>BTHU01000002.1:153328653-153868653 GCA_036184795.1 Tokudaia tokunoshimensis
ACTTATTGAGGTTCTTTGCAGGAACACGGGTGACTGCAATGCAGCTGTGTCCCTGAAAAGCTTACTCTCAGCGTGGGAGATGACTCAAAAGCTGCATCACCAGGGGAACTGCAGGCCACCTCCCACCTCCCCTCTAGTCCCATGCTATGTGCATCCAGTCAGGACTCCCTGCAGCTGAGATGCAGGAAGGGGCAGTGATTGGAACCTCACATGAGGGTCTAGTGACCCTACGAGACAGGCAAGCATAGGGAATCTTAACAAGCTGGGACCCCGTTGGGTGTTGGCTAGGCTCACACTCCTCTGCAATGCTCTTGGAAACCTGGGAGCCTGCATCTAGTACATACGCACCTCACTCTGAATAACAGACTATCTTCCCTTTAACAGCCAGAAAAACGTAGATTCGATTCGATCGTGCACCACTTACCCACTAAGGCCAGGTAGGAGGGTAGGAAGGCCTGTTTAGCCTGGTTTTCTGTCCATGCACAGACAGATCAAAGTTTGTCCTCAAAGTGAACCTTTAGGGAAAATACTCTATATATCATATGCTTATGACTGTGTGTGCATATGATGAAACTTAGTGTTAAAGGAAGGGGCATGCACAGAAGAGGAACATTTGGGGGGAGGGTATCAAGACGGGGTTTCTCTGTGTAGCCCTGGCTGTCCTGGAACTTACTTGTAGGACAAGCTGGCCTTGACTTCAGAGATCCCTTTGCCTCTGCCTCCGAGTGCTATAATTAAAGGTGAGCATTATGACTGCCAGGCTAGAGGAAGTAATTACAAAACTTAATTTACCAATTCAAATAGCAGATTAGCTGGAGTGATGGATCGGGAGCTAAGAGCTTAGATTGCTCTTGCAGAGGACTCGGGTTTAGTTCCCAGCATCCACATTGGGCATTTCATAACTGCCTGCAGGTCATGCATCGGGGGACCCATGCCCCTAGCCTCCTCTGTACATACAAAAAATAAATCTTTGTGACTGGAGGGATGACTCAGTGGCTCAGAGTGCTTGCTTACGGCTCTTTTAGAAACCCTGGCTTGGTTCATCAGCATCTACATCGGGTAGTTTTCAACTGTCTGTAACCCTAGTTCTAGGGGCTCTGATGCCCTCTGACCTCCATGGATTCCTGTATGCAGAGGGTGCACATAGGTACCCAGTCATACACATAAGTAAAAAATTAATCTTAAAAAATAAAATAGCAAGCCACCTAAACAATTCCTCTAGTAACCAACCTTTCTTCTTGGGTCCCCGTAAGAGGAAGCTTGAAACAACCAGAGCCCCTGACTGTCTTGACTGTGTGTCTCACCTGCTTTGTCACTGTGTTTTAAATGATGTCTTCTTGTTACTTTTACAACTTTGTGCGATTCTTTATTTCAGTTTTTTGAGTAAGAGCCCAAAAAAAACCCTGCAAACACCCATCCCAGGCCCTGACCATCAGTAAAACTTCCTCCCTCTCGTGAAGAAATGTCAACTCTCCTACATAAACTTAACGGTCAACTCGACAGAGCATATGGTTATTTGAGAAGGGAGTCTCAATTGTGGGATTCAGATCACATTTGCTAGATTGTTAATTGTCGGAGAGTACAGTCACCGTGGGCAGCGCCATTCCCTGGGCAGGGGGCAGTGAGCTACGTGAGAAAGTTAACCAGGCTTGATTAGCTGGTTCGTGTCAGCCGGCAAGCGGCATTCCTCCCTGGTGTCTGCTTCGAGTTCTTGCTCTCTTCTCTTAATGGATTGTGCCCTGCACAAGTAAGCCAAGTGTACCCCTTACTCCCCTTAGGTGCTTTTGGAAGGAGTGTTTAGTAGCAGCCACAATAGAAAACTAGATCAGTGTCCTATACTCCATGAAGAAAACTCATGGCTTAAGGCCACTATCTTCAAAGAAGTTCAAACCACATGGAGAGACTACATGGAAGAGCTTTTTTTGATAACCCCAAGTGAGGTTGGAAACATAGCTCAGTAATAGAGCATTGGCCTAGTAGTCCAAGATAGTGAATCAAATCCCCAAGACTCCCTTCCCTGGGAAAAGATAAGCCAGTGTAGTGCAGATTTTGGGACAAGCAGGTAGAGAATTGCCCAGGCCAGCAGGGGTTCCCCAAAGCCCAGCTCAGGCCAGCAGGGGGTCTCCAAAGCCCAGCCCAGGTCAGCAGGGGGTCTCCAAAGCCCATATTTCACATGGTAACTTGTACTTTACCTCTTTGAAAGTACTTGGATAATAATGAAATAAAACCATTTTTATTTTTAAAATTTTAAAGAGAAACAGAATTGCCTGGCATGATGGCTCAGATCCTAGCACTTGGGAGGTTGAGGCAGGGTGACAGTTTAAGGTCATACTCAGGAACATTGATAGTAAGATCAAGACCAGCCTGGGATAGACAACACTTTGTCAAATAAATAAGTGAATAAATAAATAAATGCAAACAATAAGAGTAAAACCCCAAACTTTCCTATTTTAGTCAAATGTGGTGATGCTTGTCTACAGTCCCTGTACTTAGGAGATGGGAGGCAGGAACACTGCTTCAGAATTTTAAAAAAGAGAGGCTTTCAAACATTTGGAAAGCCCCAATCATTAAATCTTTTCAGACATTGACAAGCAGAGAAATTTTCTTCTCAGCCAGGTGTGGTGGCACACACCCTTAATTCCAGCACTAGGGAGGCAGAGGCAGGGAGATCTCTGTGAGTTTGAGGCCAGCCTAGTCTACATTGTATCAGGCCAGCCTTGGCTGCACAGTGAAACTGTTTCAATGAATGAATGAATGAGTGGGTAGATAAATGAATAGTAAGAAAAATGTAGGAAGAAGTGGTATCTTCACCGTGCTTAGATTGAATTCTTGAGTCATAAGATCCCTGAGAATAAGAAAAAAGACTGCTGTTTCATGAGACTCATTTGAGGAGTGAGTCACACAGCAACGACAATCAGACTGTTTGGTAAATCTGCACAATAGAGTTTGAAAGCTACACTTGAGGATAATTTCTGCTGTGTTCGAGAAAATTAACTCACTAGCTAAATAGACATTTTCTCAGGATTCCCTTCTATGTGTGGATCTAAATCAGGGCCAGCCACTCCACCCCACAACACACACACACACACACACACACACACACACACACACACACATATTTTGTGTAAGATTTGAGGTAGGTTAAGCAGACTTTCAATGTTCTCAGGCTCAGTGTGGGACCCGGCTGTAATTGCAACTCGGGGATGCCACCACTGCCCCCTGACTCACCCTGTGGTCACACAGGGGGAACTTGCAGTCCTTCAGCACTGAATACACCTGGTCTGGCTTGAGTCTGGGCAGGGTGAGGGCGCAGCTCCCTCATGCAACATTCCTGGCGTCCTGCTGGGCACAGCCCAGGGGTGAGAGAGTGAAAGAGTGCTATACCATCCATATTCACCCACATACGTCCACATTAAAATTAAAGTGCACACGTATTTTAATGCACACCGTGGAAGGGTACACACAAGTGCGCGCACACACACACACACACACACACACGCACGCACGCACGCACGCACGCACGCACGCACGCAGACATGAATACAAACATTTGGTCCACTTTATTTCTGAGACCAAATGTGCTGGAACAACTATGGATTTCAAACAGGAGCTGCATTGTCTGTTCAGTGAGACAAACCACTACCTGAGGAACAGCCGGGCCCACTGTAGCCTCACTTCATCTTTGTGTTCAAAGTACTATCGCAAAAGCCAGAGACCGGTTTCTGTTTTTGTTTTTAACCATGCTTTTTAACAAAGTTAAACAGGCAAACGAAACAAGAATACGATGAGACCATGACCATGGCCTACTGTCCTTTCCCTTCTTGAAGGTGACTTTAATTCTTTCCCGGTGTGGTAAAGTAGCTCCCCCACACGCCATATCCACAAGGACTATGTTCCAAGGCTTCCAGTGAATCCCTGAAACCCTAGGGTGCATCGTTCTTACATAAGCTCCGCGTCTTCGGTCACATGTACGTCTGTGATGGAGTTTAATCTGTACGCTGGGCCTAACAAGAGACGGGCGACAGTAGAGGAGTCTGAGATTGTGCAGTGGGTAATGGCGCTGGCCATGCAAGCCCGGTGACCTGAGTTTCATCCCCCAAACCCACGGACTCCACAAAACTATCCTCTGATCTCCACGGTGTACTGTGGCACCAGGAACCCCCTCACACACATCACCCCAAGATCAACCCCCACCAAACAAACAAACTAACAAACAAAATGAGATTGACGATACAAATGTAGGTTTGAGCAGTTTCAGCAAATGATTTTCTTTTTTCTTAAGTGGAGAATTTTATTTTGTTTTATTTAGAGAGGCAGTGTATTTAGGGAGGCCTGCCTGCAGTGTTACCATCTTATTCTCTGAGGCCATTCATTACTAAGTAAAATAAAGGTTCTGTGAACACATGCATCCCAATTTCACACCAGTTGATTTGAGGAGACAGTTACTAAGTGAAGGCCAGGTGGGTAGTGCACACAGCAGGGATACACTGGGCGGAGGGTATAGGGATCATTTGTATCTGAGTCAGAACAGAGCAGGATGGTGTGTGATTCCAACACGCTACCTCCAATGCTGTATATTTATGAATTGTTAATTTCTTGAACTTTTCACTTTACATTTGAGGGCAATGATTGACCACAGGTAGCGGGACACAGCAGGGTGTGGAGCAGTGGGGGAGGAGAGCCTCTCCCCTTTCTGAGAGGAGGGGGCAGCTATTTCAAGGCTTCTAGCCCTTCCTGCTACAGTGTCTCTCACCAAAATGGGTGAAGGAACAGATCCGAAGGCTTTCCCGGTTTCCTACTTCAACACTTACTTGGTCATGGGTTTGACACCAGTGGGCTAATGGACCACATAAAGCTGCTATGAGCTGGCTGTAAGCCAGGAGTCTGTGTAGCTCCTGGCTTTTATAACTTGAAGGTAGGTGGCTTTTCAGATGCTCCGGCATCACAGTGCAAGCCCACAGTGGGTGTCCTAGATCCCACAAGAGGACTAGGCACTCCTTTTTTCTTGGTGCACAGACAGGTCCTGTTGGGGAAGGAATAGGCACGCTTATTACACCATATATGTAGCGATAATTCTTGATCTTTATCAAAGGTTAGGCTTCCTGCTTTATTGGTCAGCTGAGTCTGGGAACTGGATTGGGGCTGCCCATCTTGGTGAGTTCCTGGCTGCTACTGACTAGCCTTCCAGTTCTGTTGATTGTATTAAGCAAGTGTACTTGGTTGCTTCCCGAGTGGCTGTGACCAAAACGCCCAATAGAAACGATCGAAAGGAGGGAAGTTGATTTGGGGCAAAGTTCAAGGGGTTTCAGTCCGTCATGGTGGGGGTGGCTTAGTCTGTGTCTAAGATGGTTGTTCACAGTTTGGTGTGGTGGCAGACAGGAAGCAGAGAGCTCAGACCGGAAGTACAGGCAAGTATAACCTTCAAGGCCCACTACCTGCAACCATCAAAGGCTCACATGTTCTGAAGGCTCCACAACCTCCCAAACACCATCATCAGCTGGATATGGAGTTCTCCAACCCATGAGCTGAGGTATGTTTGGGGGCAGGGGATTTCACAGTCAACCTGTGATAGCAAGTAGATAGGATAGTACTTGCTGCCTACTAGCTGTCTGTGAAGCTTCTGGTAGTACACTTGTCTGTTAGTCGTTAACACAGGTCCGGGTAGGTCAAGGAACCTTGACTCATTCAGCCTTGGTCAGCATCACACTGTGATCACTTTGACTCTCTTTAGCTTTTTGTTTTGTTTTTTAAGACAGGATTCTACAATGTAGCCCGGATTTCCCTGTAATTCTTCATCCATTGCCTTAGCCTCTTAAATGTTGGGATTACAGGTTTACACATCCCTATAGCCAGCCCAGCCTTCCCGCCCTCCCTCCCTCTCTCCCTCCTTTTCTTTTGAGACAGGGTCTCACTGTGTAGCTCCGGCTGGCCTCTGATTCCTGAGTGCTGGGATTAGAGTCCTAAGCCTCCACACCTGGCTACAGATTCCTTTCTTGGCACTGCTCAGGCAGTCACTGCCTCTCTTGATCACAGCAGACTGTCACCATATTCAGGCCATCCCAACTTCGTGTTAAGGCATCAAGGCTCAAGTCAAGACAGATCAGTAACTGCCATCTTAGACCAATGTCCTTGAGTTCACGTATTTTTTTCCTCTGACCCACGTTAACCAGGTCTAAGTTTCTTTTTTTAGTATTTAAAATATTTTTGGGTTTACTTATGAGTATGAGTGTTTTGCCTGCACACATGCATGTGTATCACATTCATTCACGGGTGCTCTTGGAGGTCAGAGGAGGATGTCCACTGAGCATCAGCGTCTGTCTTTCTCTGCTGCCCGACTGTGGATGTGAGCGGCCCCTCAGGCTCTGCAACATGAAGAGTAATGGACACACGTATCTTGGGGAAACAATGGACAGTTTTATTGTGTATGTTAAATTTTATTTTCATCTGTATACCACTGGGGTGTGGATGTCCACAGAAGCTAGAAGAGAGTATCAGATGCTCTGCAACTGAAGGTACAGTTGTGAATCTCCTGACATGGGTGCTGGGAACCAAACTGGTCCTCAGGGAGAGCAGCAGGTGCTCTTTACTGCTGAGCCGGCGCCCCAGCCCAACAATGTCCTCTTCCCGTGCATAAACACATCACGTGATAATCACATGAGATAATGAGCACATCCATCTCCTCAGATGTTTATTATTAATTGCTTGTGAGGACACGACAAACCCTTTCTCTAATCAGTTTGGAATATATAATAAGCCCGATATGATGGGTCATCTCTAGAATCCTAGCACTTGTGAGGCAGAGACAGGAAGATTACCTTGAACTTGGGGTGGTCTGGAGAGTGAGTTCCAGGTATGCCTAGGGTTGGGAGTCATCTCAAGGCCCTGCCTCTAAAATCCAAAACCTATTTCTCCCACTTCCTAACTGTAGCCGTGGTCTTGTATATCAACATTTACCTTCCTATTTAACTTTGCACCCACTTGGCCCCACCTCTCAGTCCCCATGACTAGTGACCACGTTTCTATTCTTCATGACAGCAACTGTTTTAGAGTCCACACTCTACCAGGTCATGCACGTTTTGCCTTTCCATATCTGGTTTATTGCACACAGCATAATGTCTTCCGAGATCATTTGTGTTGTCACAAATGATACAGTTGTATTTTTTTTTATGTCCAGATAGTATTGACTGGCAATTACATTGATTAGGGCTTAAGGTAAATTAGATGTGCAGACTAGGGGCTTGAACAGTGACTAATTCACCATAGTTTGAGCTAGCCAGGAAGATTAGCTTAGGTCTCAAGAAGAGGACTATCATCATTTTGTGAAGCCTTGCTCCACTCTGGTTTCTGCCATGGACTGGAAGTGGTTCTCCCTTTGCAAGGGTAGCAGGAGTGTTTGCCAGTCTGGAGGATGGAGAGGAGGAGCATTGGTCAGTCTGGAGGATGGAGAGGAGGAGTATTGGTCAGTCTGGAGGATGGGGTGGGCCCTAATGGTTCAAGATTGCCAGGTGTATGCATCCAAATATCCTCTTCTTTGGTCTCTGAATCCCACCACTATCACAGCAGGAAGCTCTTGACCTTGACATACAAGACCTACCAGTCAGGCTGTCCTGCAGCACTCCTTGAACTCTGCAAGGATGGTGATTAAACCCTAGGACTGCTTTTCTAGTGGATTCTGCCCTGTGGCTATAAGGGATAGGAGCCTGTTTAAAATATACCTTGGAAAGTGTATCACTCCTACAGTGCCTTAGGCTGTCTGCTTAACCGAAGCCCATCTATTTGTTCTCTCTCCCTCTCCCTCCCTCCCTCCCTTCCTGTCCTCCTCCTCTTTTCATTATTATTGTGTATATACGCCACCTGTGCAGATGCCCATGGAGGCCAGAAGAGGGCATCGGATCTGGTTGGTGCTGGAGGAAGAGAGAAGTAAACCCTCTTCTCCCTGAGCCGTCTCCACAATCTTTCTCATTCTGGTTTTTTGGGGTGCTGATGGGGCTCGAAACAGGGTTTCTCTGGGTAGCTTTGGCTGTCCTGGAGCAAGCTCTGTAGACCAGGCTAGCCTTGAACTCAGAGATTCGTCTGTGTTCTTTTTTCTTCAAGTTGTCTAACATTTAGGAAGAAGACCCCCAATGTCATAGTATGCACACTTGCCACTTTTCATTCTTGTCACCATGCATGGGACCTTTCTTGCTTGTTTCTTTTTAAGTCTCACTCTGTTGCCCAGGCTGCCCTGGATCTCACAGCAGTGTGCTAGCCTCAGCTTCCCAGATGATGAGATGGTGATAGCTGTTAGCAACTCCCAGGAAGTCCTGTGGAGCGCCCATAGGAACAGTCGGCTTCAAGGGAAGAAATGAAGTAGTTGATGAAGTAGTTGGTTATCTTAAACGTAATCCTGTATGTTCCTAGTCAGGGACTGCCCAAGGGATGTCAACTCTCACATTTCCAGCTTCTAGAAAAGGGATTTCCTTCCCCCACCCCTCTCTATCTATGTCTGTCTCTGTGTCTCTGTCCCTCCCTTCTCCTCATCTCCCTCTCTCTGTACAGTATCTTGCTGTGAAGTCCAGTCTGGTCTGGAACTCATGTACCCCCTGACCACATTAGGAATGCTGGGGTTAGATGCACGTGTGCCTGACTTAGTCATTTTACACAAGCTTCCGAGACGATCAATGTGGGTTTTTAAAAATAACAATTATAAACCGTTAGCACATTGTGTGACAGTGGCTTTTTATTGCAGCTGATCCCATGGGGGAGTGCCCCCATCTTTGTGTCACAAGACTCCCTTCAAACTGCTTCCTAGATCTTTCTTGACCTCAGGTTCTAGCGTCTTCCTTGTTTTCTAGCCACTAGGCATGCAGACTTCTGCTAACCAAGGAAACCATTCAAGTCACCGAGGCTCCAGGGGCAAATGTGGTTAGAGTTAAAAAAGTTGTCCCTAGAGGTCCTCGTAGCTCCTTAGTTGGAGCTGTGCTAGCCGTCCTTGCAGAGAGATAGTGTCAGGTTAATGAAAACAAGAAGGCACATGACGGGTCACAGCTCATAATTCTTTCTTGTTTTCTTTTTGAGACCAAGTTTTACGCATCTAAGACTGTTCAGTGTTAGCCTCTACCTTCCAAATATGGACCACCACACCTCTCTGGGACTCATATTTCTAAACCAGACAAATCTTTTCTTTCACCTAGCTTCCTCAATTTGTGTTTCTTTATTCATTAACTTATTTGTTGCTCGTCTATGTATATGTATATATATATATATATAATAGTTTAAAATATCAAGTTCAATAACTTATTTACTATATTCTATCATGGTACACAAGTACTTTTTTCATACTAATAATGATAATTGTTAACAACCATTAACAATACAATCCACAGAAATAATTCAGGAATCTTTGATGTTTCATTTTTGTTCGGGGTCACAGGGTCTCGTCTCTGTAACCCAGGCTGTCCTAGAGCGCATAGAAATCTATCCCCCCCACCCCCAATTTCAGCATGTAAAGAGCTAGGGTTACAGGTGGAATCATTACATCAGGCTAAAATATTTTTGTAACACCATTTTGCCTAGTAATATAGGAACAAGCAAATCATTGAGGTTTTTTTAAGATATAATTTATATTTTAAACAATTCTCTCTCTCTCTCTCTCTCTCTCTCTCTCTCTCTCTCTCTGTGTGTGTGTGTGTGTGTTGGCTCCTCTTGAGTTACAGAAGGTTGTGAGTCACGGCAAGTGTGTTAGAAAGACAATACTTGTTCGTAACCTCTGAGCTGTCTCTCTAGCCCATGTTTTTATTATTTTAAATTGTGTGTGTGTGTGTGTGTGTGTGTGTGTGTGTGTGTGTGTGTGCCTGTGAGTGCAGGCACCTATAGAAGGGGCTTCAGACGCTCCTGAGCTACAGATGTAAGCCATCCAGTGTGGGTGCTGGGAACTGAGCTTGGGCCATCTGCAGGAGCAGAGATGCTCTCTCTAGAGCTTCGCTGGGTTTAAAGTCCTCAGGCTGATTTCCTCTCTGTGGTGACGCTATCACCCTGATACGACTGGCACTCGCTTTTAACTTTGAGGAACTACTCTCTTCCCATCTTGGCTTAGCTTTGTCTTACAATTATAAAAGCCGTTTACAAATTCACAAGCCCAGCGGCATAAACAGAGCATAGTCAGTAACGTGGGTTTTGCTCTCCTATGCTTACCCTTCCCTTCTCTATGGAACTTCAACTTTTCCCTCTGAATGTTCAAATTTGAAACAGTTAAAATCAACTGGTAACAGACTAACGAGAAAGGCCGTAACAAAGCCTTTGGTTCGAAGACCCAAAGGCCCAGGTCAATTTTCCATTTTTCATCTACGGTTGTATGGAGCATGGGCAGACTTGCAGATCAGAGATTGAGCAGAGAGAGAGGGAGCTCGTGTGGTGCATGGAGGGCAGGTGCCCAGCAAGGCCGGACGTGTCACATTCTTCTTGGCTCTTCAGTCCCAGCATTTCTTCTTCCTGGTTGCGGGGTGGGGGGAGGACAGGGTCACTTCTGGAATGGGGGTCTTACAACTTAAAATCAAACAAATTGTGTCACATAACTAGCTTATTTACAATTAAAAAAGTGTGTGCGCGTGCATTGGAGTGTGTGAGTGTGCATGTGTGAGTGTGTGTGCATGCCTGTGTGCCTGTGTGTTAGAATATGTTTGTGTGTGAGTGTACATGCCTGTGTGCCTGTGTGTGAGAAAGCATGTGTGTGTGAGAATATGTTTGTGTGTGTGTGTGTGTGTGCATGCCTGTGTGCCTGTGTGTGAGAGAGCATGTGTGTGTGAGAATATGTTTGTGTATGTGAGTGTGCATGTGCATGCCTGTGTGCCTGTGTGAGAGAGAGCATGTGTGTGTGAGCATATGTATGTGTGTGTGAGTTGTGTGCACATGCCTGTGTGCCTGTGTATGAGAGAGCATGTGTTGTGTGTGTGAGCATGGGTGAGTGTGCCTATGTGTGCATGTGTACCTGTGTGTTCATACTAGCATGAATATCCGATATAACATGGCATGTTTGTAGAGATCTGACAGCTTTCAGGAATCAGTTCTCTCCTATTATCATTTGGGAGCTTGGGATCAAACTCCTGTCTTCAGGCTTGGCAGTAAGCACCTTTAGGGCTCCTAGTTACTAGCAGGCTTGGAGGTCATTCATGATTGGCAGCTTGTAAAACCTAGAATAGACACTATAAGACTCAGGAGGCTGAGGCAAATCATCTGTGAGTTTGAGGCCAGCCTGGTCTTCAAAGTGAGTTCCAGGACAGTCAGTGCTACAAAGAGAAAACTTGTTTCAAAAAAAACAAAAAACAAAAAACAAAAAAACCCAACCAAACAGAAACACTGCTGGTAGAAAGAATGGACTCTGGGTCAAGCCTCTGTCCTCGGGTGGAGAGGTGACATTTTGAACTGACTGTAGGGTCACTAATACAAAAGTATCTAAATGTTACAAGATTGTTATCCAGCCACTGGCTTCAGATAGCAGACAATTCATATCAGTGCTTCCTTCCATAAAGATCAACCAAACAAACCCATCAATCACTTGGGCAGGAAAAAACACCACAGGAAAAGCCATCTGTTCTTAAAAATTGATAAATTCCACAAAGCCAGGGCCACTCTTGCCCTGAGAGTGGTCCTCTCTCCTCTGCAGTAATCTGCTGACCACACTGTGTCTGTCCTGTCTGAATTCCTTTAATGGCTATCTGGAAGCCCAGGAAACCAAAGAGACAGCCCTGATGGTGGTTGATCAGGAGTTGATTTATGGTCAGTTCCTTTTCAGAAAGACAGGGGGAAATGTAACTATTTTGGGGTTGGCTGGCTTCAGGGAGCATTCTGGTTTCTATGACTTGCTTTGGGAGAGAGAAATCTGAACTTTTCTGGGCCGTCTCAGCAGAGGCTGATGGGTAAGAGGCATCAAGGGCCAGAGAAGACTTTTCTCCCGAGGATGCTTCTATATTCTTAGTTTTTTTCTTATTGTGGTGACAAAATGCGTGTCTGAGGCAACTTAAGGAAAGGATTTCTTTGGCTCACGATTTAAGAGAATGTAGTCACCAAGGAGGCACTCCTGCAGACAGGTTCATGTGACTGGGACTCTCCACACTTCTTTTTCTCTCTTTGGTTTTGGGTTGGTGGGAACCTGTCCTATGGGGATGGTGCCTGTCACAGTCTGGGCATGTCTTCCATTTCATTTAAAATTCTCTAGAGATTTTCTCGAAGATGAGCTGAGAGGTGTGTCTCCCCGGTAATTCTAAATCCAGTCAGCTTGACCATGAAGCTCAGACATCATGCTTTGGTGTGCAGTTTAATAAAAGTGTTGGGCAATCTCTCATATCATTACAATTCATTAATCTAATATTCAAAACTATACATGCTTTTTTTTTCAAATTCCTAGCCTTTTTTATTAAATGGCAGATGACTATTGTGGGGGTTCGAATAGGAATGGTCCCCTCAGACTCATGTATTTGAATGCTTGGTTGATGGGGAGTGGCACTATTAGGAGGTGTGGCCTTGTTGGAGTGGGGGTGGCCTTGTTGGAGGAAGTGTGTTACTGTAGGGGCAGGCTTTGAGGTCTCCTTTGCTCAAGCTACACCCAGGGTGGCACAATTTCTCCTTGCTGCCTGTGGATCAAGATGTAGATAGAACTCTCAGTCTCCAGTGGCACATTGGCCTGGACACTGCCATGCTTCCCGTCATGACGATAATGGACTGAACCTCTGAAACTGTAAGCCAGTCTCAATTAAATGCGTCCTTTGTAAGAGTTGCTGTGGTCTTGGTGTCTCTCTGCAGCAGTGAAACCCTATCTAAGAGAAAGCATTCTGATTTGCACTTTGATTTTTTTCGATCACCTCTATGGTGGTCATCCTCCTGCACTTTCTTAATTCAGCATTGTCTGGGTAGTGATAGAGCGTGCTGGCAAGTTTGGAAAGTTACTAGGAGACTGGAATGATCGATCACATTGCAATCGGGAAGGCTGCAGAAAGAACACGTTTTGCTGAGTGTGGTAATGGATGCTTTAGATTCTAACACTTGAGAGCAGAGGCTAGCAAATGGCTGTGGATTTGAGGCTAGCCTTTTCTACATAGTAAGTTGGAGGCCAACCAATGCTGTGTGATGAAACTCTACTTCAAGAAGGAGGAGAAGGAGAAGGAGGAGGAAAAAAGAAAAGAAAAAAATAGAGCATACTTTGGTCCAATGTTGTGAATCATGCCTGTAATCCCAAGGCAGGAGGATTGCAATGAGTTTGAGAGTAGCCTGGGCAACATAGTGAGTTCTAGGCTTGGCTACTGTGTGAGATTCTGTCCCTAAATAAGATGTTTTGGGGGTCAATTTTAGCAGCCCAGCTATGGACACATTTTGTTTTCAGATGCCAATGAAATGTTCTGGGGGAAATTCTGAGGAGGTCGTTCAGAATAGCCTAGGACTCAATGGTGAAGCCCAGGCTAGACATATAATTTGGAAGCTAATAGCCAGGGAGTTTGATAGGTGGGAGCAGTCAAGCTACTCTTGTTTTCATTAACTTCTAAATCTAGTAGGTTTTGGTTACCTGAACTTAGCCTCCTGGGCGAGATTTCAAGTGCCTATCACTGAGCTTGGCTTTTACACGGACACTAAGGATCCAAACTCAGGTTTTCATGTTTGTGCAGTAATTTATGAGCTGAGCCCAACCCCAACACTGACTCTAAAAACAAACAAACCAACCAGTTTCGCTCTGGTAACTCTGTCTTTAACAGTTTTTGTTTGCTTGTCTAGAAAGACCTTTCCTGGTAGCATAGGCTGGCCTTGAATCTTCATTCTCCTGATGCTGGGTTTACAAATGGGAGTCACCAAATTCAGCTGCTTTCTATGTTTGTTCTGCTGTAATTCTTTAAAAAATGTTTGCTACTTCTAGCTGGACATGGTAGAACACACCTTTCATCTCAGCACTCGGGAGGCAGAGGCAGGTGGATTGCTGTGTGTTCTAAGTCAGCCAGGACTACACAATGAGACTTTTGTCATTTATCAAAATAAACAGCTATTTCTCTTTGGGTAGCTATACTGCCTTTTTGGCACTATATATTTCCATAGTAGTTACTACTAACAGTCTGGTATCAATTCTTCCACACTTTGGTGTTCATGTGAGCATGCACACACACACACACACACATACACACACACATACACACACACACACACAAACACACACACACACAAATGCTTTTCTGGTTAATCACTTTTTACTTCACTGAGAAGTACACACATACAAAATTGAAATGTGATGAACTTTCTTTATTCATTTTAAAAGCACAATCATCAGAATAGCTGAACATGTTAATATATGCTCTTAATCTTGGCACTTGGGAAGCAGAAACAAATGGGTCTCTCTAAGTCTGAGGCCAACCTGGTCTCCACAATGAGTTCTGGACCAGCCAGGGCTATACGGTGAGACCATGACTCAAAATAAATAGACAGATAATCAAACTAAGTAAGTGATATCAGGTCATTGATGCCTGCTATACCCCTGTTTTTAAAAATTTATTTATTTTTATTTTATGTGCATTGGTATTTTGCCTACATGCATATCTCTGTGAGGAGTCAGATCCCTTGGAACTAGAGTGTCAGACAGTTGTGAGCTGCCATGTGGGTGCTGGAAATTGAACCTCAGTCCTCTGGAAGAACAGCCACTGCTCTGAACCACTAAGTCATCCCTCTAACCCTCACCCCTTCTTTTTAATGTCTCTAGTTTGTATTTTGACCTGTTCACTAAAGAGAACAACCTACAGCTACATACAGTAACGGAGTTACAGAGAGGACATTGGTGACAGAAGCAAAGACACTCCTGGTCCTTCCAATGAGGAAATAGAGAAAAACACTCAATACTTTTTCAGTTAAGATGGCCTAGAGGTGGTGGCACACGCCTTTAATCCCAGCACTCGGGGGGTAGAGGCAGGCAGATCTCTTTAAGTGTGAGGCCAGCCTGGTCTACAGATTGAGTTCCAGGATAGTCAGGGATGCACAGGGAACCCCATGGTGAACTCCCTGCCACCCCCCAAAAATGACTGATATGGAAGCCAGAAGGGGTGGCTCATACCTATAATTCAAGGTCTTGGGAGACTGAGACAGGAGGATTGATAAGAGTTTGAGGCTAGCCTAGGCTGTATAATGAGTTCTGTATCAGCCTGGGCTAAATTAAAGAATGTATCCTGTCTCAAACAAACAAGCAAAACAAAACATCCAAATAAACAACAAAATAAAGTGGATTGAGTTAAATTAAGGCTGATTAGAGAAAAATAAAAGAATTCGTGGCTGGAGTGATGACCTGGGTCCCAGCATCCACATGGTGGCACACAACCTTCTGTTTCTAGCCCAGAGAGTCAGGCATGGTTACCGCACCAGGCACACACGTGATATATAGACACATGCACACAGTCAAACACTCATACACATGAAATAAAAATAAATCAGTCTTGGGAAAAACAACAATTAGAAAGGGATTATTTAAGATAGATGCTAACCTCTCAGGAAATAGCCCCTTTTCTGGGGTCCTTCCTCTTCTTTGGGGCTGGCCGAGGAGAGCACAAAGGGACTTTGCTCTCCCGAAAGGGAACAAACTCTCGGTGTCCTTGAGGGCAGCAGAGGAAGAGAAAGGAGGATGTGTCTGTGATGGGAGGAGTCTAGTGGTTCCAGACATGTTCTCTTTTTAAAAATCCTGACAATCCCAGCCAGGGAAAGTCTGGTATATTGGGAGGTCAAGGTCATCCTGGGCTAGCCTGAGCTACATGTGTACACATGTACATATCTCAAGCAAAGAAAGAAGAGATGTGTAGGGGTACAGTTTGTGGTCTTTAAGCCCCTACTATCATACCATTAATTTATAAAAGATATTGTGTTCGTGTGTGTACACATAAGCAAGTTCTGGCTTGTGCCACTGGTGTGCTTGTGGAGGCTGTGGATTCAACTCAGGTCATCAGGCCTGAGCACCAAGCCTCTGTTATTTGCTGAGGCATCTCCCCAGCCCAGCTTTTAGAGTCCATATCTGAGATCTTTCATTATTTACAGCCCAGGAGCGGGGAGGAAACCCTTCTGCACTCATTACATCACTGGCCACATCTGGATGTGTGGCTTGATTGCTGAAGAAGAACTTAGCTTCAAAGGAAAGACTGTTCAACAAGACAAAATTGAATGCACTTGAGGTAAAGGGGCGTGTGTGTGTGTGTGTGTGTGTGTGTGTGTGTGTGTGTGTGTGAGACAGGGACATTATAAATATTTTGAAAACATCTTTAAGCAAAATTTATTAAGAATCTTGAATCAGAATTCCAGATGTAAATGGAATGGGAACTAGGAGTCAGGCCTGTTTCTATGCCTTCAAAGGAGTGCCAGTGCTGCTGGGTGGCACAGGGACAATATTGTACAACAGTGGCCGTGACAGTTAGCCTTGACAGTCAACTCAACTGGGTTCCAGTTACCTAAGAGATAGACCTTTGACTGTATCTATGGGGGGCCATTTCTAGGGAGGTTTAGTTAAGGAGGAAAGACCTGCCCTAAATGTGGCGACAACATTGTAGGGCTGGAGTCCTAGACTGAGGAGAAAGGGAGCTGGGTACCGGCCTGCACCTCTCTCTGCTTTCTGGCTGTGGATACAATATGACCAGCTCTGCCTCAGGCTCCGGCCACCATGCCTCTTGGCCACGATGGATTTCTATCCCTTTTAAAACTATGGGCAAAAGTAAAGCTTCGTGTTGGGGTTGGTCTAGTGCTCTTATGTATTCAAATGCTAAATACTGTATCCCAAGATCCAGTTATCCCGTGACAAGTGAATTCTCACACACACCAACTTCTGTTGTACAAACCCTGACTCCTCTATTATCCTTGATTGGTTAATAAAGATGCCTCTAGCCTGGGGTGGGCAGAAGAAAGGGACGCACATGGAAAGTTCTTGGGCTGGGGCACCAGGAAGAAGAAGGAAGTCGGCATGGAGTAGCGTAGATCTTGAGCACACGGCCACTAGGCCTGGCCTGATGGAGTAGGAGTTGCCCAGGCAGGACAAGGCCAGTGATATCTTGGGGATCACCATAGGCAAGTAGACAAATTAGCATAGAGTGCTGATACCTGTCCAGCTCTAGTACTTTCAAGGTTATTATAAATCTAAAGGTTTCTTTGTCTTTTATTTGGGAACTAAATGATTGGAGTAGGGTAGAAACCTCTACTAGATATTTAAAGGCAAAAACCCCCAGAGTAGTAATTCCACAATAGCCTTTCCCTTTAAGTTTCTTCCATCGGATATTTTGTCACAGCAAGGCAAAACAAACAAACAATCAACTACAGTGGACACTGACCACATGGTGTGAGCTCTCAAGATCTATTGGAGTCCAAAGAGACGGGACGCCAGACTGCAGAGACAGTTGCTACTTGCTGTGGATTAGATCCGTAGACTTCTGAGCCCCATCCAACTCTTAAGTTCCCATATTTTTAAAACCACACCTGTACATAAATCCCAGTCACCAGGGCTGACACTGAACCTGGGCGGAAATGAGGTAGGGTGGCTGTGTGGGCTGAGAGACTGGATCACTTTCCAGTTAGGTTTCCTCCACACAGTTTGATGTTAAGTGAAACACTAAATGCATGGGCCATTGGGTGGAAGCAGGGTGAAAGCCACTCGGAGACACCCCGAGGAAGGACAGTTCCTTGCAGTTTGCTACAGTGCCAACACACCTAGTTGCTCTCAGGCACTGGAAGGGAACCACAAAAAATCTAAAGTAGGACACCCTAAAACGTGCTGTGAAATATAATACCCAGAATATAGGCCTTTCTGCTCCACCATGAAGGCTTCAGTCTGAAACTGCCGGCCCGAACTCGCTGAGAAGTTTACTCGGTAGGCAGACATCTCAAGTATTACACTGTGTTTAAGAAAAAGGAAGGCAGTTGGGGATATAACTCAGCGGTAAAGCAGTGGCTTTATCTATCGCCTTAGGTTTAAGTCTTAGTAACGTGCACACACACACTCAACACACGCACACGCACCTGACAGAAGTTATTTTTTTTATCCCCTTTTAAATTACTTACCCATTTCCTCCTTCATACCATTATTTAAGTTATAACTTAAGAATAGGTAGCTTTGAGGCTAGAGATGTAGCTCAGTTGGTTAGAGTGTTTATCTAGCATGTACAAGACCTGGGTTAAATCCCCAGGGTATGGTGGCTCATGCCTTTAAGCCCCAAACTGGGGATGTGGGAGTGGGGACTGAGGCCAGCCGGGGATACCGTAGTGGGACAGTGTAAAAACAAAACAAGACAAAAAGCAAGCAAGCAAACAAACAAACAACCTCCCGCCCCCCTCCTCCCCCCCCAGAGATTAGGTTCTTGATCTACTTTGATGCGGTGGGAGGTCAGAAAAATGAATCTCCAAACTGTGGTGCTTTGACTTGCGGAGAACTTGAATTCGCAGACCCTGGAGGTCCTTAGAAGCAGCCTCAGAACCAGGGTGTCTCTGATCTCCCTACCTGCCTCTTGTCTTTGTTCTTTCCCAATATGAATCCTAGAAGCCAAACTTCTTCTGCCCAAGGCAGGGCATAGGAAAACACTCCTCGAATCTCCCCTCACCTTCCTGTACTGGGAGCTGGAGATAATAGCTTCTCTGTGGAACACTGCAGTAGGCAGCTCTTTCCAGCATGAACCTGCTGCATACAAAGGGAGGAAGAAGGAGGCTCGAGTCAGAGGCCAAGAACTGAATAGAGCGGCCATGCTGGGTTGGTTCATCTCCTTGGACCTGCCCAGTGAGTCTTGTGTTTCTTGTACACTCACATATCTATACTTCTCTCCAGGAGAGGAAGAAAATAAAGTCCCGGAAGCAAAGAAACATGGTTCAAAGCTAAGTCATAAAAAACAGATAAATTAATAAATACACATTTTTTTTCAGAGGAAGGTTTTTGTTGTTGTTGTTGTTGTTGTTTGAGACAAGGTCTTTCTTAGTCCTGTCTGTCCTGGAACTGGCTATGGAGACCAGGCTGGCCTTGGACTTACAGAGAACCACCGCCCTTGTCTCCCAGGTGCTGGAAATGAAAGGCATGCAGCACCAGCCAACCTAGTTTTCTATATAATTTACTGAGACTGTATTCTAATGAGCCATTTTCCCGTGAAATTAGGCATACTTATTTTTCTTTTTATGCTAGGATTGAAGAACTTGGCTATTTGTTTATTTACTTGACTTTTAAATATTATTCATATATACATATATAATTTTTAAAGATGTGATGGGGCTTACTGCATAGCTCAGGATGTCCTACAGCTCACTGTGTAGACCAAGCTGTCCTTGAACTCTCCAATCCCTGCCTTCCTATGCCTCCTGAGTGCTGGGAAAGAGGGCATGTGCCACCCCCAGACATTTAATTAATTCTTTCTTTGTTTAGTTAGGATTTTTGTTTGTTTGTTGTCTAGAGATAGGGATTTTCTGTATAACCCTGACTGTCCTGCAACTCACTCTGTAGACCAGGTTGGCCTTGAACTTATAGATCTGCCTGCCTCTGCCTCCCAAGTGCTGGGATTAAAGGCACCACCACCATTTAATTTTTGAGACAGGATCTCCCTATGTAGCCATGGCTGTCCTAGAATTCTTAATATAGAGCCGGCTGACTTTGAACTCACAGAGATCAGGCATGTGCCACTATGCCTAGCCTTATATTTATTATTATTATTATTATTATTATTTGTGCATGATTCAATATCTATGTGCATGCTATGCGTGTGTCCAGGGAAGTTAGAAGAGGGTTCAGAATGGATAGTGTTTCCCTGGACAGCTGAGCTATGAATTCTGAAGTTGATTCTAAACTCTGGTGTCAAGAACAGAGGACAGATGTTAGCATATGTGTTATGTGATGCCTTTGCTGGTGATTGAAAGACAGAATAGTGTCATGGTGGCATACACCTTTAATTCCAGCACTCGGGAGGCAGAGGCAGGTGGACCTTTGTGAGTTCAAGGCCATCCTGGTCTACATAGAGAGTTCTAGTGAGATGCTGTCTTAAAAGAAAGAAAGAGGGCTGGAGAGATGGTTCAGAGGTTAAAAACACTGACTGCTCTTCTGAAGGTCCTGAGTTCAAATCCCAGCAACCACATGGTGGCTCACAGCCATCTGTAATGTGTGTCTGAAGACAGATACAGTGTACTTACATATAATAAATAAATCTTTAAAAAAGGAAGAAAGAAAGAAAGAATAATCTCCATTCAATTTCATAGAATCAGTGTATCTTTAGATAATCAGCTTAATGTAACACAGTATCAGTCTCTAGTTCCTCATTGAAAGGTTGGGGTTGAGCACCTACACCATAGGGCTGCTGTGACAGTGAAATAGATTAATACTTGTACTGGCTGGTTTTGTGTGTCAACTTGACAGAGGCTGGAGTTATCACAGAGAAAGGAGCTTCAGTTGGGGAAGCGCCTCCATGAGATCCAGCTGTGGGGCATTTTCTCAATTAGTGATCAAGGGGAGAGGGCCCCTTGTGGGTGGTGCCATCCCTGGGCTGGTGGTCTTGGGTTCTATAAGCAAGCTGAGCAAGCCAGGGGAAGCATGCCAGTAAGGAACAGCCCTCCACGGCCTCTGCATCAGCTCCTGCTTCCTGACCTGCTTGAGTTCCAGTCCTGACTTCCTTTGGTGATGAACAGCAGTGTGGAACTGTAAGTTCAATAAACCCTTTCCTCCCCAACTTGCTTCCTGGTCATGATGTTTGTGCAGGAATAGAAACCCTGACTGAGACAATACTGTCTGAGAACACTGTCTGAGAACACTGTCAGAGAACACTGTCTGAGAACACTGTCTGAGAACACTGTCTGAGAACACTGTCTGAGAACACTGTCTGTCTGAGAACACTGTCTGAGAACACTGTCTGAGAACACTGTCTGTCTGAGAACACTGTCTGTCTGAGAACACTGTCTGTCTGAGAACACTGTCTGAGGGCACTGTCTGAGGGCACTGTCTGAGGGCACTGTCTGAGGGCACTGTCTGAGGGCACTGTCTGAGGGCACTGTCTGAGGGCACTGTCTGAGGGCACTGTCTGAGGGCACTGTCTGAGGGCACTGTCTGAGGACACTGTCTGAGGACACTGTCTGAGAACACTGTCTGTCTGAGAACACTGTCTGAGGACACTGTCTGAGGACACTGTCTGAGGACACTGTCTGAGGACACTGTCTGAGAACACTGTCTGAGAACACTGTCTGTCTGAGAATACTGTCTGAGAACACTGTCTGAGAACACTGTCTGAGAACACTGTCTGAGAACACTGTCTGTCTGAGAACACTGTCTGAGAACACTGTCTGAGAACACTGTCTGAGAACACTGTCTGAGAATCCTATGGCACAGAGTAACGGAGGCATCCATGATAAACTGCCACTAGGGGGATGGAGGTGGGTCCAGCCCATGTCAGAGTTAATCACAAATGGGAGCAGGAAAGGAGGCAGGAAGAGAAACCCCCAAGGGCAGAACAGATCCACAGTCCTGCTGGAGGAGACACAGTGATGGGATCAGAAGCAAAGACCTGGGAGAACAGATGGCCCTAATTGTCTTTTGTTTTTGGAGTAATGCTGAGGGTCAGGACCTCCATCTCCCAGCTCTTAAATCATCAGGAAAACAACTATTCAGGTCCCAATTTGCTTGATCATTGGTTGTTTTTCTGAAGCCGATAAAGTGGCTGATAATCTGATGCAAGATTAACACGGGTCCTGAGCAGTGTGCTTTCTTATGGGGTTCATCAGTGGCAGCCATCACCTCCCGTGCTATCACCTCAAGGGTGTCACAGAAGGACGAGCAATCCCCACTGAATGCTAAGGTGGGTGCGTGTGGGCAGATCTCAGTTGGATTAGGCGGATCTCTCCTTGATTGTCTTGTTATTCACACAGAGATGTCCCCAGCTAGAGGCTTGTTAAGAAGCTTTTGTTTAAATCTTAGGGCCTAGAAAGCACTTAAGAGTCTGGATTCCAGAAAGTCGTTTAGGCTGGATACGTCTAGGTGTGTATGCATCTGAGTCTTTATTAAAGGGCACTCTGAGAACAGGAACCTGCTTGTCCTCTCCAGCCGCGGGTCTGACTCAAGTTCCCTATAAGACGCGAATAAGCCACAGGCCAACGCCTTCTTCCAAGTTCCTGATGCAAGACTGACTTCTCTGGTTCCTTGACATTTGCATTTAACCCCCAGATGTTCTTTGCAGGGCTGCCTTTTAGGGTTCTCTCCATCTCCCCGCTCTGTTATTTGGTATTCTTCCCTTCTGTTTTCAGGTCTCTTCCCTATTGCTGATTCCTGTCTGCTTCTCTCTCTTTAGCCCCAGGATATCAGCTGGTCCTTGGTCTTCAGAAAACTGTCACCAGAGGAAGGAGTTGCTTTTAGGGACAGGTTTTTTTCCCCTCCCCCCCCTTTTTTTTAAGGAATATTTTTTTAAAAAATGATTTACTTTTTTTTATTTCACATGCATTGGTGTTTTGCTGCAGGTCTGTCTCTGTGAGGGTGTCAGTCGTGGGCTGCCATATGGGTGCTGGGAATTGAATCCTAGTCCTGTGGAAGAGCAGCCAGTGCTCCTAACCACTGAACCATTTCTCCCGCCCCTTAGGGACAGCTTTATTTTAGACACTGCCGAGCTTCTAAGCCAGGCGGACAGCCTAAGCTCAGGGACAAAGCCTCAGTCTCTAGCAGAGCAAAGCCCTGGATCCTCCTCTGTTAAGAAGGGCTCAAGCATCGTTTATTTAGTGAGTTTGTTTATTTGAGACAAGTCTCACCATGCTGCTCTGGCAGGGAACTCACTATGTAGCCCAGGCTGGCCTCACACGCACAATGCCCTTGAACTAGTCTCTCAGGCACTGGGACTAGAGCTGTGTGCTGCCACATTCTTTCAAGCCTGTATTCTGTAAACATGAGAGGTTCTTAACAGAACAGATGCTTCTCAAACACATTTTCTTTTCTTTCAGGACAGCAGCAGGAGCTGGGATGCAAAAGAGGCCTCCAAGGCCCTAAGATGTAGAAACACTAGACAGAAGGCCAGGTCCCTGACCGATAGGGAAGCACAGAGGCCAGCGTTGCCTGCCCTGCCCCCTTACTTGTGACTTAACTAGCAATGAATTCGTATTCTCTAAAATCACTGAAATATTGAGGTTGTTTGTTATGGCAATTGCTTTCCCCTGGTTGACTCACCCACTAAAATTGGAAAGGGCTGATGAAAGTCCTGAGTTTGACCTTGAAGAATACACAAAATAGTGTATGCAATTCCCTCATAAATGTAACCTAGGAAGAGGGAGCCAGTGTTCTCCACTTTCCACTGTACCACAGGACTTCTACATCTTCACAGCACTAACCCCGATGCGGTGCTGATCTGTGAGATACCAGAAGCCTTCTGAGAGGAGGCAGAGAGCCTGGCAGCCCCAGCGTACCAAGAGCAACGGGTGGCAGCTGCTGGCGGACTCAGTGGTCCTGGATCCCAGAGGAAGTCAAGAGACTCACGAGGAGGCTGGTCAGGACCCACAGAAGTGTCGATGGCGTCCACAGAATAAGAAGTATTAGAGAACATGATTCGACCTTCCTTTGATTAAGTGCGGGACACCCAAGAGATTCAAATCGATGCCAGGTGTGTCACAAACACAGCAAGAAGTGACACATGTGGGTCCCTGTAAAATAACTGAGTTATACCTATCCCTGTCTAGCTTACAGATGAAGAGACTCAGACTGTGATTGACTTATTTAGCTCTTGCGCAATTACTGGAGGATGACCCCTAGTCTAATTCTCTAAGGGCTAGAATAGCTGCTTCCCAGCGGAGCTCCCTAAGTACTTGCTGTCTGTGTCTTCTTGGGTTATTCCTGTTCCACCAGCCTGTCCTCTGGGGCCATTTCACTCAGGCATGTGCTCCTGGTCCGTCATATCCAATGGAGACCTCAAGTTCTATCTGTCTATCTTCCTCCTCCTTCACCCTCCCTCTTCCTCCCGTCTCTGTCACTCTCCAACTCTCTCCCTCTCTATCTCCCTCCCTCCCCCCTGAAGGTCTCTACCCACCAGATAACTGAAAACCCACCTTCTTCTCTTCCCTCCAATAACTGTCTGTAGCCACCTTTATTTAACCAATATTTTAAACTGGGAGCAAGGTTTGCACAACAAAAACTGGTATACTGGGAATCTTCTTGTCTTGGGCTACAGAATTTCTCGCTTGAATACAGGGTAGTGCCAGACCAACCCCCAACAGGTTCCTTCTGTAAGTGATTGAGATGCCCACCCACTTGGGATCAATTTGGCTTCAGTTGTGATCTCTAGAACAATATTTTCTATTCAGAGAACACACGGCTGTCAGGTGTGACAGGCTGTTTCAGGTCACCTCCCCAGTCGCCTTTCTTTGACTTTCCTTGGAGGCAAGCCAAGTTTGGAAGCCAGGGAGTCCTGGGGAATCTGTCCTTTCTGTAATGACCTCAGTAGGTGTTTTGGCATCCAAGATATTCAGTCTACTGCTAACTAGAGAGAAACTCGCAGGTGCTCTCTGTGACAGAGGCAAGGATCCTGACACCTTTGGTGACTGCTTTGAGGTGTTTGTTTCCTTTAAATTGAGAGGAAGCAGAGGCAGGAGGGGTTGACCCATGTTCCTCAAACTTAGTGAATTCCAAGCCAGTCTGGATTAGAATTAGACGGTCCCTGGAAGACTCCTCCTCCCAAAAAGAAATATTAAAATAAATTGAAACAAAAAAAAGGAAGGCAGGTTAAGTTTGAGAGATCTGATGCTGAGCTGAAATTCTTAGGCTCAAACTGGGAAATGGGACAAGAAGGAGACATCTGAGGGGGCCGAGGCACACAAACTGGATAAAAGCCAGGGAGTGTGGGTTCTGGGCATCTTCGTCCCTCTGGAAATCCCTTTGCAAAGCTGGGCTTCTGAAGAGGAGAGTAGCAATGTCCCACAGATTAGGGGGTATCTGTTGGCTGTGTATATGTGTGTCAGTGTGGATGTATATGGGGCACTTAGAATATCCATACCATTTAAAGCAAAGTTCTAAACTTATATGGTTGTGTATATACAAGCATGTGCATATGTGTGACTACACACGTGGAGTCTAGAGCTTGTTTTGGGGTATCTTCCTCCTCTATGACTTTCTACCTTTTTTTTTTGAGACATGGTCTTAGTTTGCTTCTTATTGGTGTGATAAAACACTTTGAACAAACCAATTTGTGTTAGTTTCATCACTGAGGGAAGTCAGAGCAGGAACTGAAGTAGACGCCAGGGAAGAACACTGCTTACTGGCTTGCTCCCCAGATCTCGCTTAGCCTGCTTTCTTATACAGCCCAGGAGCACGTGACCAGGGGTGGCAATGCCCACAATGGGCTCTCACACCAGTCATCATTCAAGAAAATGCCCTGTAGGCTTGCCCATAGGCCAGCTTGATGGAGACAGCCTCTCAATAGAGGCTCCTCTTCCCAGATGACTCGAGCTCTGTCAAGTTGACAAAAACCAACGAGCACCCTTCTCTGAATCTGAAACTCAATGTTTGTGCTAGTCTGGCTGGAAAGAGAACCCCAGATTCTGCTGTCTCCCAACTGAGTGCTGGGACTACAGGAGCATGCAACCATGCCCAGCTTTTATGGGGTGCTGAGGATCTGAAGGGAGGAGGTCATACTTGTCCAACAAGCACCTCACCACTGAACCATCTCCCTGGATCTTAAAAAACAAAACAAAACAAAAAAAAAAACCCCAAAAAAACCAACCCAAAAAACTGAGATAGTATCTCTTTACACAAGCTCGGCTGGTGTACTGAACTGGATCTCCAAGCTGCCACAGCCTCCTAAGTACTGACTTTACAGGTATGTCACCATGTCTAGCTGCAAAGTTTTCAAACTGTAATGTGCACAGTTTCATTTGGATTACATGGACAGGGACATTCTTTTATCTTTTCACTATGGAAAGTACATGGGCTTTTCTCCTTTCTCCACCCTGTGTAACCTGGTTGTTCTGGGTCACCTCCCTGTCCTGGGTTCACAAGTTCCTGATCTTCTATATCCTTCTCATACTCCAGGGCCACTGACATCGGACTTTACATCTCTGAATGTGTTCTAATGACTTAATCTGATACCAGGCAAGCAGCTACCGGCTTGTTGCAACTTGTTTCTTTTCTTAGATGACCTACATTGATATAAAATATGGCTTTTAAGCATATACAGAGAGGCTGGAAAACAGTGAACATTTCAATAATTATAGAACACTGAAAGTGTTAGCACATACACAAGGGGCCGGTGACATGGCTTAGTGGTGCTTGAGGTCAGCACTGACCACCTGAGTTCAATTCCTGACACCCACACAGTGGAAGGAGAGAATGGGTTTTCAAAAGTATGCATATACTCAGACTCACAGACATACATACACAAGATAAATAAATGTAAAAGAAGAATTAACAAATCATTAAGTCAAAAATTATTACCATCACTTTTTTTTAACCATCGTTAATATTAATTGTGATGTATGGTGGCTCACTCCTTTTATTTAAAAGGCTTTATTTATTTTTATGTGTATGGGTGTTTTGCCTGCATGCTTATCTGTGTACCATGTGTGTGCCTGGTGCCCAAGGAAGCCAGAGAGGGCATGGTGGAATTAACAGAAGGTTGTGTGTTGCCATGTGGGTGCTGGGAATTGAACTTGGGGCCTCTGAAAGAGCAGCCAGTGCTCTTAACCACGGAGCATCTCTCTAGCCCCCAAGTTTACATTTTATTACTTAGTGAATTAAAAATCAAAACATTAATTAGCCAGGTTCCATGGTACATGTCTATAATCTCAGAACTGGAGAGGCAGAAGGCAGGCAGACCTCTGAGAGTTCCAGGCCAGCCTGGTCTACAGAGTGTGACTCTGTCTCAAATAAGAACAATAAGACATCAACCAGAAGGATACTAGGTTACTGATGAAACATTAGCTGCTGGTGCTAAATGCTTTGCATGTTGACATTCGACTCTCAGAACAACTCCTGTGGAACAGGAGTAGTTTATCAGCACTAAGCAGATGGTGGGGAGACATGACTAGATAACCGAGAAGCTCCAGGGTCAAGCTAATGCTTTTAGTATTTCTGCACCAAAATGCTAATCTCTTGGTGCCTGTGAGTGAGAAACCAGTCAGTCCCTGTTTGCTGGACCTCGAAATCCAGGAGCAGCAGGTAGAGTGTAAATAGATACTTGGAAAGAACTGAGATCAGGAAACCCAGGTCAGTGCCTCAATACACTTCAGTCTGCACTTAGGATGGGGAAAAAGTCACAGGAGCTGTGTGCTTTAAAAGGATGGTGTCGCTTAATTCTCTAAGCAACAAGGAGATGGCATCATTTTCATTTCAAGAGAGCCGGCCTGGTGTGGTGTTGCATGTCTGTAATTCCAGCACTTACATAGTGAAGGCCAGGGGATTAAGAACTCCAGGCCAGTTTCAACTACATAGCCAGTTCAATGCCAGCCTGTACTACATGATCTCAATATATAAATAAATAAATAAATAAACCAACCAATAAATAAATAAATAAATAAACTAATGAATATATCTATGTATGTATGTATGTGTGTATATATGCATGTATGCATGTAAACAGGGTCTCAGTATGCACTCCTGGCTGGCTTAGAACTCTATGTAGACCAGGTTGGCCTCAAACTCAGAGATCTGTCTGTCTCAGAAAGGCAAACTCAACCACACCAAGCCATAGATAAATAAGTTAAACAAACACACAAATCTGGTACTTGGAAGTAGAAGCAGAAGGTTCAGGAGTTCAAGGTCACTCTCACCTACAAAGCCAGTTTTCATTGAGACACGACAAACAAAGCCTAGTCTCAATGACTTCTAAGATGGCCCAGGTAGTAAATAGCGCAGGCAGGTTTCAATCCAGTTTGTCAATTCCAAACCCACGCGAACTTCACAGCCCGCGCCCTCCTAAGTAGCTAAAATCGCATTCCAGGCTCTGCGCACACGGGTGGGGGAGAGATGACTTCCCTTACCGGCTGCTGAGGCACAAGCGACTCAATCTGGCGCTACGCCGGGCCAGTGACCTGCGACAGTGGGCGCCTCTTCCTGGCCCGGCTCGCGGCAGGTCATACCTTCCCCGCCTGCAGCTCCACGCGCGGTCCTCAGCGAACTACACTTCCCGGCAGGACGCGGCGCGCGCACGCGCACGGGAGCCTCCGCCATGGCGACAGTGCTGTCCAGGGCGCTCAAGCTCCCGGGTAAGGAGTCTGCAGCCCCGCGACCACGCTGTGGAGACCTGGCTTGGGGAAGAGAGGCGAGGCGAGGCGTGGCGCGGCGCGGTGCGGCGGGGCCTGACTGTTAACTAGGAGGGTTGCAGCGCCCGGGGGACAGGAAGGGGGTTCCCGGGTGTGAGTCGGGGACCGGGGACGCTCGGGGACACTTGGGGACTCTCGGGGACTCCCAGGGTAGACACTGCTGAAGGCGCGCGGGGCCGGGTGGAAAGTGGAGGGGCGCCACGGTGGCTGTCAGGTCAGAGAGCGTGTCGCCGCGATCTCCAAGGGGAGGCCGGCCATTGGAGCATCCTTCCCTGAGCGCCGGGACTAGCTGCTGCTATCTGGGGCTGGACCAGAGGGGGAGCCGGGGGCTGCAGGACCGTGAGTGAGTGGCCTGGGCGGAACAGCATCCACTTACTGACAGCAGCCTTGCGCTGTGAGCTAGCCCAGGCAGGTGTTCTCCTTCCTCGGGTGTGGAAGAGGAAAGAGGAAAGATTAGGAAAATGGCTAATTGAATCACACGGGGTCACACAGCAGGGCACTGTGCTGTCTGAATTGCACTGTTTTAACCAACGCGTATTTATTCTGTCGTTAGCAAAATTTAAACATTTAGGGCTTTCGAAAAAATTGTGGCTCCACTTAAAAAAAAAAATTAAACACTAAGTTATAAGCGTTTATTGGCTAATCACGGAAGCAGTTATTTTCTCTGCCACATCAGGAAGGGTATCTCTGATAATCAGCCTGAGGTCCTAGGAGGGCTGCAGGGGGCTCATTCTCAAAGAGTTTCTAGTCTGCTACCTGGAAACCGGCCTTGTGTCTTAGATGACATGAGACTTCATGTCTTTAGATCTTTCTCCCCTTCACTGGCTGCTTGGAGCACTGGAAAGAACATTGATAAGATCTGTCTTGGAGTGTGTACATAATACTGAAATTAAGAGGGAGACACGTTTTCCCTGCAGGATTCATTTACTTTGAAGAAAACGCCCCGACGGTTTCAATGCTACCTTCTCAAAGGCATAATTAAATACCAGGCATTTTTAGCTTTTTTTTTTTAGAGTCCTTGTTTTATTTCAGCATAGATGATTGCTACTCTCTTGAGAATAAAACAGAAAGGGGATGTACCTCGGGGTACATGCTTACTTAGCACCCACAGAGCCAAGTTCCACTCCCAGCATGGAAAATAAAAGGTAGCAATAGTCAAGCGGACGTAGAACAAGAGGGCGAAAGAAACCGCACTCCTCTTATATACTCTTCGAAACAATCATTTAAAAAATAACCGGAGAATATCTTGCCTGGGCTCTTTTGTGTCTTCATTCTGAGAATGCGGTACACACGGGAATACTCCTCGGTGTGTTGGGTTATAGTTATTTCATCAGCTGACAGTCCGGGGTGATGGATTCGTGTGTTTGGAAGGCAGTTTGGCCCTAAGGGCTGAGCTATGATCCATATTATGATACAGTATCTATATTTACTGTAAGTGCTGTGGTTTTTTTTTTTTCCTATCTTTTCGCTTGTTTTTCTCCTGGTCTCTCCTTGGCTCTTTTCCTTCACCACCCAAAATATAATTTGTGGCTCTTGCATTAGGTAGAAGATGCTTTCTCAAAGCTGTTCTTGGATACCTTGTAATCGGGACTATGAGAACATGTAGTCCTGGTTGTGTTTCCTTAGTTAACTCTCTTACTGCTTTCCTGTGTGAGGGAAGCGAATGGAGTGGTGTCTAAGATCAGGAGAGGGGCTCTGGACTTGACTGGATCAGTTTTGATTTGACTTCTGTGCTGAGGACTCCATCCCGGGGCCTTGTATTGCTAGGCATGCAAGCCACCGGCGGCTGAGTGCCGTAGCTTCATCCCCAGCCGCGCCCCAGACTAAATGCATCCTTCACTTGCTTGGCTGTGTTAGTTTCCTCATCTGCAATAGCAGTGTTGTTCTAGAACATTCTCTACACGCCACACACTGCTTTGCATATTTACCTCCTAGAGTTATTTGGAGTCATACGAGAGATAGTTGTCCTTAGGAATTTAATTAGCTTCTGACACAGTGGCTATGGTTTTGGTCCTCAGTAGCTTATGGCGGTGATACATGACCAAAGGCCTCATCCAGCAAATCCAGGGACAAAGCTCTGCTGGGGACGCATTTCATAATCTAAAACCTGTTCACTGAGCTCAGGTTGGAAAGGGGTTTGGCTCCTGGGCCTGGCATGAGGTTAATAAGTAACAGAGGGACAATATGGCATTTATAAAGCTTGTAGGGCAGCTTATCTCTTAGGTATATGTTTTTTTTTAGTTTTAAAGTTTGAAGGTCAAACAGTGAAGGGACTGTTAAAGCTCAATGTTATTGTTGTGGTTTGTTTTATGATATGTGACTCAGAGAGTCTGTGCCCCTAGATAAGCTAACCTATGTTGGGGGTTATTTACTTTAGTATAGGTACTCATCCCATCGCACGTGTAGGTTACGGTATATGCTGTGGTGCCGGGTGTCGCAGGGTAGCGCACCTTTCAGTGTATCTCCCTAAGGACATTTGGCCACAGCACAGCTGTTCCCTTCATACACGTCCTTTCTCTGCACCATGCAGGGACACTATTGAGTCACTATCTCAGCCTCCTAGGAGGAGAAGCAGGCTCCGAAAAGCTTTTATATCTATGTGTTATGAAACCAATGTCTTCTCTTATATTCTTTGCAGACATAAAAAGTCAATTACGTAAATGTCTCTCTCTCTCTCTCTCTCTCTCTCTCTCTCTGTGTGTGTGTGTGTGTGTGTGTGTGTGTGTGTGTGTGTGTGTCTGTGCAGGCATGTTCATGTGTTTGCAGGAGCCCCTGTTAGCTGGAGACACAGCATCCCCCCTGGAGCTAGAGGTTCCAGAGCTTGTGAGCTGCCTCACATCGGTGTGAGGGATTCAATGTAGGCCCTCTGCAAGAGCAGCGCATGCTCTTAGCTACTGAGTCATCTCTCCAGTGCCTCTTTGCAGGCATTTCATTGACTGAAAGCTGGGGCCTGGAAAGATGGTTCAGTGGGTAAGAATGGTTGCTGTACAAGCCTGAGGAACTGAGTTTGAATTCCTGGCACCCACCTAAAAAACTGGCCATGGCCACACATAGACCTAGGAACCCCAGTGCTGCAGTGGGTAGAAACGGGGAGATTGCTGGTGCTTGCTAGCTTCCAGCCTAGTTTAGGTTCGGTGTGAGATTTTCTCCAAGAATATAAAGTGGAGAACAATACAACAGGATTCCTGGCATCCTCTTCTTGTATGAATACACACATCAGCCTATATATGTTATTCATATACTACACACGTACCCTTCTCATATCATACCACACACACAGAGACACACACACTATACATACATATACACCATCTATACACATACCACACATACACATACATACACACTGCACATACATATATACCATGTATACACACACCGCACATACACTGCACATACATATATATTATGTGTGTGTGTCTCTCTCTATATATATACATATCATACATACATATATACCATCCATATACATGTATATCACAATCATATACATACACACACTGCACCACATACATATACTCTATGTATATATATATATATATACCATATATACACATACACACATATATCACACATCACATGTGCACACCACACACACCACATGTGCATACCACACACACACACACACACACACACACACACACACACACACACACCTGCGCTCACTGGAAGCAGCAGACTCAGATTGAGTCTGGGTCCTAGACTACGAAGTACAGGTTGATGTCTGACCTGAGTGTGGCCTAAGGCCAGTCAGGGACTTCTTGTTCTGCCCGTTTCTGTTGTCTTTCTGTGGCAGAAAAAAAAAAAAAACAAAACCTTTGCCTAGTCAAAATTTGTAGTCTGTAGTAACTAAGCTAACATTTGTTTTCATAGTCTCTGTGTTAGTATAAATGCGTATATTTATCATGCTCCAAAGGTTGGTCTGGATCTAGCTCCAGTCTCCTGGGATCTTTAAAGGCAGCAGCCAATGGTAGCTCTATGCTCTGGGGTGCTTCCTTTGTATTTCAGAGGCCCTGAACTTTATACTGTAAGTTTTTCCCCTGAGGACTTTGTAGTTCTATTACTCTCTTCCCACTATCCGTGTAGCCCAGGCTGGTTTGGAACTCAGCACCCAGCAGAGATTGACTATAAATGTCTCCACCTCTTCAGTGGTATGACCGTAGGCATGTGCTACCACAACTGGGGGAAATTAGCTCAGTAAAAGGTTTTAAAATACACTTGTTCTTGTGTGTGTGTGTGTGTGTGTGTGTACACGCGTGCACATGTGTGATGGCAACAAGGGGCATGCATGTATGGCACACACGTAGAAGGCAGAGAATAACTTGCAAGAAGGAAGTCAGTTTATATCATGTGGTCCTGGGGACTGAACTCAGTTTGTCAGGATTGGCACCCACTGAGCCATCTCGCTGTCTCTTTCGCAGGCTGTCCTCAAACCCTTGAACCTACTAATTAGATTCTTCACTGCACCAACTGCCAGTTTGCCTTCTGTCATGTTAGAACTTGATTCCCCTAAGCCTAGATGGCATGCTATCTTTGCCCTTCTTGAAGTCTTGGGGTTTTATGAGACTGTTCAGTGATGTTCTGTACCCGGTTCTCTTTGGTCCCTGTTCCATTTATTCTTCAGTTAGTTTGTCTGTGTCACAGGCTCTCTCCGTCTTCTTCTGCATCTCCTTTAAGTTCCGGATCCATTTTTTTCCTCTTCAGTTATACATATCTCTGCGTTGGTCAGTTTCCTGTTTTTTGTTTGGTTTGAGGCTTTTTAACTTTTTAGAATCATGTGCATATATATGTATGTGTGGGTTTACACATGTGAGTGCAATATCTATGGAGGCCAGAAGAGGGCGTCGGACCCTGGAGTTACAGGCAGTTGTTAACTGCGGGGTGTGTGTGTGTGTGTGTGTGTGTGTGTGTGTGTGTGTGGTAGTGGTGGTGGTGGTGGTAGGAACAGATAACAGCAGCTGAACTCATGCTCCCTGGGAGAGGCGTGTGTGTGTGTGTGTGTGTGTGTGTGTGTGTGTGTGTGTGTGTGTTTGTGTGCTTAACTGTTGAGCCATTTTTTCCAACCCTGGATTGAGTGTTTTGAGACAGGGTCTCTTTTTGAAGCCTGGGTTAGTCCGAAACTCTCTAAACAGCCTAAGCGGCCCCGGAATTCCAGGCAGCCCCCTCACCCCACCCCCCTGCCTGAGTTCTGGGATACAGGCATGAGGCTAAAAACTTACTGTTTCCAAAGCTTTGACCTTGGGAGGTAGGAGGAGGGAGGCCCGACTGCCTTGCTTTGAACTTACCTGCTCTTTAACTGCGGGCCCATTTTCCAAATGCTTCACCTCAGTTTCCTCCTCCAGAAACTGGGAGGCATTTCTGTCTTAAAGCTGTTACACCGTTTCCTGAGGGAAGATATTCAAAGTGCCCAGGAGGAACAGCCAGCTTTGTTAGCTATGTAATTTAGGTAGGTTTACTGTAGTCATTGTCTATGTCTGTTTTCAGAAAGATCTATTCTTTTTTGCTGATTCTATAATTTTGTTGTTGTTGTTGACTCTCTCTCTCTCTTTTTTTTTTTGACACAGAGTCCTAACCATGTAGCCTTTAAATTTATGATTCTCCTGCCTCAGCCTCCTGTATATGGAGACTGCGGGTGCCAGACCAGTAAGAAGGTCTTTTCTAAATTTACTTTGTTGCTGTTTTTCCCCCATTGTTCTCCTGACTCCTGATAGTTAACTTTTCATCTCCCGAATTGTGGTTGCTTCTTAGAAATAATAGCACATCTTTTTACAAATCCATTTCAGAAAAGATGGTATTAATTTTTTTTTTTTTGGAATCCATTGGGAAATAAAGTGCTCAATATTTCTGTAACCTTCCTGTGGGATTGGTGTATCCTCGTCCTGGAAGCTGTGCTGAGGGTGGAGCCCAGGCCCTTAGCATGCTGGGCAAGTGCTAAGCCATAGCCCTACTTGCTCCCTGAAATCTTCTGAATTTGCTTGCAGTATTGTGTCGTAGCCTCTCTTGAGCGTTTGTAGCACTCTGCGTTGTCCACGGAGTGAATGCTAATGCTGGTCCCTTTCTCCGTTTTGATGGGGTAGCTGTGTTTCTTTGGGTCACTGGTTGAGTGGAGAGCAGAGTTTGCCAAGGCAGAGAGCTGCGTCAGTCTGTCGGAAGCTTGGATCTAATGAGGATTCAGTGGGGCTCAGCGACTTCTCCCAGCAGTGCACTTCCTCTGCTGTCTCTGTCCAGGCTAGCGGAATGCAGGGCTTAGAGTTGTGCTAAGATAGCAATTTGTGCTGCTTTTAAACTTCTCACCTATGAACTTCACACTTAACCTTTGCTGCTTGAGTTGTGAAAGTAGATCCGGGCTCTTTTTTTGTTTCATTCACTCTGTTTTTGTTTGGTTTTGTTTTTAAGACTGAGTTTCACTATGTAGACCTGGCTGGCCTTTACTTAGAGAGATCCACTGTCCTTCCTCCCGAATACTGGGATTAAAGGTGCACAAACAGGATCTTACACAGCCCAGGCTGACCTGGGACTCATTTCCAGATGAGGGCTCTGATCCTCCTGCTTCAGCTTTAAGTGGGAGGACTGCAGGTGTGTATGGCTGTGCATGGCTTGGTGTGGGGCCTTGTGCTCGACAGGAGAGCAATCTCCTAGTTTCCCAGATTATGCTTTAATTGCTACTAGTTTAATCCTAGGACAGCCTTAAGTTTTCCAACCAAGATTAGGGTTATTTTGCACAGCTTAGCAATATTTTGTGTGAATCCTCTGAGTTATTGTCTGTTCTTTTTTGTCTCCCAGCTGGTCTCTGTGTGCCAAAGCAATCAGCCTCTTCAGGGTTGATACCTGTGTTACTCTCTAACCACTGGGCAGCTTGCATCTTGTAGAGATCATCGCCCACACTTTTTCTTGTTTTTGTACTTCTGCTTTTGGTCATGTTCTGTGAGACAGGGCTCATGGGTGTTTCTGTGACCCCAGACTTTATTTTTTTCAGGGATGAAATTATTGGTTAGTTTACACATTCATGAGACAAGGAAGGGTCTTATCAGAACAAGTGGGCCCTACTCTCCCAGGCCTGGGTGTGAATCCTGGACTTTGCTTCTCCCCAGGCCCTGAGGTTTTAGGCAAATTTACCTCAGTGTTGCAATTTTTTGTTGGTAAAATAGGTATCAGACCCCTCACATAGGGTCATCATGAGGATTTGATGAATTAACCCGGGATGTTTGGTTCAGTGCTGAGGATGGTAGGCAGTGGAGACATTTTAAATTCTTACCACAGTATCATCATCATCATCATCATCAATTCCACAGACTTCATTGTTCAAGCACTGATGTGTGTACTCAAATTCGGCAACAATTGTTCCTACATTGTTGGGAATGTATTGCGTTCTCCCTGGTCTCCTTCCCGCCTCCCTCCTCTCTTCTGGTTTTAAGGAAGGTTCAATGACAGAAGCACCTCCCAGGACATGATTAATTAGAAGTATGTATTCCTACAAAAGACCATCCACTCATTATTTTTTTTATAAATTCATTAAATCTTCTGCATTTCTGTAGCGTGTGGTGCCAGGGCCTCTTCCTTCCCAGCAGAGCGTCAGAGTCCTGGTAAAAGTGAATGGCCCTCCAGTGGTTCTGCTAACTGGGTCTTGTCGTGGTTTCAGTTTGGCTGCTGTGTTTCTTTGGGAACCTTGGGAGGCCGAGACCGCCAAGATTGTAAGCATCGAAGTAGATGCTGCTGCTAAACTTTTCACTTGGTGCTCAAAACCCAGGGGTAAGGCGATAGAGAGCGTGGCCTGAGGGTGGTTCGGAATCCGTGGAACCTTTAGGAGGATGGGCTTGCGAGGCTGCCAAGAAAGCTACCACCGTTTACTGAAACAGTGAATTATCTGGAGCGAGATGGCATGATTCTGTCCTGTCTGCGGCCAGACCTCGCCCTTGCATTCCACTCACTTCCAGCAAACCTACTTTTAAAAGTACAGGCATGCCGCATTGTGTGCAGAGAAGGGTCACCGAAGCTCTTCCTTCCAATCGTGGGCTGAAGAAGATGGAGGAGTCTAACCCGGAGAACAGAAGGCATTTTGTAGGGTTCATCGCCGGCACTTTTTCTGTTTTTTGTGCTCCTGCTTTTTGTCATGTTCTGTGAGACAGAGCTCTTGGGTGTTTCTGTGACCCCAGACTTTATTTTTTCAGGGATGAAATTATTGGTTGGTTTACACACTCATGAGACAAGGAAGGGTCTTATCAGTTAGAACAAGTGGGCCCTACTCTCCGAGGCCTGGGTGTGAATCCTGAACTTTGCTTCTCCCTAGGTCCTGAGATCTTAGGCAAATTACCTCAGTGTTGCAATTCTTTTGTTGATAAAATAGGTATCAGACCCCTCACGTAGGGTCATCATGAGGATTTGATGAATTAAGACACCTGGGCAAAGGCTGTTGACATGTTTAGGCAATAATGATAGAGACCCAAGTTGATTATGACTGTAATCCAGGCACTGAGGCCATTTGCGTGCCCCTTACCTAATCCTTATAACAATCAGGAAATATGGATGGTAATTATTATAGTTTATAATGGAGACATTGGGGCCGTATAGAGTTAAGACAAGTAAGGGCGCACGTAGCTGGTAAGTGAGCCATGCTGGTCTTTACACAGTGAACACCTGAATTCTTTTCTCTTGGTTAGGGAATACCTCATGCAGCCCAAGCTTCTGCAAACTTGCTATGTAGCTGAAGCTGCCCTTGACCTCTGATGCTCCTGTCTTGGCCTCCCAAGTGGATGGTGGAGACCAGTGGGTTCCCCGATACTGGTCACGTTCAGCTGGGTGCCAAGGGACTGCTTGCTGGATATTTGAAAGGAGACACAGTTTGAAATAGAAATTATATGAACTTTTAAATTTCACCCCAGGAATTCAAGATTTAATATGTTTTCTTGGTTGTCAGGAGTATTTTTTAAAAAATTTATTTGTTTATCAGGCTGGATGGTGGTGGCACACACCTCTAATCTTAGCAATCGGGAGGCAGAGGCAGGTGGATGTCTGAGTTTTGAGGCCAGTGTGATCTACAAGTTTCAGAACAGTCAGGACTACACAGAGAAACCTTGTGTCAGAAAAAAATATGTATCTTATGTGTATGGGTGTTTTGTCTACATGTATATCTATGAACCACATGTGTGCCCAGTTCTCTCGGAGGCCAAAGGATAGCACTGGATCCTCTGGAACTGGAATTACAGTTGTGATCATCATGCACTTGCTGGGAGTTGAACCTGGGCTCCCTGGAAGGGCAGCCAGTGCTCTTAACTGATGTGCAGCCAATACTCTTAACTAATGTTCCATCTCTCTAGTTTTTTGCTTTTAAAAACTTTCTTTTATGTGCATGGGTGTTTTTCCTGTATGTATGTGTACTGGCTGGTTTTGTGTGTCAACTTGACACAAGCTGGAGTTATCACAGAGAAAGGAGCCTCCCTTGAGGAATTGCCACCATGAGATCCAACTGTAAGGCATTTCCTCAACTAGTGATCAGTGTGGGAGGGCCTAGCCCAATATGGGTGGTGCCATCTCTGGGCTGGTGGTCCTGGGTTCTATAAGAGAGCAAGTTGAGCAAGCCATGGGGAGCAAGCCAGTAAGTAACATCCCTCCATGGCCTCTGCATCAGCTCCTGCTTCCTGACCTGCTTGAGTTCCAGTCCTGACTTCCTTTGGTGATGAACAGCAATGTGGAAGTGTAAGCTGAATAAACCCTTTCCTCCCCAACTTGCTTCTTGGTCATGATATTTTGTGCAGGAATACAAACCCTGACTAAGAGAGTATGTATGTATGTATGTATGTATGTATGTATGTATGTATATATGTATGTTTGTTCACCACATGCATACAGTGCCTATGGAGGCCAGGGGAGTATATAAGACCTAAGACCTGCAGGGATCTGGAGTTACAGATGATTATGAGCTTACCATGTTGTCTAGGTTGACTTAGAACTCAATATATAAACCAGGCTAGCCTCAATTTTGGGTTGGTCCTCAATCTTTTTGCCTTTGCCTCCAGTGTGCTTAGAGTCTGAGATAGGAAGACCCTGGGAGTTTGCTGGCTAGCTATTCTAACCCACAATGCTCAGCCCAGTTTTAGTGAGAGACCATGTCTCAAAAATGAGAGGAAGATACCAAAACTTGACCTCTGATCTCTATATGGGCACACACAGGCAAATGCACACACACACACACACACACACACACACACACACACACACTTACAATACACACACACATACACACACACACACTCACACGGGTGGGGTGGGATGGGGTGGGGGTGGGGGATCAAGTCCAACCCAAGCATGACGGCACACAACTATCACCTCAGCGTTTAGGAAGTCAAGGCACAGTGTGAGATTGACCCAACTTAAAAGTAAACAAAAGATCAAATTTGATGTTCACTGTATAAAATGAATAGCTTTGAAAATGAAAATGAAGAGAACCTCCTAGTTAATTGATTACCACATTACCTAGTGTAGCCTGTGTTTTTGGAAAGTGCTAAACGCTGCATAATGATCCTGTGGAAAGCTGTTTAGTGAACAATTTATCGTACACATGCTAAGCTCTACACTCCAGTCCCCCTGACATCTGGCCTCCGTGTCTGTTCTCCTGCTGACTTGGTGTATTCCACACACAGAGGTAATGTCCTGAGCGGCATCAGCAAGCCAGAGGGCTGTACCAGGGATTCTTCCTCAGCACTGGCTGCACTGCCTCGGCCTTCTTAACTCGTCTGAGTTAGAGGTTTAACCGTAGTTCTCATTAGTCATAGCTTGCCAGGTGGTTTCCAAAGAGGAAACCTTTTCTCTGCTGTAGTCACTGCACCAGGAGCCAGGAGTCGGTGTGGGCGTGCACCCAAGCCTCTCTCTAACTTATCCTTTAGAGTCAATGTGGAGTCTGCGTAGAAGCAGGGCGCAGGCTGCCTGCCACCTCTCTCAGGGCACATGCTCAGAATAACAGTCTTTCCACCTTTACTGAAAGCTGTTCTTCAAGGACATTCAAATCACAGGCAGTTCTAAGAAGTGAGGTTTTGTCGAACTTCTTTAGCTGGCACGTAGTATTCGACGTGCTAACTTGTCTCCATAGAAACAGCAGGGAAACCATAGACACTGTGAGAGACAGCATACAGAAGAGAATTGTTCTAGAAGTTTATCGGGAACAATCACGCCTCATGGCTCTGAGAAAATCTTAACACAGGAACACACTAGGTGTAAGGAAAGATTACTCAAGAGCCGGAGCCTCGACCTGGCTGTGGGGGTGCACACATATGATCCCAGGACAGGGGAAGGTGAATACTGCAGGCTCAGGGACAGCTGGGGCCACATAGTGAGTCCCTGCCTCAAATTTATAGGTGACTACATGCATGCATACATGAATAAATGAATAAAAAATTTAAAGTCAAAGCCATGGCCATGTTTGTTAGTGACATTCAATCAAATTAAGACGCTAATAAGAAGTGCAGATATTTGGGCTGGCAAGATGCTTCTGTAGGTAAAAGGGCTTGCCACCAAGACCCGAGTTCAATCCCTAGGACCAACAGGGACAACCATTGTGACGGATTGTGTTACAGAACATTGCGAGTTATTTTCCCATCCAACTGCAGCTGATAACTGCCGCTCTGTTCTTCTTTTAAAAGAAAAGTATTTTATGTGTATGGGTGTTTTGCATATTTGTAGACCCATGCACTAAATGCATGCCTGGTGCCCAAGGAGGTCAGAAGGGGGCTGCAGATCCCCGAGAACTAGACTCACACCTAGTTGTGAGCCACCTTGTAGGTGCTGGGAATCAAACCTGGGTCCTCTGGAAGAGCAGCGTTCTTAACCACTGAACCATATCTCCAGCTCCTCCTTCGTTTAATAAACCAAGAGTCTCTTTTGTGGCAAACTGGCCTCACACTACGCTGAGGGTGACCTTGGATTTCAGATTCTGCCACTATTTCCCGAGTGTTAGAATAAGAGGCACTCACCGCCACGCCTGGTGTATGTGGTGCTGGGGCAAACCAGGGCTTTGTGCATGCAGGCCAGCATTACACCTTAAATTGACACATGCCCTGCCTCCTTTTATGTGTTTTGGGGATAGGATTTTTTTTTATTGTTACTATATGTATATGCATATATCTGAGTTAGGGTTTTACTGCTGTGAACAGACACCATGACCAAAGCAACTCTTACAGGGACAACATTTACTTGGGGCTGGCTTACAGGTTCAGAGATTCAGTCCATTATCATCAAGGCGGGAGCATGGCAGTGTCCAGGCAGGCGTGGTGCAGGAGGAGCTGAGAGTTCTACATCTTCATCTGAAGGCTGCTAGCAGAATACTGGTTCCAAGGCAGCTAGGTTGAGGGTCTTAAAGCCACGCCCACAGTGACACACCCACTCCAACAAGGCCACACCTTCTTTTTTTTATTATTATTTATTTTATTTTTTTTAAATTTATATTCCAAATCATTTCCCCTTTCCCGTTTCCTCCCTCCCCGAAAGTCCCATAAGCCCCCTTCCCTCCCTCTTTTCTCCATTCAACCCCCTCTCGTTTCTCTGTCCTGGCGTTCCCCTACATCCAGTCTTTCCAGGACCAGGGGTCTCTCCTTCCATCTTCTTAGAAATCTATTGATATGTGGATTGTGTCTAGGGTATTCCGAGATTCTGGGTCAATATCCCCTTATCAATGATTGCATACCATGTGTGTTCTTTTGTGATTGGGTTACCTCACTAAGGATGATATTTTCAAGATCTGACCATTTGCCTAGGAATTTCGTGAATTCATTGTTTTTAATTGCAGAGTAGTATTCCATTGTGTAGATATACCAGATCTTCTGAATCCATTCCTCCGTTGAGGGACATCTGGGTTCTTTCCAGCTTCTGGCTATTATAAATAAGGCTGCTATGAACATAGTGGAGCATATGTCCTTATTGCATGCAGGTAAAGCCTCTGGGTATATGCCCAGGAGTGGTATAGCCGGATCCTCCGGGAGTGTCATGCTCAGTTTTCTGTCCATTATCATCAAGGCGGGAGCATGGCAGTGTCCAGGCAGGCGTGGTGCAGGAGGAGCTGAGAGTTCTACATCTTCATCTGAAGGCTGCTAGCAGAATACTGGTTCCAAGGCAGCTAGGTTGAGGGTCTTAAAGCCACGCCCACAGTGACACACCCACTCCAACAAGGCCATACCTTCTAATAGTGCCACTCCCTGGGCCAAGCAGATACAAACCATCACAGCATGGGAGTGAGGTCAGATGGCAGCTCATGGAAGTGAGTGTCTTCTTCCCATTGTGTGGGTCCTGGGGATTGAACTCAGGTCACAGGCCTAGCAGAAACTGCCCTCACCCCCCAAGCCATGTCATTAGCCCATGAGTCAGGAGCTTGCTTTGTAGGCCAGGCTAGCCTGAAACCCATGGCAATTCTGATTTAGCTTCACAAGCATTGAGATTAAGGACATGAGCCACTGTGCCTGGCTTTCTGCTCTCATGATTACTGTCTTAGCTCCTACATGGGAGGGCATGCAGCGTATGTCTGTCCAGGCCTGGCTTAGTTTGGTTAACTCAGTGTATTCTACTTTTCAGTTTTCTTAATCCCAAAAGGCAATAACTCTAGAACAATGGACTCCCCTCTGACCCCCGTCCTCCGTCACCTAATCATAAGAAGGCCACTGCAGTCTAAATAACGTAAAGCTAGGTTTCTGGTTGTGATTTTTGCTTCCATCTCCGTCTGCCTTGACAGGGAAGAAGAGCCCAGACCTCGGCGAGTACGACCCCCTCACCCAGGCTGACAGCGATGAGAGCGAAGACGATCTTGTGCTTAACCTGCAGCAGAAGAACGGAGGGGTCAAAAATGGGAAGAGTGCCCTGGGAGACCTACCGGAGCCCGACTCTGATGCGGACGCGGCTGGGGCCGCAAAGCCACATCTCTCAGAAGTCACCCCAGAAGGTTTTCCCTCGGAGCCCCTTGGGGGTCTGGAGCAGAAGGCCACCTCTCCTCTGGTGTCCTATGTGCGCACATCTGTCTTTCTGCTCACTCTGGTGATCTCCATGGTTCTGGTCCTCCTCTGCGCCTTCCTCATCCCCTGCCCTCCCAGGGACCTGCATAGCACCTGGAGCCGGCGCCTGGGCTCCCAAGGAGGTGAGTTGCGGGATTTTAAGAAATAAAGCTGTAAACTTTCATATGTTAGTACATTCAAGTTTCCCTCCAAGTCATTTTGTTTTTTTTTTTTTTCATCTCATTTAGTTTAGTTTAGTTGGTTTTTTTGAGACAGGGTCTCACTGTAGTCTTGCCTCCCTGGAACTCACTGTGTGGACCAAGGTTTTGATCTCACAGAGATCTCCCTACCTCTGCTTCCCAAGTGGTCAGACTAAGGCTATGTACCATCATTCCTGGCCTGAACATTTTTTTTGGAGACAGTGCCTTCCTGCCTTCACCTTCCAAGTGCCGGTAGGCATCAAGGCTGCACCACTCTGCCTGGCTTTCCCTCCAAATCCTAAAAATTAATTTGTGCCATGCAGTCTTTCCCCTGTGCCTAGGGGTGCTTGGGAGGTGGAGGTTAGATGTGAGACAGAAGGCTAGGTCTCTGCACCTCTGAACTCTGCTCTCTGAGTTCCCTGAAGACAGCTTTAGTTTACACCATTGCGGCTGCATCCACTACCCACCCGAGGAAACAGGACATTGCTGCGGCCTTCCAGTCCCCTGACCACATCCCTGTCTGTCCCCAAAAGACTCTCATCCTGAATCTGGCCTGATTATTAACTGACTTTAAAGCTTTGTCACATTGATATGGACATTGATAAATTCATTAATTTTGTCTCTTTTTGAATTTTATGTAAACAGAATCATAGTTTCTGTGATTTTGGTTCAACATAATTTTTGTTTTGGGGGACAGGATCTCACTATGAAGCACAGGCTGGCCTTGGCCCTTAAACTTCCTGTCTCAGTTTTCTGAGTGCGGGAATTATTGCCATATGCTACCACACCCGAGTGCCACCACGCTTGGTTTGTCACTACAAGCTTTGTGCTTGTTTGTTCCCGAGACACCCTCCTGTAGTTCAGGTTAGGCTTGAACTCATGGAGTAGCTGAGCCTTGCTTTGAACTCCTGATCTTGCTTCCACCTCCATAGTGCATTTGGTGCCAGTGACTTTTTTGAAATTTTTTTTTCTCCGTGTTGGAGGTTGAAGCCAGAGCTTCATTCATACCATCTATAGGGACTCTGACACTCTATAATTAACATCCTTTTAAAAGAGACTCTCCTGAGATTAATCTACACTGATGCCCTATAGCTAGTCTATTCATTTTTACTGGAGGCTAACTTTCCATGTTTGGAATAGCACAGGATTTATTTTCCTAGGGTGATAAGCATAAATGAGTTCCAATCTTTCTAAAATAAGTGATTCTAAGAACATTTTTATACATTTGCAACGGGTTATATACAAATATCTCCAAGGCAGAGGCCTAGTAAAATTGCCCATCAGAGAGTATGGGTGTGTTCTTTCTCTCTTTCTTTCTTTCTTTCTTTCTTTCTTTCTTTCTTTCTTTCTTTCTTTCTTTCTTTCTATTTATTTCTTTATTATATGTGAGTACACTGTTGCTGTCTTCAGACACTCCAGAAGAGGGAGTCAGATCTCCTTACAGATGGTTGTGAGCCACCATGTGGTTGCTGGGATTTGAACTCGGGACCTTTGAAAGACCAGTCAGTGCTCTTAACCGCTGAGCCATCTCTCCAGTCTGGGCGTGTGCTTTCTAAACAGTTTCCCACTATCTGCTAAGGTGGTTGTACCAACCTGTGCTTTCACTCTTGTCTGAGCTCCCTGCAGATTTGGCGGCCATTCTCTGACTCCTCAGACCCATGGAGTAGATCCTCCCTTACCTCTGCTCCACACAGGCCTCTGCTGCCCCCTGAGGAGGAAGAGCGGGGCTGGCTAGGTAGAGCTTCAGGTGGGACGGTAGTCCTGGCTCCCCACAGCCCCGTGGCTATTTTGGCCTTGACTCTGGTGGGAGGGGAGGGTACCATGGTGGTGCCAGGACAAGGTCCCAGAAGTCAGGTTCTACAGCCTTTGCTATGGGGGTGGGGGTGGGGCCGTTATTATCTATAATCAATTTGCCTTGCTAGATGCCCTCTTCCTGGGCCTCTGGTCAGGGAAGCAGGTTCCTTAGAGCATTGTTGGCCCTGTGGCGTTTCTGAGTTGCAGTTATTTCACTATACCTTGTCTAGTGTGGCCAGAAACCCCAGGGAATTCCATAGATTACTGTTCCTTAGGTCTTGCAATCTCTAGTCAAGCTGACTTTCTGTCCCCTCCTTTCAGAACCCATCTCTGTATGCTTTATGTATAATGCCCAGGGCTCTGGGTAGGAGTCAGGGGAGATGCATACATATCTCTTGTCTGGGAACAGGCAGTTCACCTGGGCTGGGAGGGGTGCTGGCGGCCTTTGCATCTGTCTTCTTTCTAACCTGGCAGAAAAGAACTAGTCTGTGGTAACTGGCTCAGGCCCTTTTTGTTTCATTATGTGTACGCCAGGCGGGGACCTGTCTCCCCTGGAGTTGGCTGACGTGAATAGAGATGGCCTGCGGGACGTGCTTCTCACCTTTGTGACAACCAGGAATGGGACTGAAGGAGGTAAGAGATTCATCTTGTGGAGGCTGCCACAGGAGAAGCATCAGCCTTAAGAAAGCATTAGTTAACATCCCAGGGCCAGTGCACAAGAAGGTCTGCAGGGGACAGGGCTCTGTAGGTCTGCCCTGCATAATACACCTCATCGGAATGGCCCTGATGTAAATCGAGATCATTTCAAAATAAAAGATCATTCCAAGAAATCAGGGCCCAGTGTGGTGGTGCACACTCACACCTTTAATCTCATCACTCTGAAGGTGGAGGCAGGCCAGTTTCTGTGAATTTGAGGCCAGCCTGATCTGCATACTGAATTCCAGGACAGCTAGTGTTAGAAGGACGCTGTCTCAAAGTGCAGCCCTCCCGCCACATACACAAAAAGAAAGAATGAAGGAAGGACGGAAAGGAAGAAAGAAGACTGAGTTCTAGCTGGAGGGACTGAGTGGTCACCCAGGCCAGTGAAGAAACCAGTTCTGAGAAGTGACTTGCCCATACCTTGTAGTGACAGTCTAGTAGTTATAGGTGTGTGTGTGTGTGTGTGTGTGTGTGTATGTGTGTGTGTGTGTTGGGGGGGTGGGGCAGTGCAGAGAGAGCCTCGGTGTCATTCCTCAGTAACTATCCTGTAAATGGATTTTAATCAACTCTGTGAGTTATTAATATGACCCGGCCAGGCCCCCAGTAATAGAGGCAGAACCCTTTGGATTTATTTAATCAGCTTAGCACGATTACTGGGGGATTAGCCCTAATCTGTTTTTCTATATGCTAGACTGTTAAGTCCCCAGCTGAGCTCCCCAGGTACTTGCTGTCTGGGTCTCACTGGGTTATTTCTACTCTATCAGTCTGTCCTCAGAGGGCATTTTACTCGGCCAAGTGTTCCTGATCTGACACATCTAATGGAGACTTCTTGCTCTCTTGTTCTTCCTCCTCCTCCTCCTCCTCTTCTTCTTCTTTCTTTCTTTCTTTCTTTCTTTCTTTCTTTCTTTCTTTCTTTCTTTCTTTCTTTCTTTCTTTCTTTCTCCTCTTTGTCCCTACCTGTAACCCCAGCTTAGTAACTGAAAACTCCGCCTACTTCTGTAGACCCTAGTAATTGGCTATAGCCACTTTTATTTAACAAGTGGCTTTAAATTGGGGAGCAATGTTTGCATAGCATCACTAGGGGTATGTGAGAATCTGCTAGTGGGACATGGTGGTGGGGGGAACCAGATTTTGGGGGCCAGTATTTAGCATTTGAAGACATAGCAGCACCAGCCCAGCCCTCAATACTGTCTGCATTATGTTTTAAGACAGCATCTCTCACTGGCCTGGATCTGGCTAGCAGCCCTCAGAAGTGCTGCCCCCCCACCCTGCCCCCCTCAGCACTGCAATGACAAGACTGTGCCACCTCTCCAGGCTTTTTCTGTGGGTTCTGGGGCTTGAACTCAGGCTTTCTGCTTTTGTAGCATCCACTTTGCCAACCAAGCCATCTCCCTAGCCAGTTCTCTTCGGCCCCCTGGTCACAGTGAATGCTGCTTCTACCCTGCTTTCTCCATCGTCAAGGGGTTGGTCATCACTCACATCTTTGTACACAGTTGAGAGAGCCGGAGGCCTTCCTTTCCTCCTTCAGTTGAATTCTCCGGGTTTGTCCTCCCTAGGAAGGCTAGACAATGTGGAGGATGTTTATCAGCTCCCTAGCCTTGTGAGAGAGACTGAGGAGAGCAACTGACTTCCCTGGTTCCTCCACAGCTGGGCTTAGAGCAGGGTGGCTTTGAACTTGGCCACTGGTCAGAACTGGTCTCAAGCTGCCCCTCTTAGAGGACTTTCTTCCTTTCTCCCTGGGAATATTAACAACTTTGAGGGCTTATACTGCCACTAGTGGGATCCAACATCCTGACACATCTTTGTCAATAGTCTCTTTATTAAAGCCTCCATAGCTTACACAGGACAACCAACCAACCAACCAACCAACCAACCAACCAACCAAGAACAACCCCACCCCCCAACCCTAAAAAAGTCAACAACAATAACAAGCAAAAATGCCTCATTTCCTAGGGTCCTAGTTTGCCTGCAATGTCTACTGAATCGGTAATGACTACAGTATGTCAGCTGATACACGAACCCTACCCAGAGGGTGAAGAAACTCTAGCAAGTGTGTTTGGATCATTAAGGCCCCAGAGTATGCTTTAGGGATTTCTGTAGTGTGCATTTGCCTGACATCCCCAAAACACCTTACAGAATCCTGTTTGATACACGGATGGCACTTTCTTGGTCTGTGACTCAGTTGCCTTTGAAGGAAGGTTGGAGATGCTGAAGCTGTTCGGTATTTTGCCTGCTTTGCTCTACATCAAGATGCAGAGTGACAAGACTGAGGTTTGCCCACAGGTTGTAAAAGTAACAATGTATCGATATTAGTTCTTCTGTGTGCCTGTGACAAAAATACCATGACCAAAAACAATTTACCAGAATTCATTTTTGGCAATGAACTCTCAAAGCCCTCCCTCCCTTGGTGATGTCTTTCTTCTAGCAAGGCTTTATGTCTCCAAGATTCCATAATGTTCTAAAATGATACCACCAACCAGGGGCCAAGTGTTCAACTACCTGAGACTGTTGGGGACATTTCTCACTCAAACCACAACAATAACCACCATTAGGAACTTTCTGTGTGCTGTGTTCCATTGTAGGCACACAGCCCACACAAATGGATTTGCTTCTCAATACATTCTGACCAAGTAGACTAGTATTGTCCCTTCTTCCAGATGAGGAAACTGAGGCACACTGAGGTTGAGGAGCTTTTTAGAGTCCCACATCTGGTAAAGTTCTGTAGTTCATGTCCCCAACCCTCATGCCTCATGGGTATCCCTATAGTGCCACTGGGAGCAGAGGGATAGAACTAGTTACTCATGGTCCACTCAACAAGCATGTACTGGCTTGTTCACCCTCTCCTGAGTTCAGAGATCCTCCTGCCTCTGCCTTCCGAGTGCCGGGGTTAAAGGCATGCACCACCACGGCTGTCCCTCTCATTGGGGTTCTTAAGCATGAAGACCAGCACAGGATTGGTCTGGGAAAGTCTAGAAGGTAATACAGAAGGTTTAACACAGCGAACCACATCCTGTTTCCCGTCTGAGGTTGTGTTGTTTAGTTAGTGTCGCTGAGGAACAGGAAGACTAAAGTCTAGAAACTTGAGGTGTCTGAAAGCAGAAAGTGTGAGTCAGGATGCGCCCCCCCCCCTCAGTGAAAGTAGAGCTGGCAGGAATTGTGACTGTCACTAAGTCACGCCCTGGCCTGAGCGGCTGTGGCCTCCCCTCCCTCGGACCTGGGTGTCCATTTCCTGCAGACAACGAGGCTTCCTTGCTGCGCACCTCTCTGTAACCTGCAGGTCATTTCTGAGAACCTGCCTTTCTGTTTGGGGAGTCTTTGCTGCTGCTGACTGGGTTTAGGATTTACTCCTGCTCTGCATGGGTTCTAGGTCAGCCTGGGCGGGGCACTCCTGCACATTCCTTTCCTGCCCGAGTGGCTTGTTTCCCCTCAACAACTACTACACGCTGTTCTGGATTTTGTACCTGTCTTTTTCTTTTGATTTTTAAATTACATTTATTTAGAGTGTGCGTGTGCGTGTATGTGCGTGCGTGTGTGTGTGTGTGTGTGCGCGCGCGTGCACACATGTTTGTAACAGAGCACATGTGGAAGGCAGAGGAGGACTTTTAGGAGTTGATTCTCTCCTCCTCCTATGTGGGAATACTGGAACAGTGCTGGGGGCTGGAGACTGACCTCGGGTCTCTATTCTTGGCAGCAGACGCCTTTCCCCACCCACTTTGCTGACCTCACCCGTGTCTTTTGCTCAGCAAACAACTGGTTTTTTGCTCAGCTACAACTCTATGTAGCAGGCACCTTGTGACGTGCTGAGAAACCAGATATTACTGCCTCTCTCTCTCTAAGGGTGCCCCTGTTGAGTGTGGGCTAAGGTGGCAGACAGGTAAACAGATGCGTTGGGAAAGGTGCCAACGTGGAGACATGGTGAGGCCGTTTAGAGGAGCCCGCAGCGGCCGCTCTCACACTCGTCCTACACGAGGTGTGAGGTAGGAGAGACGACAAGTCCTGTGTTCACACCTTGTCAGAAACCACAGGAAGGAGCCGAGCACACAGTGTGAGCTGCGGCTTCACCACCCACCACCGACCACTCAGGGTCCATTTGCAAGCGTCTCCCTGACTCCTCCCCTTCTGCCCCCCCCGCCACCCCCCCCCGCCCCCCGCCCTCACCTCTCTTAACTTGCCTTTAGGTGGTGGCTCACAACCAACTGCAGATCTTGTGTGCCTTTCCGGGATGAACGGCAGCACGCTGTGGTCCTGTCCCCTCCCAGAGGAGGCTCAAGACGTCACGTGCTTAGATCTGACACCAGGAAGCATGGCCAAAACCACCTGCCTCGTGACGGGGACTCGCAAGATGCTTAGTGCATTCAATGCGACGTCAGGTAAAGAGTGGTCCTGACGGTGCAGAGCGCAGCCTCAGTGAGCTTCCGTGGCAGCCTGAGCAGCCTGCAGGGGAAAGAGATGGCCATCCTCTGGGTGGGTGGCTAGAAACTGCTTGGCTGCTCTGGTTTGAGGCGGTTATTAAGGGTAAGAGATGAGGGACTTGGGCGGATGGGGTGACTAGTGCTTGTTGCAACCTGTTTGGTGATAAGACAGGGCTAAATAAACTCTTACCCAAACAGGTGCTGCCTGGAGGCCGGGGTGGTAAATAGTGTCTCTGTACACTGGTCTTTGTACAACAGGCAAGAGAGTGTGCTGGTGCTGGTTTGTATGTGAACCTGGGTCCTGGCTGGGTGCTAGGGGAAAGAACTCCCAGTCTTGTGCTGATACGGCCTTTTAGCTTCTTTTCTGTTTTTTAGATCCACAGGCTGGTAGTGAGAAAGTGAGTCTAGCATGAAAGATATCTCCATATGATATGATATGATATAATTAATATAATATTCTATGGGTCATAATCTCAAGAGAAGTTGAACAGTAACATTCTTCCCACATCAGAGGTACCATAATGAGGTACTTTATTTTTGCTCCCTCCTTTTTGAGACATGATTTTATACTGTACCCCAGACCTTGAGTTCATGAGATCCTCCTGCCTCAGCCTCCTAAGTGCTGGAGTTATAGGTGTGAGTACCATGCTTGTCTAGTGGGGTACCTCTGGGTGGGGAAACAAATCTCACACACACACACACACACACACACACACACACACACACACACACACACACACACCACTTTGTAGAGAGATTCCTTAGCATGCACCAAGCCTCCAGTTTGATTCCCAGCACCACATAAACTGGGCATAGTGGTGCAGGACTGTAATCTCAGCACTCGTTTAAGAGGTAGAAATAGGATCCAAAGTTCAAGATCATCCTTGGCTACGTAGTAAGTTCAAGGCTAGCCTGAGATATATGAGCTCCTATATTTCAGACAAATCAGAGCGCACTTACCGTCCTAGCTCAGTGCTTTCTCTGGTGTGGGCTCCTTAGTGCCTGCAATGCCCTGTGACAGACACAGCCCTCAGCCCTAGTAGAGTGAGCTCATACTTGCCAGGAAGACAGAGACATCTGTTTGATATACACAATCCAGATGAATGGGCCGGAACAGACGGCTCAATGGTTAAGAGCACTGGCTACTCTTACAGAGGACCTGGCTTCAGGTCCCAGCAACATGGGGCAGTTACAACCAGCTGTGACTCCAGGTACAGGGGTTCTGATGCCTTCTTCTGGCTTTCCAGGGCATCAGTACACACGCAGTACACAGACATACACGTAGACAAAACAGTCACACACATAAAATAAAACAGTAAGTAAATAAACTGAAATCCAGATGTGAGGTCACTGCATGCACGAGTAACCAGATGCTTGAGGATTTTTACATCCCGCTTTGCTTTGCCATCAGACAGAAACTAATGGGAAGACGTGTGCTGGGGGCAGCCGCGGTCTCCTGTTCAGCTGTTGAGTTTTCTCTTCTGGTTCAGAAACGCTGCATCTGCCTTTTGCCGAGACAGTAAGTAGAAGTGATGATCTACCTCTGTTCCCTTCCCTAGGGAAAGTCCTCTGGACTCTAAACCCAAACTATCTGTCCAACGGTACCTTGGCTGCCCCGGTTGTGGTGCTGCCAGACCTGGATGAAGATGGTGTCAGAGATCTGGTGGTGCTGGCCATTGGAGAACTGCAGGTACGGTCTCTAGTGACGGTTACTGTAAGTGCTGCGTAGGACCTCGTTGTTGCAATGGCTTAGGCCGAAAAAAATTCTCCTGGTGAGGTAAAATGACCCAAGACTATTCCAAATTCATTTCCTATGATACACTGTGGTTCTGAGGACTATGGTTGAGGAGGGCTCTGGAGGCGGATGGTTTGTGTGTAAATTCCTTCTGTGCCACTCTGTAGCTTTGTAGCCAGGAGCAAATTTACCCTGTCCATGCTCCGGTCTCTTCACATGTCTAAATGAGAAAGTTTTTTTTCTCCCTGTAGGCTGCTTATGAAAATGAGAGCTAACAAAATAAGTCCCTAGAAAACTGCGTGTTTTTTACTCTATAAACAGAATGTTGGCTTTACTATATTGTATCTATTTAAAATTTACTTCAATTGTAAAACAACGGGATGGATGGATAGAAGGCTCATAAGACATAAGCTTTGGATGTAGCTTAGTTGGTAGCATGATGTTTAGCATGCCTTGTTTCGTCCCCTGAAATGCATAAATCAGGTGTGGTGGTAATACTCCCGTACTCAGGAGATAGAGGCTGGAGGGTCAGAAGTTCAAGGTCATCTGTGACGAACATAGTGAATTTGAGATTAGCCTGACGTGTGTGTTGAGACCCTACAGCAACAACAACAACAACAACACAAGCAAGTGCTTCCCCCTTGTAATCACAGCATTCAGAGGTTTGAAAGTTCCAGGTGAGTCCGGGTTGCACAGTGAGACCTGTCTAAACTTGAAGTGTGTAGTTTTAAAACTCGCTCCCACCTTTTCCCGGATTGGACCGAGCTCTGGCTCCTCCCTTCTTTTCTTTTGTTTCTCCTGTCTTAGCTCCGGGATCTGCTTCCGCCAGCCCCAACTCGGCTTCTCTTCTACCAGCCTTTGCCCGGGAGGGGTCACACTACCAGCCCACTCCCGAGACCCTTGAATCCTCGGATAGGATACACAGCTCTGTTACCTTTCAACTTGCCCACTAGGCACAATTGCTGGGCACAGATAACTCCTCCCTTACCAATTTATTATCTCTGTTTCTCCTCCTGCCCTAAACTTAGTGGCTTGTTCCACTAGCCCCAGGCAAACATCTTTGGCCGGAATGCCCGTGGTGGAGGCCGCAGCCCTGGCTGCCCCTGAGGCCTCACATGGTTGCTGTGTCCTTCCTCCAAAGCATGGCAGAACCACCACGCTCCTTCCTTGTGTCTCCTTTCCTCCTGGGACCCGGAAGTCTCACCTGTACCTTCCATCCAGCAGTTGGCCGCCCCATCCAGGCCTTCTTTATTGACAAGTCAGGAACCAATTGGGGAATGGGATTTTAACATCAGGACCTCCCTCTACATAAACTAATCAGACTAAAATCCTTTCTGATTCATCAATGACCAAAGGGAGGTACCGGAAGAGGACAGACTTTCAGTGTGGATGTGGTAGCTCATATCTGTAATTCCAGCACTTGGAAGCTGAGGCAGGAGGATTGCTATAAGTTCAAGGACAGCCTGGACTACTTAGTAAGTTCTAGTCTGTCTAGTGATTCAGTGTCTTAATTTCCTCCCTCCCCCCTCAAGAAAGATAAACTTTGATTCTAGCACAGTGGCCTCATAAAGCCATGGCTCAGACACCATGGAGCAGCTTCTTGGTACATAGTTAAAATAAAAGGCCTTCTCCCTAGTCCCAGGAAAGATCAAATTAATGAGCAGTTATCTCAATTAAAAAAATTTTTTTTTTGAGACAGGATCTTACTATGTAGCCCTGGCTGGCCTCAAACTCACATAGATTTGCCTGTCCCTGTCTCCCAAAGTACTAGGATTAAAGGCATATGCCACCATGACTGGTTTGCAATTTAAATGTAAGCTATATGCATCTGGGTGGTTGTGGCACACGCCTTTAATTCCAGCACTTGGGAGGCAGAGGCAGGTGGATTTCTGAGTTCGAGGCCAGCCTGGTCTACAGAGTGAGTTCAAGGACAGCCAGAAATATACAGAGGAAACCCTATCTTGAAAAACAAAACAAAACAAAACAAAACAAAATAACCAAACAAACAACAAAAAAAGCTGTATGTATTTTATTATATATTTGGATGCTTTACCTATTGGCATTTTTTCTAGGCTTCGCCCCACAGTTACCTGGCAATAGCCAGGTGTGCCTGAATCACTATAAAAGGGGCTGCTTGTCCCCCTCCTCACTGTCTTGTTCTCTTGTTCCTGTTCTGTCCTCTTGCTCCTGCTCCCCTTCTCTCCCCATTCCCCTCTCCCCTCTCTCTCCACATGCTCATGGCCGGCCTCTACTCCTCCAATCTCTCTCTCTGCCTTTCTATGTCTCTCCTCCCTCAACTTCCCTCCCGATGCCCTGAGTAAACTCTATTCTATACTATACTCCTGTGGCTGGTCCCTCAGGGGAAAGGGATGTCTCAGCAGGGACCCACAGATGAACCCCCTTCCCCCACACCTGACTGCGTAGCCAACAAACATATTTCTTCTTTCCTTATCTTTTTACAAAACACAATATTACTTACATATATCTGTGTACCACATGTGTGCCTGGTGCCCCTGGACATCAGATAGGGCATCAGATCCCCCTGGGACTGGACTTACAGATGGTTTCGAGCTACCATATGGATGCTGGGAACCAAACACAAGTCCTCTGCGGGAGAATCCAGTGGAACCATCCATCTTGTTGGCCCAGCTTTTCTTAACTTAAAGATCAGTTTCACTGGCTCAGTCTGTTTCGGTTTCATTTTTTGAGACAGGGTCTCGTTTTGTAGCCCTGCCTCAGACGCAGATTTCCCTGCCTCCGCTTGGTCTCTAGGTTGGCCTGAGACAGGAATTGTTCACATAGCCTTTTATTTGAGATAATCAGTTTTTATGTATGAGCACTCTGTCTGCGAGTACACCTGCATGCCGGAAGAGGGCATCAGACCTGGGTTGTTGGAGAATTGAACTCAAGACTCCAGGAATAGCTGAGCTATCTCACAAGCCACCTCACACAGTGTTTTTAAACTTTGCATCCTAGCCACTATGAATAGAAGGGGAGGAGGTGGGGAAAGAGAGGCTTTGTTCCCGCTATAGGAAGTGATTTTCTACAGTGTGAGAGCGTGGGAAACCGCTTTCTGATGGAGCCCAGTGCTCACAGCCCAGCAAGGCCACCATACACACACGTGCACATCAGCATACTTGGAGATCTTGGCTCTTTTGTTTACGATTTTTAGGGGACAGAGTCTCACTGTGTATCTCAGGCTTGCCTTAAACTCCTGGCAATCTTCATCATCTTGTCTGTTTCCCTAGTACTGGAATTTCAGGTGCGTATCACCACGACTAGAAGAACTCAGTCTTAATGCCCCACCTGCTTCTCATGCCCAGTGGTGTTGAAGGGCAGTGCCCAGGATCCTCCACACTACGGGGCCCTTGTTAGAGGAGTCACCTCATGTGTTCTTAACTCTTCATTCCTACCTCGTCTATTGGTCAGCTGGATTCGCAGAATTCATCCATTTGAGCGGTAGCATTCAGTGCAGATTATGTAACAGTCTCCATCCTGCCTGAAGGTGACAGTTGCAGGATATTCCAAGATGGATTTAGAATAGTGCCTACTGGCCACTTCTGCCTTGATTACAGGCGGTGGCGAATGTGAGGAGCTGTGCTAGCCACAGACATAAGGAAGGGAATATATTTAGGACTGTGACTGTAGAGGAATCCTTAGGTCTGGGAGCAGTATGAACTGGACTGTAGTCATTGCGGTCACACTGTGTGTCAGTCTGAGTCTGAGTCTAGACCGATGGCTCTGTGTACCCTTCTCAAGCCCCCAGGCATCACTGCTAATGCCACTAACGTGTGAGCCCTGCTGCATCGATAATCAATCAGCTCGGGAGCTGTAGTGTCGGTGGAGATAGTTATTCTCATATCTTCCATTCCCTGTTCCCACTTCAGTGCTATTGGGCATCTTGGAGTGAGTCTGAGCTCCACCTAGTTAAAACCCAGTGACTGTTAGCCTGGACCCACTAAGCCAGTTACTCCAAAGGCTAAATATCCATGTCTTAGTACAGTCCCTTCCGAGACAGGAAGTTCCTTTCCCCTTGAACCTCATCTGTCATGTGTTCTTTAACACCTGCAAAGAGCTCTGTTCCTGGTTATCTCAACCCGAGGATACCATTACTTCTTTTAAGGCAAATTCCATTTGTTTGTAGCTGAAGACTTTCTAACATTTGTTCCTTGCTTATAGTCAGCGAATGAGCTCATATCTTTTCATTAATCGATGTCTTCATTAGGGTCTCATTAGTGAAGAGACAGCACGACCAAGGCAACTCTTGTAAGGACAACATTTAATTGGGGCTGGCTTACAGGTTCAGAGGTTCAGTCCATTATCATCAAGGCGGGAGCATGGCAGCATCCAGGCAGGTGTGGCACATGAGCTGAGAGTTCTGTATCTTGTTCCACAGGCCAACAGAAGGCTGGCTTCCAGGCAGCTAGGATCGGGGTCTTGAAGCCCACACCCACAGTGACACACCTACTCCAACAAAGCCACACCTCCTAATAGTGCCTCTCCCTGGGCCAAGCATATCCAAACCACCATAATCAATTAATTGGTAAAATGATTTCTTCTTACAATTTTGATTCATCTTCCAACCTAAGGCCTTTTAGAGCGTTAAATTCGTTATATAGTGTTTCCGCTCGGCAACATACTTACTCTTGTCATGTGGCCTTTGACAAGGATGTTTTAGGATACACAATAGCAGAGTGCCAGGACCTTCCCCTAAAATCTCCCCTCTGGTATTGATGGAATAAGTCCTTTTTTTCCTGGGTGTGCTATAAACCCCACCGGTCTATCTTCTCTATAAGAATCCACAATGATAAACCATGACAAACCCTTTATTGAAGGGGCTGGGGAGGTGACTTAGTGATTTTGCTCTTTCAGAGTGCTGGGGCTTGCTTGGTGCCTAGCACTCGTGTCACATGACTTACAGCTGCCTGTAGATTCAGTTCACGGGGAGCTGATGTCCTCTTCTGGCCTCCAAGGGCACCTGCTCACACATAGCATATAGTCAACACACACACACACACACACACACACACACACACACACACACACACACAAGTACAATAAAAATAAATGAAAAACACAGTCTTTAGAGTTCAGGCTAATAAACTGTGGCCAGTGGGTTAAATTCTCCCCACTGTTGGTTTTCCCAAATAAATTTTTGTTGGAACATAGTCATTTCCTGTTCTTCCTGTGACAGATTTCATGCTAGGATAACAGTAGAGAGTAGTTGCCATGGAGACCATGCAACTGGAGAGGCCTACAATATCTACTAGCTGGCCATTCACAGACAGGTATTGCTGCTTTTGAGAGTGGACTTGACAGTGGCCAGGGCGGACATCTGGTGTTCCAGGAGAATTCTGTGGGCTGATACATGGATGCACCAGTGCGTTAGTCATTGCCGAGGACAAATACCCGGCAAAATCAACTGAGAGGTGGAAGGTTTCACCACATCTTACAGCGAGAAGAGCCAGGATGGGAGGGAAGGCACGGCAGCCCCAGGCGCTATCACATTGTATCCATAGTCAGAAAGCAGGGTGACAGACATGCCTGTGCTCACTTCTATTCCTTTCCTGTGAAAAATTTCATTTCATTTTTGTGTGTGCACGTATTTGTACGTATGTCTGTGTGCACACATGTATGTATGTGAGCATGCTAGGAAGGCAGATGCGTTTTGATTCCACAGAACCAGAGCTGCAGGGATTTGTAAGCTACCTGATTTCAGTCCTGGCATCAGAACACTGGTCCTCATGGTCAAACAACGAGTACTTATAACTGCTGACCCTTCTCCGCAGCCCCTGATTTATTTTTTATTTTTATTCAGTCAAAACCCCAAACTGATAGGATGAAACTGCCCATATGCGGGGTTGGTCTTCCTACTTGGTTAAACCTTTCTAGAAACATCTTCAGAGACACCCAGAGCTGCGTTTCCTTGCTGAGTCTAGTCCCTATCAAGATGACCATCTGGATCTCTCTGGTAGAAACTGGTTATAGGGTAAAGACCCTCCCTCGTGTCAGCCTCTTGTATTTGACTCTCGATCTTTAGGCGATGAATAGTCGGCAACCACTGTGCTTCACCATCTGAGGAGTCTTAAAGATACTCTCTGTACATATCTAGCCAGGGAATATGCGTTTGCCCCGTTCTTATCTCCAGGGGGATAAGCAAGGAAGTTAGGCTTTGTGCTGTCCAACCTCAGGAAGTGTCCTGAGCCCTCAGCCCGTGAGGCCTTTGGAAATGAAAGGCCTCTAGTAATACGTCCCCTTTCTTTCACTTCTTCAGCCAGATCTGTGTTTTCTGCTGGTATCTGGCCGGACAGGGAGTCCCGTGGGCCGACCTGTGAAGTATAACATCGTGGGAGTGGGGAATCTGATTGGGCCCCAGGTTTACATCACTGCCAGTGGAGCTGTCTACATCCTGTTTGGCTTTGGTAAGAAGCGAGGCTGGCTTTGGCTTCTGCTCTCCCGGTGTAGGTCGTGTCGGTGCCCTGGCCTCCTGTGAGATGGGTTGCCGGTGTTGGCTCTCTTCCGTCTTCCGTCATAGGGCCTCTCCCCTACTGCAGGCCATTAACTCTGCTTTCCCTCCATGTAGTCTCTGGAGAGGGACCGCCCCCATCGGCTCGGTCACTTTCCTGTCACTCCCAAGTGGGACCAGCCGGAGTGGGCTCTGTGGGAACCACGGGGTCTGCTCTGTGTCTCCTGCCAGAACCCAGTCCTGGGATAGCCTGGGGCAGTCCCGGGATAGCCTGGGGCAGTTCTTTTAAACCCAGCTTCTCAGTGTTGACTCTTTCTGTGGCACTAGGAAATATACAAGCTGTCGCCCTGCGGGACATTTTTGTTCAGGCCCAAAATCGAGACAGCTCACCACCGTCTCTGCAGATAGAAGAGCCAGAATGGGAGAAGCACAGGTCCGTCAACCTTTCCGAGCTCATCGACGTTTACAGGTATGGCTGATAGCCGTCTGTGGCCATAGAGAGGTCTTCTGGAGACTCACACCATGGGGGTCTCTGAGCTTGGGTTGACTAGTGAGGAAGGATTGATATTAACTTATGGTCTGCATTAGAACAGCTAAAGGATATATTTATAAAACGGCTATAAAGCTATAGGAAAATTTTGACCTCCTCTTCCCTATATTGTGACAGAGCAGGAATAGGATACATGAAATCTGATTATTTTAATTTTTATTTGCTTCTCAACTTGTGTTGTCATATGCAGTGTTCTATGCATTTTACCTACACAACTCTTGGCTTGGGTAATAATTGTTTTATTACCTTTCCGTCAGAAATTTCAAGTCATTTCTAGCATTTTTCCCTTCTGGTATTATCATCTTATTTTAGTGAACTCGATGGAGTGGCTTCAGTAGTGTAGAAAAAGAAAGAATTTGATGAAGTAAATGTCAAGAGTTACTGCCCAAGCTTAATGACAATTTCAGGCCACCTGTTCCCATCTCTGTCTGTCCTCCGCCGTTATCCTTGGTTCTGTTACTGTCCCTAAAGGGTCCAGGTAGAGAGAATTCCTAACCAGGAAGAGTTGGGAGTCCCTGTCACGGACTGCGGATTCACTTCTCTGCAAATTGAAAGTAATTGGAAAAAATTGTGCGTGCACCCAGCATATACAGACTGTTTTCTTGTCATTATTTCCTGAAGGGTGTAGATTGCAACTATTTATCCATTGTACGGAGAGTGATAACTAATCTAGAGATGGTTCACATTAAGTGGGAGATGAGGGTTGTATGGAGACAATGTATCATTCAGTGTAAGGATGATGAGCAGGCTGACTTGGTATCTGCCGCAGCTCCTGGGACCAGCTCCCACACAGACGCTAAGAGACAACGGAATACACAAGCAAACCTCAAACTGAACAGCTATGGGAATCTCATCCACACCAGAGACTAACTGTTGGGCTTTTGTTCAATGTAGTGATGGAGTGGAGCTCCTCCAGTTGGTGAAGGCACCAGATTCCAACAGCAGCAGTCTCCTGATTACAACCAGACAAGGCCTGGTCCTGCTGAGGGGACAAGACCTTACGCCTCACTGGAAACTGAACCTTCAAGGCCTGCGCAGGTTTGCAGCGTGCCCTTCATGGCTGTTCTTCTGAGCAACTTTCTCCATCTTAAAATCATCTAAAACAAGTGCTCGTTACCGTGGCTGGCGTGAGGGAAGGGAGGGGGGCGCCTGGTTCTTTCTGTATGTGCTGTTTATTGCTTCCTTGTCGGTCTGCAGCCAGCCCACGCCTGGGTACTTCACTGATGACCAGACATTGGACTTCCTTCTGCAGACACAAGACGGAGTTGGGATGAAAAAGGTAAAAACAGGCCTCACAAGTCAATCAGAACTTTTGGAAAGAGTGGACTCTGTGTCCAGCCCTGGGTGGGACACACCGGGAAGAATGTGAACTGGAAGCAAAGTCCCTCCCTTCAGAGAACTCCAGTCTAGTGGATGGATAAATTGGAAACTCATGGATCATTGCTAAAATCTGCAACAGCCGCTTTTCTAAACTAATCTGATGTTCTTTCGGGAGCCTGTACTTCCAGTTAGGAGTGTGTGTGTGTGTGTGTGTGTGTGTGTGTGTAGATCATCATACAAAGCTGAGTAGGGAAAGGAGGTATAAATGGATGTCACCTTTCAGAACAGGAATAATCAGAGAAGTTGGGACTCAGTGGCTGGGCTTATGGGAGGCTTTCGCTAAAGGAAGGCAATATGGGTAGGGCCTCTAAGGTTGGATTTGTGTCGTGGGCAGCAGGGAGTACCAGGTCGGGAGCACTAAGACCAGAGCTCAGAGACAGAAGTGCTGCAGCAGGTTGGGGGGCACTGAACCTGGGATCCACACCTCGCCTTTCCTGTAAGGTTGTGTATAGTGACGATGCAATGCTCCGGGAGTCAGTTTTCATTCAGTTCATGTAAGAGGCAGAATTATAGAGTCTTTGTGTCCGTTTGTTTTGTTTTTTTGAGACAGGGCTTCTCTGTGTATCCCCTGGCTATGTTGAAACTCTATCTGTAGACCAAGCTAGCCTTGAACTCACAGAGATCCTCTCGCCTCCGCCTTCCGAGTACTGGGATTAATGGTGTGCAGCACCACTGCCTGGCTCAGAGTTTTCGTTTTTAAAAAGACAGTCAGCCTAGATTTTATGTTGACAATCAAAGCTAACCAACTGTGGGCTGAAAAATGACCAAAAAAAAAAAAATGAAAAAATTTACTGAATTCTTGCAGACTCCCTTCTTACTATTTCTTAAAGAATACAACAACAGCTATTGATTCAACATTAATTACATTGCAATAGTTCTTGCAGGTAATCGAGAAAATGCACATAAGGGCATATGTAACTATGTGCAAATGCTTGCCCTGTACAAAGGGGACTTGGCATCTGGTGACTCCATGTGTCATGTCAGGTGTCGGAGCCCAGCGCCTCACAAATATGGAGGAGGAGGAATACCTGCTCTTGGGGATGCTTGCCTTACTGTTTGCTTTTGGGTGTCTTCTCGTCCTCCATTTCCCACAGGCTGGCTGTACCCTCTCTGTCTTCTCGTTTGCAGATGACAGTGGTAGATGGAGGTTCTGGTTCCATTGTCTGGAGTTACAGCATTCCGTGCCACATGAAGGAAACACCAACCACTTCTGCGATTACATCAGACCAGAAGTCTGTCTTCCTCTTCTGGGCGGAAGCGCTGACTGCGGCATCTCCCAGTTCTGTGAGTGAGGGGAGGAATGGAGGCCTAGGCAGTGGGAGTGGGGGAGGGTGGGGTAGTTCCCTTCTCTGTCACACAGCCATAGCTGCTGCTCGGAAGGGAGAGAGAGCACTAGGAGCAGGGTGCTGAGGAGGCCTAAGTGGAGGGGTTGGTGGGAACCATGGGTGAGAAAGAAACCCCAACACCTGGAAGGCAGATGTCAGTTTTCCGTCTCATACTGTCATATCTGGATCTGGGTGGAGTGCAGGAGCAGGGGTGGCTTAGGCGGGCTTGCTCCCTAGAATGTGTTGGAACTCAGATGTAAGCCCAGCTGACTTAGCCCAGTGGAATGCACCCTGCCTCCTTTGCTGTGTACCAGATGCTGGGACTGTCTGTGGAAACCGAGCATAACAGGATACAGCTCTGAACCTCTGGAAGGGAGAGGCCCGGGGACAGCGGAGCACAGCACACACACAGTTCTGAGTCTGCCAGCCATGACCTCCCCACTAGATACTTTTCTGAGTCTTTTTAGTCTCCTGTTCTTTACTCATAGAGATGCTAATCTCCCCCTCACTGATGATCAAACTGATCTGAAGTCTAGGGTATGGCTCTAGCTCTGAGGTAGTGCCCTCAGTCCTGGTTTCCTAACATAATAATGAGGGCACTGGGCCAGATGTCTTCAAAATGAGCTTCTGTGTGTCACTCTGAGGGACATGGAGGTCCAGATAAGAACTGTGCATGGGGCTGACAAGATAAGATATCCTCGTGAGTGAGTTGCTTGCCGCCGAGGTTGACATCCTGAGTTTGATCCCTGGAAACCCCGTGGTAAGAGAGGAAAACTGACACCCTTTCCTTCCGACCTCTGCATGCACACATGGGCCCATACCTACACACAGCACCTATAGGTACGTGAACAAAAGAAGGGACATTGATTTCAGTCAGGAGCAATTATGTTTCATACATAAGTGCACTGTAGCTATCTTCAGACACACCAGAAAAGGGTGTGTCAGACCTTATTACGGGTGGTTGTGAGCCACCGTGTGGTTGCTGGGATTTGAACTCACGACCTTTGGAAGGCCGGGTCAGTGCTCTTAACCACTAGGCCATCTCACCAGCCCTCCCCAGACGTTTCTTAAAGCTCGAGGTTGACAGCAAACAAGCGCAGTGGTGTTTGGAGTAAGTGAAGTGAGAAACTTTAGTTTTTTTGTTTGTTTGGTTTGGTTTTTCTTTTGTTTTCATTTTGTTTTGCTTTTGAGATGGCATCTTTCTACACAGCCCTGGCTGTCCTGGAACTCACTACGTAGACCACGCTGGCCTTGAACTCACCGAGGTCCCCTATGCCTTTTCTTCCCAAGTGCTGGGGTTAAAGCACGCATCATGACACCCAGACTGAAACACTTTAACTTTTATGCTAAGAACTTTGGGCTTCATTCTGTAGGCCGGAAGGAAGTGTTCAGTTATTTTCGTGTCTTGTTAGCTGAGCCCAAGGTCTGTCCCTCCATACATGGGTACATAGAAATGGCTTCCTCTGCCTTAAGGCCTCGTGGTAGACATGAGGATGCAAGATGGAGGCCTTTCTCATACAGAGTCCAAGGAGGCCAACAGTCTCTATACTTTAACGTGTGTGGCTGTCCACACATGGGCTACCACAGTCCGTACCCACTCGGAAGTGCCCTTGTGGGTGTTTCTGCTGCTGCCGGAATTCAGAAAGTCAGTACTCAGACCTTAGCACTTTTTATTTGTAACTGGTGGTTTTCTTCAGCTTAGTCAAACAGTCTGGTCCTTGGAGGAGCTGTTCGGCGTGTCTGGTATTTACCCCGATACTTGCCATTGTCATCAAACCCAGGTCTTTACATGTGCTAGGCGAGACTACTGTAGAGTTATATCCCAGCCCCTTGCAGTTGGTCGGGCACCGATGAAAGGAAACATATTTGGCTGCTGTTCAGAAATAGCTTTTCTCCACACAGAAGCCTTACCTGCTGTAAGGATGAATGGGAATTCCAGCCCTGCCACAGGTGGGAGATAGGCGTCTCCACAGACTTCCTCCTCTCCCTCTGCTTTCTACTCCCTGCCTCCCTCCTTTCTGCTTACATTTGTAGGTATTCGCTCCCCTTCTTCCCTTCCCTCCCCTCCTCCTCCTTCCCTCCTCTCCTCCTTCCCCTCCTCCTTCCCTTCCCTCCCCTCCTCTCTTCCCTCCTCTCCTCCTTCCTCTCCTCCTTCCCTTCCTTTTCCCCTCCTCCCCTCTTCTTTTCCTCCTCCTCCTTCCCTCTTGCTTACCCTTTTCCCTCTTTCTCCCCCTTCCCTCTCTTCCTCCCTCCCTCCCTCCCTCCCTCCCTCCCTCCCTTCCTTCCTTCCTTCCTTCCTCTCTTTCTCCCTTACATATTGTTGCTGCAGATAATGGTTTAGAGTCATGGGTAAGCCTGTGCTTGGGCTTCTGTGTAATCACACAGTCACTGAGGTTGGGATCTGGAGACGGTCTGGCTGGAACCTTCTGCCCCGCCCCTTCCCCTGATGGTGTTCTGTGTGGGAAACGTAGTCACCCGTGCTCTCCTTTCCTGTGACCGTTGCCAGGATGACAGTTCAGGAGCCGAGCCTCCCGGCCTTTACCATCTGTACCTCCTGCACCCAGCCTTCCCCTCTATCCTCCTGGACCTGAGCAACACCACTGGCATAGTGACAGCTTCGGAGGGTGAGTCCCTGTGACACAAGAGTGTCCTGGCCGAGCTATCTCTTTGCTCACCAAGGGACCGATAAGGACATTTCAGAGGCAGTAGTATCATTTCCCGTGGTGTCCCTGGAACCAGGGTATTGCTGGGGAACTTTCTCGGAGCTCTAGGGTGAGAATACAGATTCTCTAGATGTGCTGACAGCTGAGGTTCCCCCTGAGGTGTATCCTCATTCCAGGAGGACTCTGGGGGTGTCAGCGGAGCCTCCGCTGTGTACCAGGCGCCTGTAGGGGTTCAGGATTGGCAGTTGACTGTACAGGTGTAATGGAAGGAGAGATGTTATTTCTAGGGCATTGATGTAGCTATTACTTCTGTGAATATTAAACACATTGTATCAAAATTGGAGTCAGAAGCAAAATTGGAGAAGAACTGAGCAGAGGAGAATAATTACCGATAACCTGACCATGCTGAACATTTGGGAATATTCTTCTTCTGTCGTGCATCTATCCAAGTAAACTATAGAGCAGACTTGAGAGCATATCCTAGAAACACTAGGATACCCTAAAGCCCTGGAAACGGAATGACTACTGTCTGCCGGTCTCAGCTGGGCTCCTATTGGTGGGCAGGAAAGGAGGGAGACCAGCCTAGCCACAGCTCTCTGCTGGAGCTTCCAGCTGGGGAGGGGACAGTTAGACAGGCCCCATATAGACCAGACTGACCTCAAACTGGTTCTGTAGCTGAGAATGGCCTTGAACCTTCGCCCCTCCTGCCTTTCCCTCCCCAGTGCTTGGTCGCAGGTGTGTACCCTACGCCAAACTCCTTCATGCCTTCCACACACTGTTGCCTCTGACTTGCTCCTTACAGTTCCTTGTTGAAGCAGCATTGTCTGTCCTCTGTGCCCTGGGCTTCACGGGACAGAAAAGCTGACCCGGAATGTGCGGGTGTCAACGGGTTGGGGAATGGGTGGGCAGAAGCTTGCCAAACCATGTAAGAGATGTACATAAGCTGGTTTGCAACTTCTGCATAAAACATGGTAAATAAGAATCTCACGGGCTGGGGATGTAGCACATTTGGCAGAGTGCTTGCCTAGCATGGCAGAGGCCCGGGGTTTGATCTCAACCCTGGGGAGGTAGAGGCAGGAGAACCAAAGGTTTCTCCTTGGCCACAGAGCCAGTTCAAGGCTGCTTACCAAGCTAGGCCAATACTCTGCCCTGGTCATCTATGAGTCCTCCAGAGTAAAGCCCCACAGTTACTTGAAACCCTGGGCAAAGGAGGAGAGAGGAGTGGCAATAGAGGAAGAGGCGAGGTGAGTTTGGAGGAGTTTGAAGCTCATAGTGACAGCGTATTAAGGGGAGGTGCCAGTGAGCCTGATGGTGAATAAAGCTCTGTATGGAAAAGAAAAAGAACCTCGTGTCCCTTTCAGACAGCTAATTTCTAAAGACAAGGCAGGGAGTTGAGTGTAGGACCTTGTGCCCGTCATGTAAATCCACTCGATGTGGGCCCGCCCTGCTGGACAGAACCACTCCTCTCTCGCTAACCGCTTCTTGTCATTACCCCTCCTCAGTTGGAATCAACGACATCTGGAAAGATGCCTTTTATGTCACCAGGACAACAGGGATGAGCCCCGAAGGACACCCTACCTCTCTGGTGGTCAGCAAACTTAGCCTGCGCTGGGCACTCATGGAAGGCCAGATGGTCCAGCTGAAGGAGACCACCCCGAAAATTGGCCGTGGGGAGCTGCGAAGATTCCTATCTAGGATAAAGTTTGTCGATTCTCCCTACCAGGTATCTAACTTATTACTTTTTAACTAAAGAAAAAAAATTTTTTTTATCACTTCTATGTGTGAGGCTCGCACACGTCCTGACACATATTCGGTGATCAGTGGACAGTTCTAGAAATTAGTTTTCTTCCATGTGGGTTGTAGGTATTTAGAAATGTGGCATTGTGATTTTTTTTTTTAAACCATCCCAATGACTGGAGGGGTGTAGATCTTCCTGGCATTTACTGCGTAGGGTGCCAATGATATTCACGCCCATGCAACTTTGGTTTACAGAACCTATATACCACACAGTTACCTTGCTGAAAACACCAGCCCTTTCCCTTAAAAAATATTTGGGACAAGTTCAAAATGGAAGAACTTATCACTGAGAAGGACCAAGTCCCTGGGACTCACAAACTGTTGGAACTAAACTGCAGGACTGGGAAATGCAGAAACATTCCGGTGTTTAGACTTCCCATAGCTTTGGAAATCCCACTTAAAGAGGGTAATAACAGCCGCTTCCCCACAGATCTAGTGCAATGGAATCCTTCGGATTCAGAGGAACTCTACGGACTGGCTCCTGTCTCTCCTGTGTCAGTTCTCCCGAGAGAGGATGACTTCGGGGCCACGCAGCACTTGGGATCACTGTACTTTGACAGCCTGGTGGAGCTGAGATGTGGCATGTTCCGCTGAGCTGGGGACTCTCACGACCTTCCTGTCCCTGCACTAACCCCTTCTCCCGAGAACTCTGTGTGGATACTTTGGAAATGTGAATCTTATAGCTGTTTTATTTTTAATTTTTTTGTACCTTTAATTTATAAACCCTTGTGGGGAAATCCAGTGGCCTATAAGCAGGATATATGATGTTTTGCATTAGGCCCTGTGTGTGTGTGTGTCCGTGTGTCTGTGTGTCCAGTGTTGTAACAATTATTTTTGAGATATACCCCAAGCTTCAGGGATTCCGTTTCTTGTCCTCGTGAAGTTGATCTGGCTCGGCCATCGTCCTGATGCGTCTGGATGGTCTATCTCTGGTCCTGAGGGTCAGCCACCACTATTTTCCCTCCACCTGTACTGTGGTTCCTTTTCAACTCTAGACAGCAGTGGAAAGCACTAGATGTTACGATGTGCTAGTTATCCAGTATGCTCATCTTTCTCCTGGATTCTCTACCTGTCGAGTGGTCATGAGAACAGACATGCTTCTATCACAGAGGGAGCAAGGGAAAGACTTTGCAAGACTCCTCTGACTCCAGGTCCTTGTGTCAAGCCCTTTGATGGTTCTGCAGCTATGATCTTTGATTCTGCAGTAATGACAGAGGGTTTGCATGCACACTGTCCTCAGCCTAAGGTCGGAAGTCCCATGGACTTGTCCTGCCGCAGCTCTGCCCTCTTGCCCTGAGTCTTCTCTGGGGCATCTCCATCTCTCCCCGCTTCCTCTTTTATTCAGGGATCTGTTTCTGGACTTCTGCTTCTTGGGTCCGGTATGCAACCACTCTGGCCCCATGCTCTTCCCTCCTTGTAGAGCTTTGAAGCATATTCTGAGAAAGTTCTCATGTAAATACTGTACCTTTTTATAATGACCAAGTTCTTTAGAATTACTGTCATCCTTTCCTGCCCTCTTCTGTATAAATGTGTGACCTCTTTTAACTCTTTCAAATGTCTATGTCATTATCTGATATGCTGTCTGTTCTCATGGTGGCCAACGAAAACACACTTCTCTTGAGGGAAAACCAGATGCTCTCCTCACTTGGGTGTGTGTGTCCTTTTAGTTTGTGTTAATAAAGAAATCCCAGGAAACTAGATTCTAGGTTTAAGGGGCTATCTATGAATTGCCCACAATAGGTGTTATGGGTAACAGAGGTTGGGCCTTGGTTCACCCTGTAGATTGACCTCACCAGACTTGTTGGTATGTCTGCCATAAAGAGCAGAAAAACATATTTGGAAGTCACAGGGGATCAGGTTGACTTTGGGTAGGGGGAACAATGAATAGGATCCTTTAGAGTCTGGAGATGATTCTAGGTCATTTCTAGTAAGTTGAATTTCTGCCAGTAAAGGGCTTAGAATATAGTTTGGATTGTGGACTAATTTTCAGGGGACCAACATGTGAAATGGGTGGTGGTCCTATGGCCTGGTTGACCTCCTCTAGGCACAGTGTGTTCTCTGCAGTGTTGATGGTCTTGGGGAAGCCAGCCCGTGCAGGAGGGGGTAAGATACAACGATGCCCAACCGAGACCTGGTGGCGTTGCTCGGGCTGGAGGCCGTTTATGCTGGTTGGGTCTTAGACGAGAGGAAGCTACATAGACAGCATCACTGAATTCTTGGCGTTTGGTAAATGACATCCTAACTTCTCCTTACTAGAATTGCTTCCTCACTGAATGCAATGGAGACTCTAGGCTTACTTCCTGTTGCAGCTGGTACAGAAAGGTAGCTGAGGGTTGAGGCGGCTTCATCTGGCCTCCCATCAAACACCTCCCCGCCCCATACGCCGTCCTCTTTGTAGGCAACAGCTCACCCAGATACTCAAGAAGCGTTCAATGTGGGTGTCCCACAGAACCAACCTGAGCACTCCTTAGAAGTAGTGCTGTCTGCAGGCCAAGGGTCTCCCCTCCTCTCAGCCTCTCCTTTCCTTCCTCTGTAAGCCCCTCCCCCCCTCTGCCCTGTACAACATCCTCACCAGCCCCCAATCATGCTGTGTGATGATACCAACTAACCCCAGGGATGTGAACTGCTATTCACATTACCTGCGTTGAGGCGGAACCAGGGGTTCATTGCCAGGAAGTACTGTTTAAAATGTGAACTGCTACAGAACAAATAAACGCTGTGTACAGGAATATACCTGTGTCCTGGAATATACCTGTGTCCTTTCTCTTCTTGCTAACCAGGATGACGGCTGCCACCCCTTTGTGGAGGAAAACAGTGGGACCAGTTTCTAAGATGAGTGAGCAGTTGGGTATCCAGAGGGGAACATCTGCCCCCCACCCCCCACCCCTGTCTCATTCATTCATAGGATGAGTCTCCTCAGGAACCTGGGAGGCCATTTCTACAACGGAGCCTGATGTTATAGGCTATATAAACCCCCATGGGTTCTACTGCCTTCCTAACAGCTTCTAGGGCCATATTTAACAAAGTTTTTATTTTTAAAATTTTACTATTGTATGTGCCATGGCATGGGTGCAGATGTTAGGAGACAACTTTCAGAGTCAGTTTCCTTTCACTGAAGGATCCAGGAACCAACTTCAGGCTGTCAGGCGGGTGCAGCAAGCACTTATTAATCACTGAGCCATTTAACCAGCCTATTTTTTTTTAAAAAAGTTGTTTTGAGATTTATTCTGTGTGTGGATGGGTGGTTTGCCTGCCTGTATGTCTGGCTGTATGTGCATAGGTGTGCCTGTGGAGGCCAGGAGAGGGCGTTAGATCCTCCGGAGCTGGAGTTCCAGTAGTTAGCCACCATGAGTGGCATGCCTGTCCTCTGGAAGAACAGCCAGAGCTCTGCACCACTGAGCCGTCTTTCCAACTCCATAACCAACCCATTTAACCCTGCTTTACTAGCTACTATGAGCATTCAAGACCCTTGCAATACAACGCCCTCAATTAGTGTCTCCATCTTCCTGGGCGTGACTTCCAGAAGAATCCTAGTACATCCCAGATAAGCCACCGTCAGATGGGCTCAGCTGCATTTCTTCAACTTCCAGACAGCTGAGCTCGCTTTACCAGACTCTTTAAAGATAGAAACTGTTTTCCACTTGCCCTTTTTAATCCTGTAGCATGTAGTCTAGAACCTGCCTTAAGCAATCAGGGGAGAGAAGGTGGTTCTGGAGACACGAAATGAGAGACGGATAACAGAGCAATGCCCTCTGGGGAGTGGTGGTGCATACCTTTACATCCCAGCATGTGGGTGGCGCAGGGAGGTTCTCTTACTCTTAGTTTCTAAGAATAAGGCTCCGGAGACACGTTTGCTTAAGCAGATGTTGATGGTGAAGGACACCTATGGTAGGGCTTAGCCTGCTTCCCAAACCCACTTAACTCCTAGCGCTGCTCTTCTACGGGGGACTCGGCCACTTCCTTTAGCTCCTGGCTGATCCCTTGTTGAAACTCCTTGTCCTGTAGCGCCGAGTAGAGGTCTATACCCTCGGAGACCGAGCGGATGGGATGGCTGGGGTACGGATGGCATCTGGTCAGAGGTTCCCCGACGTGGGCTGCGCACGTCAGCGGAGGAAGGAGACAGCGGTGGTGCTGTGCCAGGCAACTGTGGTTGGTGTTAAAGCTCTTACTGTGCCTGCACTTGAACTCCAGCACCATCCTCGTGTAGGTGTTGAAGGTGGTGACGGCTGACGCCATGCAGCAGGTGAAGGAAACCCAGGCCGTGCTAGGGATAAACACAAAGGACGGTCAGTAAGAGAAGCACCATGCATTCTGCCACAGGCTAGGCGCTGTCTTTAGGACAATATGGGGACCGGAGTATATTGCCTTCTACCATGCTACTGTAAAGGACAGAGACCAGACAGAGGACTCCATCGGCCTTAATTTTGTGCTCAAAGAGAAAACAGGAGATCTATTGCACTGAATTCTACCACTTGCCACTGACTGCCGTGTTTGATGCCTCCTGTGTGCCGTATCTGTTTACCCCTTTAAAATCTCCTAGGTCCCACAGACTAAAGGTTCTGATCTATGTGGTAGGAAGGCTCGGATGCATCCCTCACCCCCCCCCCTTTTTTTTTCTCCATCATGCCCTTTGCCAAAGAGAGCCCTTCACCCTGATCCTGGAGTAACCTTCCCTCCAGTGCCCAACGTTGTTTGAACTTAATTGCTCCCAAGTTGAGCCTTTTGAGTCATTCGTGAAAACATCTTACTATGGTTCTGAAGCCGTCACCTTTTGCTCTAGTGGGATTCAGGTATTACGGATATTGCGGTCCTTGGCACAGGGTCGTTTACAGTGGATATTGGGTGTGAATAGAAGCAGGGTGGGTACAAGAAAGGAGACAGCATTGCCGGGAAGGACAGCAAACACGTTCCTAAAGACTCGGGAAGCCAAACCCCTAAATCTCCCTGTCATTTTGGGAAGTATAGGGAACAGGAGGTTTGTGAGGTTAGGACCAGATGCCTGGAGGCCAAAGGCAGGCGCAGGGCTGTCCTACAGATTGTTGGCTATCCCTGACAGTGGATGCACTGCAGCCTGAGCCCCAGAGCTCTCGGTGTCTTTGTGTGTGTCTGTGTGTCTGTGTGCAGCCTCCTGGATTGTCCCACCTCATGTGAGGCTACTTGTCTTTTGTTTTTACCACTAAGTACACAGGGCACCTGGCCTACGAGCTTCTAGGAGTTTTCCGTGCCTCCCGTCCCTCCCAATCTACAGTCCATAGGGATTATAAACATGTACTCCTGTGTCTGCCTTCTATGTGGGTCCTAGGAATTCATAGACATGTGCTCCTGTGTCTGCCTTCTATGTGGGTCCTAGGAATTCATAGACATGTGCTCCTGTGTCTGCCTTCTATTGGGTCCTAGGAATTCATAGACATGTGCTCCTGTGTCTGCCTTCTATTGGGTCCTAGGAATTCATAGACATGTGCTCCTATGTCTACCTTCTATGTGGGTCCTAGGAATTCATAGACATGTGCTCCTGTGTCTGCCTTCTATTGGGTCCTAGGAATTCATAGACATGTGCTCCTGTGTCTGCCTTCTATTGGGTCCTAGGAATTCATAGACATGTGCTCCTGTGTCTGCCTTCTATTGGGTCCTAGGAATTCATAGACATGTGCTCCTGTGTCTGCCTTCTATTGGGTCCTAGGAATTCATAGACATGTGCTCCTGTGTCTGCCTTCTATTGGGTCCTAGGAATTCATAGACATGTGCTCCTGTGTCTGCCTTCTATTGGGTCCTAGGAATTCATAGACATGTGCTCCTGTGTCTGCCTTCTATTGGGTCCTAGGAATTCATAGACATGTGCTCCTATGTCTACCTTCTACGTGGGTCCTAGGAATTCAAACTCAGGTCCTTATGGTTCCACAGATGGCACACGCCTTTAGTCACAGCACTCGGGACACAGAGGCAGACAGATCTCTGTGAGTTCCAGGACAGCCTGGTCTACGAAGCAAGTCCAGGACAGCCAGGGATACACAGAGAAACCCTGATTGAAGAAACAACAACAACAACAAAGAAATAAAGAAAAAGAAAAAAAGAAAAGGAAAGGAAAGAAAAGAAAAGGAAACATGGGCAAAAAGTAAAGCCTAATTGGTTGGGGCAAACAGCTAAGCTGACATGGTGGACTGATTAGTCCTCAATGGTAAAGCATTGCAGCTTGAGGAAATGGACAGGATCCAATGTGGAAATGCCCCACTGGACCTTCATTCTGAAGGAAATGTGAGCCCAGCCTAGTGTGTTTTCTGTGCTGTTAATGCCCTTGGCTTATATATATATATATATATATATATGTTTTTTAACAGATCTAATGTAGGTTTATTCAGGAAGAGTGAGAAAGGACTCCTGAAGGCGGGAGGGACTCTGAGTAAAGGTAACATTCAGCTTGAGTGTGTGGAAGGTGGCGCACACCTGTCATCCCAGCGCTTGGCAAGCAGAGGCAGGAGAATCAGGAGTTCATGGCCAGCCTTGGCTACATAGTTGGAGGCTAACGTGGGTCACATGAGCTATATCCCTCGCCCCACAAGAGAAATTTGAAGTGATTGAGCCCTTTGTGTTTATGGCCAGAGTGTGGAAGGAAACGGTATTGTGCGAGGCAAGTGGGGTTGGTGTTGGTTGAAGCTCTTACAGTGCAGATACTTATGAACTCCAGCACCAACCTCGTGGTGACAGCTGGTGCCATTCGGTTATATTTCTAGCAAGCTTAGTAGAATTTGAAACTCTGGAGTTAGGAAGAAGTTACTCTTGGAGTCAGGGTGTATATAATGGATGCAGGAGATTTCAGTTGAGGATCATCGATGGCTCAGATGGAATCCAATCCAAATTTCAAGATTATAATTACTGTCCATATCGCTCTAATACCCTGCGTCATAGTTCCCACAAGCCGTGTAAAACCAGCTTTGTTGTTCAAGGGCAGTATGTAAATCAGAGCAAGAAGCGACCGTTACAGCTGCTGAGCAGAAAAGCTGCACCAGATTGCACCCTCAAAGTATGAGAGAAGAATGTTCTATGTCCCTTCTGGGGAGGGAGAGAGAGAGAGAGAGAGAGAGAGAGAGAGAGAGAGAGAGAGAGAGACATCCCCTGGTCCTGCTCTGCATGCATTTGACTGATAGATGTGGAGGACCTGGAGTTGGGTTGTGAAGGTTCAAGGTGGCAGGATCACTTACTAGAAAGCCCAGCCGTAATTCCAAGAGTGTGGTCTCCAGTCCTCTGGTCCTAAGTTGGCGGTCGCCTGGAAGACTTGCGAATAGAGCATATGAGCCACCATCCCCAGAAGGCCTATGGCAGGAGGAACAAGAAAGCCTGTATTGACAATGGTCAAGGGCTGTGACGATATCTGAGTCGCTCTCATGGCTGTTGCTCATTTTGAGTTCTTCTTACACATTGGTCTTCACTGTGTGTGTGTGTGTGTGTGTGTGTGTGTGTGTGTGTGTGTGTGTGTGAGTGATTTTATTTCACTTTAAATTTTAACCAACACTGACCGTGTGTGTGGTAAAGCTATATATTCTGGTTGGAAAGTAAAGCCAGCCAAAAGTTTTCCTTGTTGAGAAAGCTTGCAAATACAGGAACCTAGAAGCGATTGCATGTATGAAGAACAGAACGTACAGTTTCACACGCTGCTTCAGTTTAAAGTGAAAGATGCCTGCACGGTATGTTCTGCCACCTCTCACTGTGTGATTGTACGCACGAGTGTGTGCGTGCAAGTGCTGCGTATATGCACAAGGGTCCTCGGGCTTTCTCTTAGTCTCTCGAGGTCCCTTGCTGAATTTAGAGCTCACCACCCTTTGCCTAGGCAGACCGGCCAGCAAGCCTTAGTGATGCTCCTCTCTGACACTCCCAAGCCCAGAGCTGGGGCTGCAGGTACAAGTGGTCATACTCCGTTTTCTATGTGGTGCTGGAGATTCTAACTCAGGTCCCCAACTGGAGCAACAAGAGCTCTTACCCACTGAGCCACCTTCCCAGCTCCTACCCGCCTCCCCCACCTCAGCTTTTCTTCTTGCTTCCCAGTCCTTTCCTCCTCTCAGGGACAAAGATCCAAGCCTTGAAGGTGGCACTTTATGCTGACTCCTGTGAACCAAGTCACGGTGCTACTACACACCTCTAATCCCAGCCAACTATACATACGTTACTGTCTAACCTAGCCTCCGTGGGCAGGTCCTGCCCCGCACGTCACTCACCTGACAGGACCAAGGAGACAGCTGCAAAAGCGCTTAGCTTGAGCCCACAGCCAGGGTTACTGGTGAGCAAAAGATCTGTCAGTAGCAGGAGGAAGCTGATGAATTGAAGTCCGATATAGGCAGTTTGGGCTCCCAGTGACAGCCAGAGGACCTCTGCGAGGAGCCAGGAAAAGGAACCCCACCCAGACGGTGAACAACCACTGTGGACACATGCGCCCACTGGAAGTCAGAGGCCCAGAGGGACAGGGATGGAGAGTCAAAGCTGAAACAGGCACCCGGCGTCCACGGGGACCCTGTGGATTCTCGTGTGCACACACGTGATGGGCTGTGCACCCAGGTGCTGGGCTGTGCCCATGCTAAGTTCCACTGTGAAACGGACTCCTCCATTTTCACAAAGCCTGTGCTAATCATCACTCTCGTCTTTCTCTTTACACGGGGCATACGTTTCTATTTTCTGGACCTGTCTCCTCTTTTAGTAAGGACAAACTTGGATGAGGCAGCATCCATCTATAGTCCCACTAAGAGGGTGGTGGAGGCAGGAAGAGAGTGACTATTCAAGGCTAGCCCAGCTACAGAGAACCTGTTCTCAAGGAAACAAAACCAAAGCCAAACATCCCCTCCCCCAACAGTAAGAAAACAGGGAGGAAAAGGGGTGCCTTTTGATGTGTGAGCTGTGTCCCCACATGTGAGAGAGAGAGAGAGAGAGAGAGACAGACAGCTTCAGGAGGAATTTCTGTCAGCCTGTGGGGCTCCGAGGTAGAGAAAGATCACAGTATAGTTCAGATCCAGAGAGGCCCAGGTCTACAGTGAGGAACACGTACTTGCCACGGGCCCCCAGGGGAGGTGGAGGAGAGAAGCCTTCTCTATTAACCACTCCCCTCCAAATCGGAGAGTGGGGTGACATGAGCCTTGCAACGTGGCAAATTCCAGTAGTCCTTCCTCACCTCTCTGGGCTGGTGGTGTGAGTTCAAGGAAACTTCGGCACTTCTCCCCTGAAACACACAAGGCTCAGCGTTACAGTGTGCTTCCTGGAAGTGTGGGGTGGAGGCGTCCCACGGAGCCTGGCTCCACCTGCCCTGACTGCCCCTGAGCAACTCGGAGCACCATTCATTCAGATGATGGACGGACGGACGGACGGACGCCTCGGTTTGAAAATAGGAGTGAAAGCGTCCTGTCGATGAATGAATGAGGTCCCCAAGACTTGTTTTCTGGCCTTCATCTCTCTCTGTGAAGAGGATGCATCCTCCTAGGTCAGAGTTTCAGTTTCCTGTCTTGATGTTAACAAGTCCTTTGGTTGCTGGTCCAACACTATTTGTAGGACTGTGACTGAGACAGTGTCAGGTACCACGAGGCTGCAGGTGATGAACATCTGTTCTCTCTCTCTCTCTCTCTCTCCCTCTCTCTCTCTCCCCATCTCTCTCCCCCCTCTCTCCCCTCCCCCTTTCTCATACCCCATCCAATTTTATTTCTTTTCCATGTTTTTCCCCTTAGCCCACTTGGTGGAAATTTTAATATCAAGTTGAACATGATCTCAGGTTTTAGAACTTTTCCTAGGCCCCAGTGTGACTTTTCAATATTCTGAATGGCGAAGAGGAGGGGGTGGAGGCAGGATACAGGCGCCTTTCTTTCTTATCTAAGGCACATACACTGACTGGTGTGAATTGAACAGTGACTTTTCAGTAAGTGACAAGAGACTTGGAAAGCCTGTCTGTCTGTCTGTCTGTCTGTCTGTCTGTCTGTCTATCTATCTATCTATCTATCTATCTATCTATCTATCTATCTATCTATCTATCTGTCTGTCTTCTATATTATCTATGTATGTATCTATATAAGTATGTATGTATGTATCAATCTATCCCTTTCCATGTATCTATTCACCCACACACCCACCCATCCACCCATCCATCCATCCATACATACATCCATCCATTTTGAAATCCCGGGAACCAACACAGGGCTTGCACATGCTAACTATTCAACTCCAGCACTACATGTCCAACTCTTATTTTTTTAAGACTGTCTCACTAGATAGTCCAGTATGCTCCTGAAATAACCATGTAGCTCAGGTCTTCCTCATCCCCCTGCCTCAGCCTCTGGAGTGTTGGTTCTATCTATAGGAGTATGCCGCTGTCGTTTCCCCTCACCTTTTATATTGCAACACTAATGCTTAAACAAAAAGGGAGGAGGATCTAGGTGTGATGTTCCTCAGCCCCTTCATCTAACAGGAACATCAAGGCCTACCGAAACAAAGCTGCTCATGCAGAGGTCTGGTCGGGCGGAGATAAGGTTGTCTCTAAGCAGCAATGGTAGCCCACTTGAAGATCCTAATGATTCTAAAGTGTCAGGTCTAAAAGCCTAAGGGCTAACACTTTGTTAAAACATGTCTGCTGAAGTTAGAGAAGATGAGAAGCCTCAGAGGACTTTTGACTATGTTAAAAGGGGCCACAGAGAAGAGGTGACAGAAAGCGTTTGGGCGAGAGGTCCGTGAAGGTTTGGGGACGTGTACACCTTCCCATTGCTGCTCTGACTCTTCTCAGACCAGTGGGGTTTCTTCGCCTGCATAAGATCCCAAGATTGCCTGCCTCAGCCTGGTACGGTGTCTCATAGCAGTACTCAAGAAGCCAAATTCTCAAGAGGCAAGTTCTCGGTCAGCCGGGTCTACATAGTGACTTCTAGGACAGCCTAGGCTACCAAGTGAGGTAATGTCTCGATAACCATTTTTCTCTTTAAAGGCAGGTGAGGTGGCTCCATGCATGCTTGCCAAACCTGACTACTTGAATTTGATCTCCTGGCCCCACATGCCGGAAGGAGAGAATGTATTCCTGCACACAGTCCTCCGACCTCCACGTGCACAGGCATATGCATACCCTCCATACATACCCACACACAATACAAAGGAAAATGTAACTGAGATAACAGATCAGGCCGTGCAGCCACTGTGAGGGAATTACCTGGCTCTTCCATGGTTTCCTCACAGGATAGCCACATGCCACTGCGGAAGGTAAGGAAGGAGAAGCGGTCATCCCCAGTCTCCCAGGTGTATTGTACCACCTCCTTGGCTGATGTGTTGGTGATGTCCCCATCCAAGGACATCGGCATGTCAAAGCACTTGGCTGCCAGACTTTGCCCGCACAGGGGCTTGGGCACCTTCTGTGTGCCCACAAACCACTCGCTGCTGAACAGGGATGCTGTGGAGAGGCCGAGTGATAGCATGTTGAGGATGGCAGAAACGAAGGTCCGCTGGTCAGAGGAACCCTTCTGGAACTCCATCTGCAATACACAAGCGGGAGGGACTGGGGAGGACACAGAACTGAAGAGTGTGCTCCCAGGGCCCAGCTCACCTCTCTTTCCTTCAGCGTGGATGGGCAAAGCCTGTCACCTGTGCACTTTTCTCCAGGAGCCCCGTGGAAGCCATGCTTCTACGTGGCCAGGAGCCAGCACTCTAATGACGGACCTCATCCAATGGGACCCTGTGTAGCTCCTGCAGAGCAGCAGCGACTTTCATAGGCAGCTCAATGGCTGGATGGACCCTGGACAGGTTTCCAGAGAGATGAAGGTGGCACCAGACGGGAGACATGATGATGGGGGGATTGTGAAGTCAGAGCGAATCGGATGCGAGCAGGGCAGCATTTACCTATCTGCTTTAGAGGCAGGAGAATTCCATTTGCCTAGCTTCTGACTGGCAAGCCCTAGGCAATGTGTGCATGTGGCCTGGGCGGAAGACCTCCTCAGGATCCCACTTAGAGTGTGTATCCTCAGGCAGAGGCAGCAAGGGAACGAGGGCGGCTCATCGCCAGTGCGCTGAGCTGTCAGCCTCCTTCTGCGTACTTTTTATAATTATTTGTTCATGAGTCTAACGTAGTGGGTTTTATAGTAATATTTTCATCCATATGTCATTATATTTTGCTTATATTTGCCATCTAGCCCTTTCTGTTATTCAGATTCCTTCTTCTCTCCTTTCATTTGCCCACAGTCCTCTTCTGCTTTTGTATCCTATAGACAAATATATATATATATATACACACACACACACACATATATGTATATATATGTGAGAAAACATGCAATATTTGTCTGAGTCTGTCTTATTTCATTTACCAAGTTGCTCACCAGTCTCATTTGTTCCCTATAAACAGGTTTACTCTTTACCTATTTAAATAACTCCACACAACTCCATGGAATGTAACTCCATGGTGTGTGTACGGTCAAGTTGCGTCACCCCAGGGGAAGCAGTTGAAACTTCTGATGCCTTCAGGGTAAAAGACGGGAGGGTGTATGCATCTCATTTTGAGAATGCTTGTTTAGTATGCTCGAAGCCCTGGGTTTGATCCCCAGCACTATATACATCCAGTGTGGTGGTGCATACCTGTGGTCCCAGTACTTGAGAAGGAGGGGCAGGAAGATCATTCCTAGCTACTATGAAGCCAGCCTGGGCTATCTCAGTTCCTGTCTCAAAAATAAAGACCAATGTTAACCATATCAACTTCATTATGATTATGTGATTTGAATTGAATTTGATTTAGAAAAATAATTGTGGTCAGTTCTGAGCATCATAAGGTTCTTTAATAGCTGGGAGCAGAACGGAAGCGTGTGCTTCTTTGATTCCAGATGGTTCTTAAATCAGACCATTTTAAGCTTTCCTGGGATCTCTCCTATCAGAATTAATCAGGCCCAAATCTGCTTAGCTTAAGGATGTAAATAACATCACAGGCAAATACACAGACCCAACAATCTCTGTGTACTCCGGATTAGCAGAATCTACATTTAATGGATCTGCAGGGATGGAATCATTGCCTTCCACACACAACGCAAACATGACAGTGACCGTGTGTACAGATATCCACACTATATAATGTAAGAATAAATGGCTTCTGGAAACCAATCTGCTAATAATGTGATTTTTTTTTAAAGTATTCAACACTAACTCCACCAAGAAACGCCAGTCTTTGTAAGACTCAGGATGACATTGACTGAGGACAAATCAGTGAATGACTCACCCCATCTAGGAGGGATCGTGGCTTGCCAGGATCTATTGTCACTTGCTGTTTCTTCCACGTACTCAAAGATGTTAACTTCTTTTTAGTCTCCAAAACTATTGGCTTCCACCCTCATTCCATCACTGTGAGCTGAGTATTCTATTTCTTAATTTTCATGTTAGCAGCCAACGTAGTAGGCTTCATGCTGGCATCTCCCCTTTGCTCTTGCTCTATGTCCCCATCTCACTGCCCTCTGCCACCCACTCCTTTCTCGACTGCATCCCCCTCCATTCTGTTACCCACTCCCTGCTTCCATTTAGGGCTTTTCTTCTCTGCAGGATCCCTTTTATGGTCCACGAAATTGTATTATATATATAATAATCAAAATCTAGCCAGCATCTACACATGAGAGAAAACTGTCTTTTCTTCTGAGTTTGACTTATTGCACAATATGTGTGTCCACTTCCATTTCCTGCAAATTTCGTGATTTAATTTTCCCTCACAAATGAATACAATTCCATTAGGTATGCACGGCAGATTTTCCTTACCCATCTACGGAAGTCATGTAGGTTGGTCCAGTATCTTAGCTCTTGTGAAAACTGTGGCATTAGACATGATGTATGAGCATTTTTGAGGTGGGTATCCTTTCTCATTATCTGATAGCCATAGCTTGAACAGGAAAAGAACTTGGAGGAAAAACATCTTTAATCATTCTATAAAAAGACCGAACCTGAGGATCTTGGCAATTCCAAACCTCCACCTGAGGGTTCTATTTTAATAGGGGTTTTTAGCCTTAATTGGTTCGGAAAGTCATCTACTATCATACCACACCAGATCAGCTCTTACCTTTATCATTGATCCATTTCAAGTCATGTATTTACCTGTGTTCCTCCAAGTTATTCAGAAATAAATATTGAGGCTTACCTCAGGGACGTATACCTTGTAGCCTCAACCAAGACGCCAAGCGACTAATGAAAGAGATGATTTGAGAAATAAAGGATGAGCAACCTGAAATGACTCAAAGAGGCTCTTTCCAGAAAGATCACCCACTAAGGACAGGCACCGTACTCTCTTCCATCCCCATGTGCCGGAGACAGGGTCTCAGGTAGTCTGTGACCTTGATCTGACTATACAGCTTTGTACCTTGAAGATGATCTTGGATCCTCCTGCCCCCACCTCTCACATGCTAGAACTCTATGTGTGTGCCGCCGTGTCCAGGATTGTGAATGCTAGGCGAGCACTCTACTGAGCCTCCTCAGCCCAGGGCTGACAGTTAAACGGGCATCTCACTAGGGAGACTTTTCAACAACTACCATCCTCCCGCAGCATTGCCTTTTGTCACATGACTTTTCTTCAATTTGGAAGAACAAATCTCACTTCACAAGTTTTCTTGACATGGCTTGAGAGTGACAGAGCCTAGGAAGAGCTCTTCCTTTGCATTTGCTGACAGGTTCCCTTCCCAAGGTGACCCTCTACTCTCTGGAAGAGACAGGGCAGAAGCGCTATAGGTGGTCCAGTGTCATCTATGACCATGCCAGTGCATATTAACAGAAAACATGGCATTAATATGTCATAACAAGGCAGCCAATCGATGGGGTGTACCTCTTGAGCCAAGCGCTAAGGTTTCTCCTGTGAAATTAAAGGGGGAAGCTGGTTACCTTGGCCATGGTCAGCGTCTTGTAGCCTGTCTGGAAGGGTGGACGGATTCCGTCTGTACAAATCTCTTTGGTGCAAAGTAGCAAGAGAGAAGGCTGAGCTCCCTCCCTCCTCCCTTGCCTTCCCACCCCTCCCCTTCTCATAGTTTGAGGAATGCCTCTTGAATAAATGCTGCTACGCCTTGAACATTTAATAATTGACAGGGTAATCACAGCCCAGCTGTTCTCGGAGATTATGCCAGAGGCCAGAGCAGCAGGGATCTGCATTTGCAGAGGGGACATTCTGTAAAAAAGCAAAGGGTGACTGAGGTCCCCTCTACCTCTTGTTCCCTAGAAAGGAGTGTGGCTGGTCAGGGCTTGACTTCTACAGCAATACACAAAAAATATCTCGGTGTCCCACAGGAAGCAGCTTTAGGCTCTGCAGTGTTGAAGCTTCCGGAGTCACAGATAGCCTACTGGCTTCTTCAGTGTGCGGTCTCCATTTTCTAGGCAGTTCATGAACAGTTGCTTCTCTCCTCTCATGTTGAGTGTGTTGGGTGGCGGTGAGGATGAGGAAGGGGTGGGAGAGAACAGGATGGAAGAGCTGGGGAAAAGCTCAGGGTCCGATGGCCCTAGAATGACCATTTCTTTCCCAGCTTTCAAGCAAGGAATGGACATCTTTTTATTTTCTCCAAGCAAGGTACAACAATAACAGCAACAATAAGGACTCCAACCATTAAGGAGTGGGTCACATCTATCCTCTTGGCAGTCACTAGAAGCACAGAGCATTCTTTCTGTCCTCAGGATTGTGTGTGTGTGTGTGTGTGTGTGTGTGTGTGTGTGTGTGTATGTGTGTGTGTATAGTACATATGTATATAATATCTCTATCTATCTCTATCTATCTATCTATCTATCTATCTATCTATCTATCTATCTATCTATCTATCTATCTATCTGCCTATCTATCTGCCTATCTATCTGCCTATCTATCTGCCTATCTATCTGCCTATCTATCTGCCTATCTATCTGCCTATCTATCTGCCTATCTATCTGCCTATCTATCTGCCTATCTATCTGCCTATCTATCTGCCTATCTATCTGCCTATCTATCTGCCTATCTATCTGCCTATCTATCTATCTATCTATCTATCTATCTATCTATCTATCTATCTATCTATCTATCTATCTATCTATATCAGCTACTCTCTTCCTTCTACCCAGAATGTACACACCCCCTCTTCCCTCCCCCAAAGAGACAGGGTTTCTCTGTATTGCCCCAGCTGGCTGTCCTGGAAGTTGTAGAACAGGCTGGCCTCTAACTCAGGGACCCACCTTCCTCTGCCTCCTTTTGCATGCTGGGACTAAAGGCATGCACCACTGCCAACCAGCACTCTTTTGACCTTTCCATTTTAGTGTAAAAAGGTCATTGGCTTTCTCCTCGTTGTCTTTGCTGTGCCATGCCTCTCCTGAAACGGTTTTTGTTCCTATTCTCAGTGTGTGTGTGTGTGTGTGTGTGTGTGTGTGTTCGTGCGTGCACACAGGTGCATGGCACATGTAAGTAAGAGGACTCTGAGTTGGTTCTCTTTTCCTACCAAGTGAGGTTCAGAAATCAAGCTCACAGGTTGTCAGACTTTGTGACAAGTCCATTTTCCAGCTCAGCCATCTTTTAGGACCCCCGAAAGATGTGTCACCCAAGCACCCCTTTTTCATTGTGGCACAACTCACTTTGCCTTGGGAGAAGGGGGCAAGAATTTTTGCTCTGGAATAGGCTGGTTTCCAGGATGCACCGTTTCCTCATGCCGCTGGGTGGCGCTATACCCTCATTTTCTTCTTTCCTGCCCTTTCCTTCCCTACCAGTCAGCACAGCGTGGGTAGAGGTGGCTCCTCTTGCAGAACTGCTCTCTTTCCTTCCATTGGCTTTCGTCCCGCTGCAAATCTACAGACTGCCATGTGTCAGCCTTATGGAATTCAGGACTGAGAATGAACGTTGGGGGTGTCCAGCCACTCCCGGCAGGACCTTTTGTAGGATTATTCCCTATAGTTCATTTTTGGTGACCAGTTCCAGTTCTCAGTGACTCAATAGATCCTCAAATGCCTCCCATGGGAAAGGCAGCATCACAGTATCAGAAAATACAACTAGCCAAGCGTTTCCTGATGAAGTTTTGTGCACATGTTTCTCTCCTTAATTGTATCCTTTTCTCTCTCCACCCGAGAACAGTGACCAATTCTTTTCCCTTCTCTGCCGCTTCCACCCTTCAAATACTTGGAGACTCGTCTCATATCCCGCCTTGAGTCACTGCTTGGCACAGCACCGTGTCTTTGGTTTTTATTGCCTCTGCTCATAAACCGCACCCCCGAAGCCTTAATTGCCTCAAGTTTGCCTTCTTCAGGGAAAAGGGGATGGGCGTGGCAGTGGCAGGGTTGGATGCAGAGGCCCAGAGGTGGGTTTAGAACGAAGCTAATGAAACCCTACCTCCCCGGCCCCTCACTTTTTTGAGCTGCTTCCAAGGGCCTGTTGCCCAATCCAGACTTATAATTTTGTATTATTTTCCTTAAAGGGTTCCAAAATATTAGTTTAGGCCTCCACAGCAGCTCTGATCCACCCATTCCTAGGGTGCTTGGCTGGGTACTTGCTGGATGTGAGCAGTCTTAGTTTCCTCTCTCTGAGGACCTTAGGCCCCAAAGTTCAATTTCCTCTTAAAAAAAAAATCAGGCCCCAGCATCCCATTTACTTCCTTTCATTGTAATTTGGGCTTGCTATTTCCCGGACCCCTTCCTCTCCTCTCCTCGAACAGAAAAAGTAACTACTGGTCAATGTAACAAATTTAATTAAGCTTGTCTCGAAAGCTCACGACTCAGTATGGAGACAAATATCCCGCGCCTCAACACAGTGTTTAAACTTGGTGTGTCGGGACTGTTATTGGGAAGTCACACTTCCAGGGGGCATTCATGACATCACAGTGCCAAGACCTGGGACTGATCTTCATGTGCTAAGGTTCTCAGTCAGCCTTCTCTGTACTGTAGGAAACCATTTTTTACTAGCTCTTCATAAAGAGAAATGGTCTTAGGACACCCATCCTTTGTAGGCAGAAGTCTAATTTATTGTGCGGCGAGTACGCTGCAGATGAGAGGTGATTAAGAATGTTGAATGAGAACTGTGGGCTCGCCTCTTCTCTGACACCTGAGCCTGGGGCTAAGGGATCATCTAGTCATTTTTTTGTCCCCCAAGCTCTCCACCTAAGACATCTTGTTTGCCCCGCCTCGAAAGAGTTTCTCTGTCCTCCCAGGGGCAAGAATTCTTGACCCATGGCCTCATTAAGTAATTCCTTTCTGTTACTCAACAAGGAAAAAGCTGGAGTGTAATCTAAGTGCTTCGGCTGTCACTGACTGATGGGCAAACAGCTCTCCTCTCTGCACCTCCACCTTCTGACAGGCACACCTTCCACGGAGCTCCCGTGCCTTCTGTATTTGTTAGGTGCAGTTGACTCTAAGTCAACGTATGCAGTAAAGCAGCTGTGTTGTACAGACTGCTGACTCCAGCACTGTCTTCAGATGAAGGATGCTCATAAGGCTAACAAGGCTCATGCACATATGTTGGGAAGCCCACGGGCAAAGACATGAACTCAGAACATGTGTCCAAACAGGATCAAGTACACACTGCTCTTCCCAGCTCTCATACAAGGGCAACGGGGCGTCACAAAAAGACCCCAGAGGGCTCGAAGCGCACCAGAGGCCCTTTTACACAGACGCAGAGTTTTCAGGCAGATCTGCCAATACATTTCCTCCCACCTGTGGGAACATTCCTGTTTTTCCATGAGCAAAGGCTCAGAAAATAGCAATGATCTCATTACCAGTATTATCTTTAGTCAGACTAGAGAACAAACAGATCACTCATAGCAGTGACGGATCGGAAATGTTCTGTCCATTTCAAGACGGGTGATTCCGTACAGATTAGGGCCATTTTGATGTGGCTCGAACCTTCCAAACTTTAATTGCATATTGTGGGACATCCGATTTCTTCGTTGATGAGACTGAGAAAGGTTTCCCAGAGGACGTGTTTATGACCTTTCAAATGCCCGCTCCGCTCCGTGTTTAACTTGGGACCTCCCATTCTCAACTGTACCAGGCTTGTAAGTACCCACATCACCCCAAGTGCTCCCAGGGTTGGGTCACAAATGCTGGCAATTCTCTCATTTATGTTCGTTGGGAAGGGCCAAAGGAAAACACGTGGGACCTCCCTCCAGTCTTTCCCTTTCCGCTTTGTCATGGAATTGTTTGAAGGCTTTTGCTAAGGCAGTCATTTCCAGGAGAGGAAGTCCCCTGCCCCCGCCTTTCTTCCATGCCTTAAGCCGCTGGCTGGCATGAATCAGTGGGACAGCCACATCTGCACTTCCTGTGGGGCAATCCTTCACGTGCTAGTGACTGCTAAGACAGGCTGGCTCCGGCTGCCCCTGTGTCTCAGGAACTACGGGATTCAATGAGGAACAGGGGTGCCACGAATGTTGCTGTCCCTAGACAGTACAGGGTCACCCTTTCCAACCCTAGTGTGCACTTCATCGTTGCATATTTTCCTTCCCTTTCTCCTTTCATCTTCACCCTCTCTGTCTCAGTGCCTGAGCCAGATGAGATTTCTCCATGCTTCCCCATGAGTAACCCTCCCGGCGGTGTTTACTACGGCGCCCCAGTTGTCTAGCAGCGGGCGTGGTTGCCATGGCGACGCACCAGGAGCGTGTTTTGAATTGTTTCCGCAAGGCCCCGCCCTTGCGCAGCGGGCGCTTGGGACTTCTAGGACGGGTGTGGCACGGAACCACCAGGTTTCTTCCTCTTTCTTTCCTTTGGGTGGGTTCTGCGTCCTGTTAGCCTACCCATCATGCAGGCGAGGGCAGGCCCAGGGAAGAGAACGGATCCTGGGATAAATTCCTCACACCAGGCGGTTGTCCCAGTGTCCTGGTTGCTGTCAAATCCCAAATCAAGCATTTCCCTGTTCCCCCCAAAATAGGATTCTCTGGGTCCTTTCTGATGGAGGGGTAAGGTAGGCCTGTGTCGTTTTTTTTGTAGACACCCTCAACACATCTGAGGTCTAGTGGTTACCTACCTGCTTCCCCAAGAGCTGACGGGGGAGGTGGGGAGTCCTCTACAGTTTTGATCTGAAGATCTAAAGAGGTGGAAGGAAAGCAGAATCTAAGGAAAAAGCATCCCAAACTACCAGGCAAGGGGGTTCGACCCTTCTCTAACTAACTGCTCCCTGGACCCTCGCACCCCACCACCAGGTAGAGAGGCATCTCCATTGTACTGCTTGAATTCAATCTTTGATTTGTACCAGATCACAAATGTAGACATGGTTGAGTCCGCATTCAATCCTGCAACCCTAGAAGGCTCACTGCTTTTGAAGGAATGTGCCCACACAGCAAAAGGCAGGCAGACACTCTTAGCAAAAGCCACAGATTTCTGGTGGCATCAGGGAACGGTCTCCAGATTGAGGTGAGGGTTCAAGGATTCTGTGCTTTTTATCTCTTAGCTTCATGTTAACGAACAGGCTTCCCCATAACCCTGCCCCCTCTCTAGAGAACCAGTCCTAAAAGACAATAAAATTTCAAGTTCTGACTGTCTTTTGCTATCATGTTTATATCTGTAAGGACTCCCCCAGTTGATGGCTGATGGTGGCTACCTTTAGGGCTTCTTTCTGAACTTGGGGAAGTTGCCTGAGCCCACACTGCTGGCCCACAGAGCTTTGAGCTCTGTCTCAGTCTCACAAATGCCCCTCTCTTAGGCTAGCTTGGCCTTCTGAACACACTTGTTCACTGCTCAGTAACTCCTCCCTCCCCATGTGTGTGTGTGTGTGTATGTGTGTGTGTGTCCATGCCACTAGAGATGGGGCTCAAATAGTGACATAAAGTTAATCGGTTTTCACAACATTTCCAAAAGTTGTATACCTACCTCCTGGGTGAGACAAACATTTTGAGTCAGCTGACAGGAGTTGACCATTCACCGGTGTAGTTCTGAAAGAGGTGTGTCCCAGTTTCTGCTCCGACAGGTCTTAGTTAGGTGGCTCAGGTGTTGAGGGAGAGGATGCACCAAGTCTCCTCTTGCCAGCAGAGGGGCTGAGGTGGTATGTGGGGAGTTGGAAGAGGATGAATGCCCCTCAGGCAGGACACCAGCTTGGGTAGGGGTGGGTCACTGTGACTTCACTCTGTGATGTCACAGTAGCAGGCAGGGTTCCCTCCCCCAGATGCCCCTCCCACTCCTCTCCCAACCCTGGAAAGACCAGGTTGGGAGAAGGGCACACGCTCAGCATCTCTCAGAAGTCAGATGCCTCCTGAAGTGTTTCAATCAGTGCTTAATGTGTACAAAAAAGATCTGGGGAGTTCATTCAAACACAAATCCCTTGAAGGTTAGGGATGGCTAGCATGTGGTGCCAACCAGATCACATTGGCTTGTGAGGCTTGCCCACTGCTCTCAAAGAGAGTTACAGTTGTGAGCCACATACATCTTAAAATGTTCTAATACCTCCATTCAAAACAGTGAAATGAACACACACAGTAGTAAAAATGAACTCTTACCCAATGCTGGGTGAAAGCTATCAAACACACACCAAGCAACTACCGGAAGAGCACATTGTTCTCATCTTAAAACTTAAATGCATTAAAATGAAATATAACGACTAAGTTGCACCCACCATCTACATAAGGGCTTTAGAGCCTCATGTGGTAAGTAGCTACTGTGTTGGATGTTTTAACTCTAGACCATTCTTGAAGAGGCAATGATGCACAGGAGTTGCGTTTTAAGGGACCAGTGTCTGGAAATCTAGGAGGCATTCACTATCAGGTTTATTTTTATTTGAAACGGCATTACACTTGATGTGTAGCTGAGTCTGGCCTTGAACTCTCCACCTTCCTCCTATCTCCCAAGTGCCGGGATGAAAGTGGCGTCCACCACGCCTTGAATTTTCAGTTTTGCTTTGCAACAGGCTCTCAGTCTAGCTAAAGCTGGTCTGGAACCCACTATATAACAAGGTTGGCTTTCAACTCGTGGCAATCCTCCAGCCTCAGTCTCTGAGTACCAAGACTGCAGGTGTGAGCCTCCATGTCGTGTTCACTCTCAGAGTTTTAGTAATTCAGTTGACACTGAGGTACAACTCAGCTTCAGGTGTGGAGTCCAGGATTGAAAGGGTCTGGATGGAAACCTGTCCTGTGCAACATGGAGCCCTCCATCCCTCCCTAGGATCCTTTCTCTTCCTCACCAAGGCACCTGAATCCTGACCTTCAGCACCTCTGATTCCAGTTTCAAGTCCCCTATTCCAGTCACGAGAATGCCCCCTTTCTTCTGAGCTTTTGTAGCATGCCTGGTCTGCCAATGCAATTAGAGATTTTTCTTCCTTCTTTTCCCTCCCTTTCCTGTTCCCCTTCCATCACCTCCTTCCCGTTTTCTCCCCTCCCGTCTCCTCTCTTCTCTTCCTCTTCACTTCTGTCCCAGTTAGAGTTTCCGTTGCTGAGAAGAGACACCATGACCAAGGCAACTCTTATAAAGGACAACATTTAATTGGGGCTGGCTCACAGGTTCAGAGACTCAGTCCATTATCATCATGGTGGAAAGTACGGCAGTGTCCAGGCAGGCATGGAGCTGGGGGAGCTTAGAGTTCTACATCTTGTTCCTAAGGCAAACAGGAGAAGACTAGCTTGCACATGGCTAGGAGGAGGGTCTCAAAGCTCACCTCCAAAGTGACACACTCCATCAAGGTCACAGCAATTCCAACAAGGCCTCCTAATAGTTCCACTCATGGTCAAGCATAATCAAATCACCACATTCCATTCCCTGGCCCTTATAGGTTTGTTCAAACACATACATCTATGGGGGCCATACCATAATATAAAGCATACCACATCATAATGCAAAATACATTAGTCCAACTTCAAAAGTCCCATAGTTTATAACAGTTTCAAAATGTTAAATGTCCAAAGTTCAATGTCTTTTCTGAGATTCATTCAATCACTTAACTGTAATCTCCTATAAAGTAAAAATCAAAAAGCAGATCACATACCTTAAACATCACAGGATATACATTACCATTCCAAAACATCATAGTGAGGCAATCCTGGACCAAACAAGGCCAAAAACCGGCTGGGAAAACTTCAAACTCTGTACCACTATGCCTGAGGTCAAAGTGGTCTTCAGATCTCCAAATCTTTGCATCTTTGTTGAGTGAAACAAACTTCTTTCCCCTGGGCTGGTTCCACTCCTGTTAGCAGCCTTCCTCAGCAGGTATCCCATGGATCTTGTATCTCTAACATCTTGGGTCTCCAAGGCAACTTCAGCATCACAGCTCCCTGTTCCAATGTCTGAGATCGACACACGATCTTCTGGACTTCTCAAAAAGGGCTTGGGACATTTCTCTGGCTCTGCCTTCTGTAGCCCTCTAAGCTCTAGTTGACTCTGCTCCACGGCTGCTGCTGTTCCTGGTGGTCATCCCATGGTACTGGCATCACTAACATGCTGGGGTTTCTCATCGCAACTAGGTTTCACCAATAGCCTCTCATAGTTTCCCTTTATGGTGCCAAGTCTCAACTTTTTTGCATGACTCCTTCAGTCCTGGACTGTCAACTGCAATGAAGCTGTACCAATGGCCTCTCACAGTGCCAAGCCTCAGCTCTTCTCCATGACCCCGTCATGCCTTCGAAACCAGAGCTACTTGGGTGATTCTTATACATTACCAAGTACAGCTGCAGCATGACGTACAACCTTGGCCATCACTGGAAAAGAGCTTCTTCATGCTCTCAGAAAACACTTCTCAGAAGATTTCACCTCAGTGATGCTAGTCTCTCTTAATCACTACTAATTTCTTAGCTCCAGTTAACCAGCATCATCAATTGTCTCAGTAGTCTCCTACTCTTGATTCTAAAGCCAGAGCTACATGGCCAAAGCTGCCAAATTCTGCTGCTTACTGGAGCTGGAACATAGTTCCCCTTATTCTATCACCAGCTTTCCATTTTCCAACTCCTTCACTGCCTAAGCTTGGCTGTCCTGGAACTTACTCTGTATCAGGCTGGCCTTGAACTCAGAGCTCTGCTTGTCTGTCTCCTGGGGTTCACGGTGTGCACCACCATGCCTGGGCCTAAGTTGTTCATGGCCACTCTTCCTCAATATCTGGATCAGAGTGGTGTTCTCCATTTCTGGATTGTAGTTCATTTCAGATTAAAAGTCCAAATGAGAACAATAACCCAGTCCTTTGTTCAACTGCAAAAGCATAAAGAATAAGCTTAGCAGGGTGGGACCTTGCTTTGACGTCACCGCTCCCTTAATCTGTTTATCTCCTTGAACATAGGATTCAGCTCCATTCTACTTCCTGGTGCCCCTTTAGTCTTTGAACCATATGTTTTGCATTTTCCTTTTCTCAGCTTGCTCCTTTTCATTAAAACGTTCTTCATAAGAGTATACTTTAGTAATCACACAACAAAATTTATACCAGGCTGTTTTGAGAATTCCTTTGTCGAAGCAATTAATTGAAATTTCACCTTCAGTCTTCAGGCAGAGCCTTCAGAACCAAAAGCAGTCATGTTCTTCACCAAAATATCACAAGAACAGTCTCTAGGCCACACACTAACATTCTTCTCCTTTGACAACTCTTGAACCAGGTCCCCACAGTTCGAATCATCCTCAACACCAATGTCTTCCATATTTACTAAGATGGACCATTAAGCCCCACTTAGAGCATCACACTGCTTTCCAAAGTCCCCCAAAATCATATTCCTTCAAAGAAAAGCATGGTCAGGCCTATTACAGCAATGCTCCAGTCCCTGGAAAGAAAAGCATGGTTAGGCCTATTACAGCAATGCCCCAGTTCCTGGTACCAACTTCTGTCTTAGTTAAGGTTTCCATTGCTGTGAACAGACGCCATGACCAAGGCAACTCTTATAAGGAAAACATTTAGTTGGGGATGGCTTACAGGTTCAGAGGTTCAGTCCATCATCAGCATGGTGGGAAGCATGGCAGTGTCCAGCGAGCGATGGTGCAGGAGGAGCTGAGAGTTCTACATCTTGTTCCAAAGGCAAACAGGAGAAGGGTAGCTCCCACATGGCTAGGAGGAGGGTCTCAAAGCCCACCTCCAAAGTGACACACTTCCTCCAACAAGGCCACACATACTCTAACAAGACCACACTTCCTAACAGTGCCACTCCCTGGGCCAAGCATATTCAAACCATCACACCTTTCCTTCTCTTCTCATTCTTAACCTTCCCTTCCCCCTCCCTTTCCTCTCTTTCCTCTTTCACAGCGGTGTCTCCCTCTGTAGCCCAGGCTGCCCTTACTCTTTCAGTCCTCCTGCCTCAACCCATTAAGTGCTGGGATTATAGATGTGCTTAGCATCAGGAGCACCTTTACATGACCGCTTGGATCGTTTGCTTCATTAGGTGGCTTATTCTGGTCCCCCCTCCCATAATACTCTTAAGATGTTCAAAGATATACCTGCTTCACTTCTATGATGTTTAGTATGGTGCCAATGGGATTAGAGCTGCTCAATAAATACGAGTCTAGTGAACGACCTAAAGTATCCAGGCAAATAAAAAGGAATGTCAAGTCAACACGGAAGGAAGAGGCTGTCTTGTTCTTGTTGTGTCTCAGTGGTTAAGACAGAACCTCACTGTGTAACCCTGGCTGACCTGGAACTCACTATGAAGACCAGGATGTGCTAATGCATGTCCTTAATCCCACACTCCAGAGGTGGAAGGAGGAGGATCATAGCATATTCAAGGTCAGCCCAGTCTAGTTGACAGGTTCCAGGCAATAAAACCCTGTCTAAAACAAAACAGTAATCAATCAATCAATCAATCAATCAATCAATCAAACAAACAGAAAAACAAAACCCAACCAATCAAATAAATGAACAACAATTACAATATTACTCAATAAATTTAAAAGTAGATAAATACATAAAACTGTCATGGTGGCTCATGCCTTAAAGGCATTAAATCCCAGCACTCTAGAAGCAGAGGCAGGGGGATATCTGTGAGTTCAAGGCCAGCCTGGTCTGTAGGTCTACATGCTGAGTTAGGTACCATCTCTCAGCTTCCTGAGAGGTAAAATTCAAAAGCTTGGCAGCAGTCTCTCTCTGACGGTTAGGAAGAGTTACTCCTTGTACTGCTGGCTGGTGGGAACACGAAGGAGGAACAGGGAGGAGCATTTGACAACATCTACCGAAACTACGTGTGTGTTATCTCAACCCAGAAACCACCATCCAGAGATTTACCCTGAGGAGACATTGCCTACAATATAAAGATATGTATGCATGAAATTATTTATTACAGTGTTACACAGGACCATGCTGGGGGCAGTGAGATGCTATAAAACTCAAAACAGTACAAAAAGCAGATGACTTCTGTGAACTGACAGGGGCTGGTTCTGGGTAAAATCAAATGAAAGTATTCCAAGGGCAGGAGGGGACACGGAGCACGGTACCTTTCATGTAAGAAGGAAAGCAAAGCTAAGCTCTCTTTGCTTATTGCTGCCACAGAGTCACAGGAAGGGTAAGCCAGAGAACAATAATGGTGATGGCTTGTCAGGAAGACAGGATGGAACGACTCCAGGAGGGGGTGATTCGAGATCTTGGGTGTAATAGGTTTGATTTTTAAAAGCATGCCGGTGTCCTACCTACTGAAGAATAAAATTCTAACAAGACAAGGAGGGAAAGAAACCCCTGACTGTCCATAAATGGGAACAAATGAACTCAAGTATATTTCACATGAATATTGTGACCACACCGAAAGGTATGGACAAAACAAAGAATGCGTTCGAAGTCTTTTGGGAACAGTCTTGAACAGTGTAAAGTCAGGCTGAGGTGAAGCCATCTGAGGGCCAGGTTTAGATGATGTACTTTACTCATCTTGTGGTAAGTCTGTGGAGTGTTTCTGAAACTGTGCCAGTGGTCCTGTGGGATGAGACAAATCAGAAAATGTGTTTAGGGCCGGAGGGATGGCTCAGCAGTAAGGAGTGCTTGCTGCCTCTTCTGAGGATGGTAGGTCAGTTCACCTCTAAGTCTAGCCCCAAGAGGGCATGCAACACAATGAAATCTGATCTCAGCAGTGAGGCTTAGGTGGATATTGTGTGTCTTTAGATATGAATCCCAGGAAGGACACGGCATCACTTTTGCAGTATCCAGCTGAGGAAACAGCCTGCAGATTCAGAGTAACAGCCCATCCTTAAAAATTGGATTTGTGCTGGGCCGAGGTTGCACACGCCTTTAGTCTCAGCACTCAGGAAGCAGAGGCAGAAGGCTCTCTGAGTTGGCGACCAGCCTGGTCTACAGAGTGAGTTTCAGGACAGCCAGGTCTACACAGAGAAACGTAGTCTTGAAAAACCAATAAAAAGTAAGAAAGGAATTTGTAATCTTCAAATATGTTAACATTAAGCTGATATGAAAAAAAGGCCCAAAGGCTACTAGACAATTCTCTACTGCTTTCTGGGAGTAGATGTGATCATCTCCAAAACTTCTAGTCTTAGATTCCACTAGGACCAAGGCTTGTGTGTGAATTTGACTTCCGACTCCACGTTCTTTTGGCTTCTGGTTTATATCATCTTTTTTTTATAAGGGGAAGTGGAACTGTGATTCCCTCAAGTTCCGCTTCCCCTACGTTATTCCTGAAGGTGGGAAACTGGCTTTATGGGATCCCTTCAGCTAGGAACATGGGACCCGCCCAGTTAACATTGGCTGACTTAAGATGGACCAAATAAGCCCAGATTACTTGGTAACGGGACCTTCCTGTGGAGGTCTCAGCCTGAACCTGTTCTAGACCAGGAGCATGGCCTGGTCAACAGCTTTGCTGAGCTCTCTACTTATGGATATGGTGAAGGAGATATAAATAAGGCTGGATAAAGATTTTAACATGAAAGGTAGTTGTAGTGAGTCAAGCACGGCCCCTTACCTTTAATCTCAGCACTGACAAGGGAGAGGCAGGTGGATCTCTATGAGTTCAAGAAATTTGGCCAGGGCTACATAGGCAGTTCCAGGTTAGCTAGGGACAGATCCTGTCTCAAAATATCAAACAGAAAACAAAACTCCCCCATACAAAAAAAAAATAGCAGTTGTGGTGGGCTGAAAAGAGTCCCCCAAATACTCAGTCTTAATTCCTGAAGCTTGTGAGCATTGCCTTCTGTGTCTAAAGAAGTTTGATTAAATATGAGTGTGTAACCAAAAGGACAAGAGAGGGAGGAGTAAATTAAGATTCTCTTTGAGCCTCAGGGTGGTCCCCAAATGCAATCCCATGTACCCTAATGGGTTGGACGTGGAGAGATACACAGAGAAGAGGGTCTCAGGCAGAGATGACAGTGCTGAAACCATGGATGAGGGGAGACAGAAAGCACCAGGAGCAGGAAGAGAGCGGCCGCAAAAGCCCCTCTTAGACGCTGGGCGGCGGGCAGCGGGCGGCGGGCGGCGGGCAGCGGGCAGCTCTGCTGCTGCCATAACTGTGTCCTGATGAAACAGATTCTGGGCTTTTGGCCTCCAGAATGCTCGGAAAAGAAGGTTCTCTTGTTTAAAGCCACGGAGTTTGTGGTAATTCTTAGGAAACAAATAGTCACGGAACTGGAAAGGAGTTTGTTTTACTGTAGTGCATGCGTCATCCTTAAGAAAAAGCATGTTTCTCATGCTTTTAATTTTGCCCTCTCTGAGTCTCCCTACATTCAATGAACAACAACAACAACAAAAAAAAATGAATATAGGGAGCTGGGGATATAGCTCAGTTGGTAGAGCTGCCCGTGCAGCATGCGAAGGGCCCAGGGGCTGATCCTCGGTAGGACGTGGGCTGATCCTCGGTAGGACGTAAGCTGGTGCAGTGGAGTAAGTCTGGGATCTCAGCGCTCAGAGGTGGAGGCTTGAGGGTGAGAAGTTCGACATTATTCCCAGCTACCCAGCAAACTGGAGGCAAGCCTGGGCTCCGTGAGACCTTGTCTCAATAAATAAATAAATAAATAAATAAATATAATGAAAAAGTAAATAAATAATAAAGAAAGTCAACTGCATGCATCTCTTAGTCACACTGCCCTTAAGTTTAATATATTTAAACTAATTGGGAATAATAAAACCTTGACTAGCTGATCTTTATTGACCATTTAGAATGTGTCAATCACTGTGGTATGATTCCTTTCCTGTTTGTTTTTTGACTCAGTGTCTTGCTATGTGTCCCCTTCTGGCCTTGAGTTTGACATTCTCCTGCTTCGTAGTTACCCAGAGGGATAGGATTACCACACCTGGTTACCGTGGTTTTTTTTTTTTGTTGTTGTTGTTGTTTTTGTTTTTGTTTTTTTGAGGAAGTTAATAAAGATACTTTAACGTAGAGGGGTGAAAATGCCCTCAGTTCAAAATATACAAGTATGAAATCAAATAACAGTGAGAAAGAAATTTTAATATTGATGTAAGCACAAGGGCTCCAAGAAGAGAAGCGTGTGGAGAGAGAGAGGGTGTGGCCTCCTCTCAGGGAGTCTGACACCTCATCATTGTCTTTCAAACAGTCATAGACAGAGGACTTTGGTGGATTTTGAAGCTATTATCCTCAAAGTGTTGCTCATGGGAAGCAAATAAGTAAATAAGACCATAGGGTGGTTCCTGAGAGCACGTGTCAGGGTTATAATGGCTGAGAAAAGTCTGAGGCAGGAAGCTAAGCTGTCACTACTGTGAACCGGCTTAATAATCTTTCTGCTCCTCCTTTAAACTTTTTCTTATGAAAACCCCCATGACTTTTAATTGCAAATCAGTATTTTTTTTGAGTCTTTGTGAAAATGTGTCTTTGTGAAATAAAATTATCTGGATTACAGCTAGGTTAAATCGGGTCACCATAACGAAATTTTCAAATGAATTACCATGCAGTGGCAAATGACAGACTGATTGGGCATAGTGTATTTCAATAAACCAAAAAGTATCAAACAAAAGAATTTCCAACATAAATTACCCACTGAGACCATCCACTGGCCCACAAATCAATAGTTTTAAGAATTACATTTATTGGGACTGGAGAGATGGCTCAGTACTTGGGAGAACTGGCTGCTCTTTCAGAGGACCTAGGTTCAATTGCCATCATCAACACGGCAGCTCACAACCCTCTGTAGACCCAGTTCCAGAGGCTCTGGGACTTTCATACTGACATCCGCATGCAGTCAAGGCGTCAGTGCACATAAAATAAAGACATCTTTAAAAACGTTACATTCATTTAGTGTGTGTGTGTGTGCGCGCGCATGTAGCATGCACATATGCCATCACATGTGAAGGTAGAGTACTTGAATGAGTTATGGTTCTGGGGATCAAACAGGTTTGAAACAGCCTTTACCTACCAAGCCATCTCACTGGTCCCAAAGGTAATGATCTTGATTGAGGTTCACAGAAAAATGTGTGGTGAAAGGAATGGGGTTTTACCTAAGGTCATATACGTTCAGGCTTTAAGCCTGACTTGTTGCTACTTTAACATCAAACATTCTCTATCTGAAAATAATGTTATCTCTACATTAACAATTTCTCCAGCAAATGTCAATTGCGTATGATTTTCTTTTTCTTTTCAGATTCTAGGGTGAGAGGTATGTTCCTATAACTTTCCCCTTCCATGTTTCCCCTTCTGAGATGTTGAGATCCCTGAATTTAAGAATCAGCAAAGGTCAAAGTCTGTTTGCTGTCACTTCCGTCACAGGGACATAGCCCTTTACTTACCTATCCAGGGATGAGGGTCTTAACCTAGGGCTGGAGAGACGATGGCTCAGTAGTTAACAGTACTTGCGGCTCAAGTGTGAGGACCAGAGTTTGGTTCCCAACATCCACATAAAAGGAAGCAGCCACGGTCCGGTTCCTGTGTGTAAACCCTCGGTCCGAGGAGGGTGGACAGAAGAGTCTCTGCTGCTTAGTGACTGCTAGCCCAGTGAAAAGTGCTAGCTCCAGGTTCAGCTAGAGACCCCGCCTCAAGAGGATGGAGCACACAAACACACGTGTACACACACATGCACACACATGCAACAATGCACAAATACATATATGCATACATGTGTGCACACATGCACACATACTTATACTTGTGTATACACACACGTGCACACACACATGCACACACATGCAACAATGCACAAATACATATATGCATACATGTGTGTACATATGCACACATACTTATACTTGTGTACACACACATGCACACACACATGCACACACATGCAGCAATGCACAAATACATATATGCATACATGTGTGCACACGTGCACACATACGTATACTTGTACACACACACACACACACACACACACACGTCTGATCTGAGGGGGAAATGACAGGTAAGATCTTAGAGATCGGAAAGTCATCTTTTGAAGTCAGCCTAGAACAGAGGATGTCATTACTGAAGTCATTAGACCACGTGATCAATAAAATGGACAACAGATTGCTAGGTTTGAGATAGTTTCCAGAGACAACAGTGCCTTTTATCATAAGGTACATGATTAAATCGTTACAGCGTCGGGCCGCCTCTGACAGAGATTAAATCTGGATGCATAACCCCTTGAGGACTGAGGACATAGTGCCCCAGTAGTCAATACTTATCTAAGGCTCTACTAAAGGCACGGGTTTCCTTGGTCTTGCCCTCAGAGTACTAAGGGCCTTTAGGTCTTGTAAGACAGTCATCCTTGCTGTCTTAATGTTTTGTTTGATTTGTAGCTATGTGCTGCTGTGTATGTGCACGCAAGTGCAGTCCCCCTAGAGGACATAAGAAGGCATTGCGTCACTGGAGCTGGAGCAACAGGTGGCTATGAACTGTGCAATACAGTTTAGAACAGAATTGGGGTCGTCTGCAAGAGGAGCAATTGCCCTTAAAAAATCCGAGCCATCTCTCCAGGTGCTGGATTTGTTTTTTTTAATGCTCACTGTCTCACATAATGTCCACAAGGCAGTAAGGTGGGCTCTATAAGATCATTCTAATGGAAGGAGACCCAAGGATGTGATATCATCGATGGTGCTCTGTGTTTTTCTGATGGGATGTGACCAGACTGCAGATCTTCTGGGTGTTCTATGCCAGCAGGAGTTTCCTGGCTTAGGGGCACATACCCCTGGCTCTCTACGGTACTTAATTAATGCGATGGAGTTTCAAAGATGATGAGTCTCTGTGAAACAGAACTGAAAGGATGGAATCGGCAGAGAGGGGTTTCCATGGCATCTGGAGTCCTTGTAACCATCCGGGATCCAGACAGGTCTCCTTAAAATGGATGGGTGCTCAAAGGGGTCTGCTCTTGGCTTGGAGGACTCTGGGCAGCACCCAGGGATGTGTTCTTTTCTCATTTGTCTTTGCTGAGTCTCCAGCTGTGTCCCCTAAGGGGCAAACAGCAGACACTTCTAACCTTTGGATCACATCTTGCCACTTAGTAAAGAATTTAAAAACTTTGAGGATTCCACTCCGGCTTACCTGTCAGTCTCAGGCCTGACTGTAATATCCCGGCTACCTCTCTTGCTGTGGCACTGGCTAGTTTGCTAGGGAGATGATGGTGCTGGTTTCAAGTAGAGGAGGATTGTAGGATTCCTGTCATAACATCGGCGGAAGTCATTGAACCTTTCTGTGGTACTTCACCTCTCAAATGGAGGCTCTGATAAGACCGTCCTTGCTTGCCTCACAAGGATGCCGTAGAGCTAAAGTGGGAAAGACAAACCTCTTAGGGATGCTGAGTTTAGACAGACATCTTTCCATTCTGCCTTTCCACATGTATATGCCATGCCATGCTGGGAGTGCATATCCCCCACATTTTTCTCCCTAGTCCTCAGTTTCTATGTACAACCCTGGAGGAACTTAATTACGGATCGTTTGAGAATGCCAGGCGCAGAATAAACATTGAACTGGTGGAATCTGTTGTTGTCAGTTACCATAACGTATGGGAAGGAAATTTAAAAGTGAGAGGGAATCGGGACTATATTAGTCGAGTCTTCTACAAGGTTCATGAAATCAGAGGCCGCAGTCAAGTCTGCGAGCGAGGTTTTCACTTGTTAACTACAGTAAGCGCCACAAATATGCTTGATGCATGCCCATCTTTCCCAGAGTGAGACTGTGCCTATATATAGTTTTTTGAGAATATGTGTATGGGTGTTTTGCCTGCATAAATGCCTGTGTCCCTTGTGTGTGTGGTATCCTCATAAGCCAGAAGAGGGCATAGTGTAGTGCTGTACCTGGAGTCTCTGTAACTCTGAAACCAGAGTTACAGACTCTGTTAGCTCCTTTGTGGGTGCTGGGAACTGAACTTGGTTCTCTGTGGGAGCAGTCAGAGCTGAGCCATCTCTCTCTGACTCCTATATTTAGATTTTATGCTCTGGGTCTTTTGTAAGACTGGGTCTTGTGCGCTGTGTGACTTAATATATATCTTCTACTTCCCCTTGAGAATAAAGGCAGCATTTCTCTTTGGTCATAAAGCCCTGCCAGACTTATTAAGAACGGTGTGGATGTTCAGATATATTAACTACCAACTGATGCCCAAGGGAAGCTGGGGTTGTTATTAACTTTTCCAGCCACGAGATTCCCAGCTGTTGTGTGCACATGGGGAGGACACCGTGTGAAGCTAAACCTTTGCCAGGGATTTAGAACTTCTTACAAAGGAACGTAGGCACAGCTGTCTGCCCGGGGCCTACATTCACAGTAGTGTGAGTGAAAGCAGGCTGTCCACAGCAAAGAAGCTTCATTTGGTTGCCTTTTGATCTCCTTTGAAATGATACCTGTCCTTAAAATTCACACACCGAAGTCCGTGCTCTGACTCTCTAGCCTTGGGAGTTTAGATGCATCATGAGGTCACCTTTGAGCCTTTGGTTCTTGGGTTTTAATGCAGAAATGTTAATATCAGGTATGTTTGCTTCACAAGGTTGCCAGGAGCATCTGAGACTAACATCTGGAGGAGCCACGTCCACTGTAAAGCATGGCACACTATAAGGTACTATTATGAAGTCACTCATCCAAGGCCTAGAAATTGGTAGCTTCTCGCTTCGGAGGTGACAATGAGCTGTTTGCAAAGTACCAATATCTCTTTGGCTATTAGAAGGGAACCTATATTCTCCATCTGGGAATGAGGTCCCCTTGGTGGTCCTAGTTCCGGGAATGAGGTCCCCTTGGTGGTCCTAGTTCCAGAAATGAGGTCCTTTGGTGGTCCTGGTTCTCCACGTACAGCTAAGAGTGCTCTGAGGTAGCCCAGGTACAGCCGTGGCTGTCTCTTGGGAGCTGGAGATGTGCACACATTTGTTCCCTCTTTCCAAACACTCACACATTTGCCCTGACTAGCTACGGCTTTATCTAGAGCCCCTTGGAATGACTGGTGGGTATTTAGGCCAGGGCTGTCTGTGAGTGGAGTTTGGACCAGATTTCCTGAGGGAAGGTAACCAGCCAAGAGTCGTTCACGCCTTGGTGCTGTCTGGTACTTTATTACACCTCCTGTCCATTATGAGACGGTGACTCACTTGGATTCCAGATCCTGTGGGAGCTTAAGCCTGTCCTGATGTCAAGATTTGAACATGAAAATGAGCCTCAGAGATTCATATGTTTGGACCCTAGGTTCCCAGCTAAGATTTGATACTGTTTTGGAAGATCGTGAAATCTTTGGGGCACAAGACCTGGCTGCAGGCCACCAGGGGCAGACTGTGAGAGGCTTAACCTACCTCCAGCTCTAGTCTGGCCTGCTGCTTCTGTGTTTGTGTGTGTTTAAGACAACAGCTGGCCTTGAACTCGCCATGAAGCCGAGAATGACCCTGAACTTCTGACCCTCTCACCTCAGCATGTTCCACCAGGCCCAGTTTGCTACAGTCCTGGAGACAGAACTCAGAACTTTGCCCATGCTAGGCTGGTGCTCTACCAACTGAGCTGCACCCTCAGCTCCCAGCTCTCTGCTCTCTCACTCTTCCACCAACATGGACCAGGAGGGATCACCTTCCTCCCAGCTTCTTCTCCCTGCTTTCCTGTCATGATGAACAGACATCTCCGGAACCGGTGAGCTGTGATACACCTATTCCCCCGCTGAAGCTGTTTCTAACAGACATTTTGCCATAGTGACAGGCTTGCAGCAAAATAATTCCTGATGCCAGCCAGCTCTCCTCTGTGTCTCACCTCGGGTCTGTCAGGGTGAAGGAACACTTCAGTCCAATCACACCCAACAGCTAACTGATTTTGGGGGACGCGAGGGTGTCTGAGAGTACCTTTTGGTACTCATAGGATGCAGGGCAGGGCAGAGGGCACTCGTCCCTGGGAAGAGGCTTGGGTCTTCTCTGTTTGTGTTCCTCAGTGGCTCTGTCTCTTTCCTAAATGCATCAGGGAGCTCACGGACAATTTAACACCCCCCCCCCCCCCCGCTTGTTCCACTCTTCACTGCAGGGGGTGAGACCTGTTGGGGAGGCCACAAGCTCCTTTAAGCTCTCTGAAGTACCGTGTAAGGAGGGCCTTGGTAATGTCTGCTCTGATGCTGCTTCAGGTGAGCAGAAGCCACAGCAGGGCAGCCAAGATGAGCCACCTAACTAGAGCTTGGAAACTTCCCGCTGAGCAGAAATTCCTCCCCCTGATCCCCCCCAACCCCCGACTCCCTGCCCCTTGCTCTGTGTTTTTGAGACTCATCCTCCTGAGTGCTGGGGTTACAGGTAGGTACCTCCATATCTGGCATCTGAAGTTCCTCTTTGTGATAAGCAAAGATTCACATACCACCATCACCACCACCACCACCACCACCACCACCACCACCACCACCTTCACCACCTCCACCACCACCACCACCTCTACCACCACCAAGCAAACTTGAAAGGTCTTTGCTCCACTCCTCTAATTGAGGGGCATCATCTTGGCACTCAGAACACACAAACCTCTCGCTGATGTCTCTCTCTTTGTCTCTCTGTCCCTGTCTCCTTCCCTCTCTGTCTTTTGAGACAGGCTTTCACGTAGCCCAGGCTTACCTTGAATTTGCTATGTAGGCCACAATGTCTTTAAAGTTCTGCTGTCTGCCCCCACCTCCCCAATGTGGGGATAATAGGAGGGTGCAGCCATGCATGGGATACTGGGAGTCGAACCTAGGGCTTTCTTCAGGCCAAGCAAGCACTTTACCAATTGAGCTACATCCACAACTTTTCTTTTCTTTTCTCTTTTCTTTTCTTTCCCTTTCTTTTCTTTTTTTCCTTTCATTTCCCCTTCCTCCCTCCCTCCCTCTCTCCCTCCCTCTCTTCCTTCCTTCCTTCTCCCTTCCTTCCTTCCTTCTTTCTTCCTTCCTTTCTTTCTTTCTTTTTGCTCTTCTTTTCTTTTTAGTTCCTCCCTCCTTATAAACTGGCATTTAAATTGCTATTCTAGTCCCTAATTGTGTGATGCATTTCCTAAATTGAGGAAGTGAAAGACAGACAAAGCAAAAGAGAGTTGCATTGCAGTGTGTAAAGACGAGTGCAGTCAGTTACAGCTCTGTCCCTGGCAGTGGGACATCAACCTGGGCTTTCCCCCACCTCCTGCCCTGACCATTCACTTGTTTTGAACCCAGATCTGATCGCTTTCAAGTCCCCAAGGTCAAGGAGCAGTCTGTTTAGGTGGCCCTGACACTCCCTGACTGTCTGCCCGCCCGCCCTGCTGTGGAAATCCAAGTCAAATAGAGCCTTCCTGTCTTTCCACACAGCCTCATATTCCCAGGCTGTTTCCACCGGAAGGCAGGCAGGCAGCAGATAGAGGAAAGCGGAGCCAACCTGGAGAAAAGTGTTCAAGAACCACAGTGGAAATGATGCAGAAGGCGATAAAGGAACCAAACCCGTCATTACAGATCAGTGCAAGGATTACTACCGCAGACATCTTGTAGCTGCAGATGCTGAGCTACATGCTTGGAAACTCAGGTCTGTCAAGCTGCCTCTCTTTCTGATGAGCAGCTCCTGGGGCCCAAACTAAGACCTCTGGATAGGGAAGGAATGCTAAGGATGGTGGCAGTGTGCTAGCCCTTGCACACTTCTTCTTCTTCTTCTTCTTCTTCTTCTTCTTCTTCTTCTTCTTCTTCTTCTTCTTCTTCTTCTTCTTCTTCTTCTTCTTCTTCTCCTTCTTCTTAACTGAGACTAGGCAGAGTCTGTTGGTCTCTGGAAAGTTCTGGGCATTTCCTAAAATCAGTTTCTTGGTTGTGTGGATTCTCCACCTTGGGGACAGCAGCCTTCAGTTTTCTTCTCAAAAGAACTGATTAGCAGCTGGAGGGCTCCTCCCCCCTCTCCTTCCCCTCTTCCTCTCCTTCTCTCCTCCTCTCCTTCCCCTCCTTTCCCTCCTCCTCTTCCTGTTTTTTCTTCCTCGCCCCACATCCTTCTCTCCCTCTTAGTTTTTCAGCCAGTCTCATGTAGCCTGGGATGTTCTTGAACTCTGTATGTAACCGAGGATAGCCCTGAATCTGATCTTGCTTTCACCTCCTAAGCGCTAGGGTTATAGGCATGCACGACTATGCTCAGCCTTTTTTATTTTTATTTTTATTTTTTTTTGAGATAGATCTCATAATGTAGGCCAGGCTACTCTTAAATTTGCAATCCTCCTGTCTCAGCTTCCTAAATGTTGGGATTACGTGTATGGCCGTCATACCCCAGCCTGGCAAGATTTTTTTTGAAGGAGAAAAAAATGCATGTCAGTTGCTTCAGGCTGAAACCTCACCTCTCCCCTCCAGACTGCAGGTGTCTTTCTTTGTGGGAGGATAATAACACCCACAGACTGTCATTAATCCCTTTCAGGCTGCTGGGGCCTTTCATCCCTAAGCATGCCAAGACCCTAGAATAAAAGCAAGAGCTGTCATTAAAATGCTAACATTTGTGTGGCTGGTACAGCAAGTCTCCAGATAGAGCCCATTATCAAACACATGGCTCTTTGAAGATTTCAAGTTCTTTTAAGAGGTTGGCTTATTCCGAGTTGTCTTTAAATATCAGTGGCCAGAAGAGCTGACCCTTCTGCCTGTTTCCTTCTTGGTAAACTAGAGACAAAAGCTCGGTCTGAGCATTTTCTCCAACTTGGTCTCCTCGAGTGGGGAAAGCAAGGTAAAAACCAAATAAGAAAATGAAACACAGCTTTGGGCGCTGGGCAGATGGTTCAGGAGTGTGTGTGTGTGTGTGTGTGTGTGTGTGTGTGTGTGTGTGTGTAAAGTGCTGGTCGTGCAAGCTTGATCTTCCTAGTTTGATCCTTAGAAGACAAATTGCAGGTTGCAGTGGAGTGTACTTGTAACTCCAGGGCCAGGGAATCAGGCAGGTGTTAGGCTAACCCAGCCTGACAGGTGTACTACCAGCCAAAGAACACATCCTATCTCAAAATAAGGATGACAGTACCCGACTAACAATGCTGGAGGTTGACCTCTGGCCTCTAGATGTGTGCTCATGCATACGTACACACGAATGCATGCATGCACACCTGCAGATTTATGCACAACCCCATACATGGAGTTGTTGCACACACACACACACACACACACACACACACACACACACACACACACCATTTATTATCACCATCCTTTACAAAAATAATACTCCAGAACCAATGAGGAAGGGAGCTATAGTACTAAGTTCTTGCGACAGGCATCACTGACGAGAGGGAAAGGGACCTTTCGCCTTGGCATTTCAGAGCTATTTGGGCTCAACTTGTATCATGTCTGCTGTCAGCATAATTGTGCTTAATTTGGGGAGATGGAATTTGGACTTGGCCAAGCTGGGAGTTGCACATCTTGGGCATAAACAGCAACCACAATAAGGTATTGCCTTGCGAAAAGATCGCTATTGTTTCTGACTTTTTAAAAAAACAACCATCAATGTTCACTAGTAAAGGAAGTTTGAAATATTGTCTCTGGTTCCAGCTCTGGGCAGACTGGTGGGCCTGGCCACCCATACTGGAGTGACCATATTGTGGGTCCTTTGGAGGTGGCCACACACGTAATTAGCAATAGTGGAAGTCACATGCCCCAGCATGCAATGGCACTTAAATCCCTCATGGGCTACTGAGAGTGAGAGAAGAATCTCATATCCTGACCACCTTGTGTGCCATCTGCCTGGAGACAGTGGAACTTACTGGGAAGACCAGGACCTGCTAATGAAGACAGAATTCTTCACAGGATGGGTGTTTTTAAAGCAATTCGTCCTTATCCCCAGTGTCAACAGATGCCATTGAGTGTCCCGTGTACCCACTTCCAGCAACAACGGACCTTGCCCTTGTCTGCATCTTACACCTGGTTTTGCTCTGACCCTTCATTTCTGGTTGATTTGGGAAGAGGGAAGAGAGGAGATACTTAACATATGGCGGCCGCTTTAAGGAACAGATGCATGTGTGAAATCACCTCATTTTGTTTCACCAGTTTTGATGGTACCTGGGAGGTCAGAGGGCAGGGTGGTTCTGTAATCCTTCTCTGACACATCAGAGTCTAACACTGACATCCTTCCACATGGGCAGCTTCTGTGGTGTAAACGTTCATTTACAGGCTTGAAAAAAAAAAGACTCATATTTTGCTTTGTGGGAGAAATATCACCTCCCCCCAATGACGGTAGAACTTGGATCGGAACCGACGGCTCAGCAGCCGACACCTTGACCTTTGTCCTCACTTGACAGAGAGTTTTTGGTCCTTAGTTTACCCCGAGTCTGGGGATCATATCCTGACTACAAGCCCAGGGCCAAGGCACTGGTCTGCATCCCACAAGACAACTATCTTAGAGGAAATAAATAGCTTTTTAAATAATACAATATCCATTTGGAATATCAGCCTTATTTCAGCTCCTGTTGCTTTGTTTTTGCTTGTGAGATTTATGGCTTGTTGGCTGTAATAGCTTAGATCTTATAACTTCATTAGCATCTTTTTGAAATAGACAGCACGCTTTGTGGCTCAGAGATCCGGAGAACAGAGAAATGATGTGGCTTCTGAGTCTTGACCTAAGTGTTCCTGCGGGCGACCAGATGGCCTGTTTCTCATGATGAATTGTAGGGAAGAAATAACATGAATGTCCGCAGTTCATTTTGCATATATTAATACTTAAGTTTGTGTTTAATAATATGCTCGAGGCAGTTGTCCTATGAGCACATTTACTGCTCAGGCAGCCTCCGATAAATTCAGTGGGCTTGCCCTTCTGCAGGCAGCTCTTACCAGCCTGCCCTCTTTCCAGGCTAGAAAGCCTGTCTCACAGCAGCAGTAAAACTGATTAGAAGCAAGCCACATTCTTCCCTACTGACTCCCTGGTAATAGTTATGCAGAACAATGACGTTACGAGATACAATCCACTAGATACAATCAACTAACAAGGATTTATGGGATCTTTTGTGGTTCTCTCTGGAGCTAAGTATAGAGATACCTGATCCAGAGGAGGTGGGAGGTGACCCTTGTCATTATACACATGAACAATCAGATCAGGAAGCTAAAAATAACACCCAAGAAGGAAAGGAAGGATATAACAATGGGGACAAGGTACATTAATTGTGTGCCTGGTCTCTTCCCAGGATATTTAAAAAAGTTTTCCTATAGATTAAGAGATGGAGGGCTGGAGAGATGGTTCAAAAGTGCTTTCTGTGCAAACACAATAACCTGCATTTGAATCTTCAGAACAAGAAACCAGATGTAGTAGCCCACATGTGTAATCCCAGAAGCGCTGTGGGAAGGCAGAGACAGGAGAATCCCTAGAAACTGATTGGCCAGCTGTAGACCACAGGGAAAACAACAAAACAAGCTTTGTCTCCAATAAGGTAGAAGGCAAGGATAGACACCCAAGGTTCTCTTGATCTCCTCCTGTTCACGGTGGCATACCTATACCCCACTAACACATACACAGCAATCAGTTTACACACACACACACACACACACACACACACAAACAGAGAGACAGAAAGAGACAGAGAGACAGAGAGGCAGAGATGAGGGGCTTTAATTTTGAGAAACTAAAAAGCTTGTATTAACAATAATTATTATTATTTATAACAGAATAAATGCATTGGTATTTATAGTGAGCACAATAATCCCTCTCAGGTAGATGGTGGAAGGAAGAAGTAAACTTTGTGTGTGTGTGTGTGTGTGTGTGTGTGTGTGAAATGTACAGTACATCAGTTAACACCTGCACAGGAAATGGGTTTGATCAGAGAAAAGGAACCTTTGCCCTAGGGAACCCAACCCTTTCATAGTGGGCAGAAGACTAGCTTGACTCACATTCCAAAGCTGTTCACCAGACAGATGTCTGCAGAAAGATTCCCTGAACCCTATTAAAAAACGTGGGAGACCCACAGAGACACATCTCTCTGAAACATCTCTACATTTCCCAGCCCAGAAGCATCTGGACTCGATTAGAACCGATGCTGAATCAGATCATTAGTGATCTTTAATTGTGGCCCTTTATTCTAGACTCTCAGACTCAGGTCTGTTACAGCTCTGAGACTCGAGAGCTTTCTTTAGGTTGATGGCCTGGCTCACCTGAGCATCTCCACACTGGTGTTAATGCTCTGACTGCATCCTATGGGGACAAGCTCCAATCTTGGTTTCTATTGTGATGTTCTTTGTCACACTCTCAGGAGGAAGGGTCTGCCTCCATCTTTGACCCCTTCCTGCAGTTCCAAGAATTCAACTGACACTTTTCATCTCACTGGTGACCAGCATGGTCACTGGACTTTTGTGTCTTCAGTTCCAGATGTGCCACTGCACCTGGTCACTTGTCACACATGCAGCAACCCCCTTGTGCTCCCCTAACCACCACGACCTTTATCCTGCCCCTCCTTCTGCTGTCCTGTGACTGCTCCACATGGCCAGGTGAACTCCAGACTGCCTTTCCCATCATGCACGCTCACATATGCTCATTACCTCATTCAGTATGCTTCTTGCTGGGTCATTCATTGTCTCCGTCTGTTTGGACAGCTATCGCAGAAAGTTGTGGACAGAAGTTTTCCTTCGTGTATTTCTGGGGACCGGGTACTAGAAGATTTGGTCACTGGTGAGGAGTTGTTTTCTTTCCATACATGTTTGTCCTTTTCCTCTGTCCTTAAGTAAACAGTAGTGAGGACATGTTGGGGGTCCCTGTGTGTAGACACTAGTTGCATTAATGACCTAATTACCTGTGGGCATCCTCCTTTCTAATTCTGTCATATTGTGGGTAAGGGTTTCAACAAATAAATTTGGGGTCGGGTAGCAATTATTGTCCATTTGGGTTACTCAGGCTTGTCACAGTGAGGGGAAGGAGGTGGTGACAGGAAGGTCAGGGGCAGCAGTATAAACAAAGCACTACAATGAGATGTGGGTGCTCCCCAAATCCAGTCTGATAAATCTCTCCCTGCCCATTACGTAAGGAGAAGGATGGGAAGAAGAGACTTTGTATGACACACTGAGGAAGCCAAGAAAACTCAGGCTAGCCCAAAGATTTCATGGGAGTCTTGATGGCTGGAGATAGCCTAGGACCTGGGTTTGAATCCTGGTTCTGCAGCTCATGGTGGGTGTGACCATGGAACTTTGGCTCCATACTTCGGGGTTGTTCATCCACAACACTGTGGTTGGTCATTATACTGACCTTGCGGAGTTATGGGGTTGTTGGTACACCATCCTATTTAGTGGCTTCAAATCTCGCACTCACGTGCCAGGCATGCCAGCACTTCATAGATGGGGTAGATGTTGGGGTGGATGAACTCAGAGGCCTGGATCTGGGCCTGCTCAGTAGCTGAGTTGGTTAGCTTGCCACCTGTCAACCAGCTCTCTTGCCTCCTGTCACCACAAGGGTGAGCTCTGCAGCCCTGCCGGAGCTAGCTCATTCAATGCTATAGCCAGCCAGGGGTCAGGGTGGGGGCAGCTCACCTGCACTTACTTACCTAATGTGCAGTCCAGGCAAGGTGCAGGGCCAACAGCTCCTGTGTGATGCAACCAGTGAGGGGCAGGGCCAGCTGTCTGGTTATCATGACCCTGGGCCAGTTCTCCTGCCTGCTGCAGGGTGTGTGTGTGTGTGTCTGAGTACAATTTGTGGGAGCTGGTGGTTTCTCCTTCAATCCTAAGGTTAGATCTCAGGTCATTGTAGCACAAACCTTATTATTTTAGACACGAGAAAACAAACAAACAAACAACAAAACAAAACAATAAACTCCTGGAACCAGTTTTGACTGACTCCTACTCACAGAACACTTACCACTTAACAAACAGTGCTTGACAGAACACAGGCCAGCATGCTGGCTGGTGACAGTTGCCAGCACCCAGCAACATCTCCAGGGACACAGACTATGTGTGGAATTCTGGAGCCCCATGGTGGCACTTTCCCATCTTGGCAGACATGAACCAGTGAGGGACGTGACCCTGTGACGTGGGCAGCCCACCTGCCCTAGAGCCTTGCTGTTCCCAGCAGCCTCCTTCAGCCCCTTAGTCTGCTGCCCTTCCAAGTTGCTTCCAGTTGCTGCTTGCCCTTGAGTCTAGGTTCACCTGAGGTTTGCTCAGAGACTCCCCAGATGCCCTATGGAGGCGAGCTGACCTGTCACATGCATCCGTGATGCTGGATGCTTCTCCTTCATCAAGTTCCTTCGGCTCCTTTACCGGTCTCCCACTAGGTCATCTCTAAGCAGGGGGAGTCTATCTGATTCACTAAGATGTTGCTCAGAGCCTGGTAGACGGTAGAGATTCATCAGTGCTGGTTAAATGACCAACAAGGCAGCTAACTGCAATAGCTGGACCAGGATTTTGGAGCCACAACTTAGCATATTAAAAAGTCAGGGGAGGAAGCCCTGGAGAGACAGCTGTGAGGAAGAACACAGGCTGCTCCTTCAGAGGACTCGGGTTTCATTTCCCGCCTCCATGTGGTGGCTCACAGCTGTCCATACCTCCAGTTCCAGCTGCCCCATTATGGTTTCTGTGGGCCTCAGACCACATAGCTGTGGTGCAAGACATACATACAGGCAAAACACCCAGTAAAGGAAAATCTTAAAACAAAACAAAAACCCTAGCCTGGTTGTGGAGACGCATGACTTTAATCCCAGCACTTAGGAGGCAGAAGCAGGCAGATCTCTGTGAGTTCAAGGTCAGCCTGGTCTACAGAGTGAGTTTCAGAACAGCCAGAGCGACACTGAGAAACCTTGTCTTGAAAACCAAAGGAAAAACCAAAGCAAAACAACACACACACACACACACACACACACACACACACACACACACACACACAGACCCCATCCCCAGAAATACAAAGAGAGAATACTCAAGTGACGACACTGACAGCACCCCCCCCAACACACACACATTCACATTCACACACTTGCATTCGTTCTTGAAGGTACATATACCTACTGACAGGTACATACACCAATCACCACGCGACGCTCAAGTAACTAAATGGTAAGACAATGGTCTCACAATAAAGGAGAACTTGTGCCAAGACAGGTGGTTAGAAAGGTTGTGATATTCTGTATGTTGTGTTATACACATGACACGCCTGACTGGGAAGCATGTTGTATTCCTCTACATTTGGAATCCCATCTTTCTTTAACACTTCATCACTTAGTCCAAGGACAGGCATTTCCAAACTGCTCTCCTAAAAGTCACAGCCATCAATTAAGTGTAGCAATTGTCATTGCTCCACTATCCTGAGGAAGACGATTTCTAAGTCCCAAAGGTTTCCATGACAAATTTACCAAACAATGCATTCATATTTTATTGTTTCTTGGCTCAATTTTTATCCTCAGTTCCACTTTTTTTTTTAAACTGAAAAGCATCTCCCTCATTGTGGTGGCTTATTTAGCAGACAGGGTGGCACATGATGTCTAAGACAGGGAGATGTCAACACCTAGAGACGAAGGCCATTCCTTTGGAGAGTGTCATTTAACCAAAGTGGAGCATTTCCTTTGGTAATGTGGCTGAAATCCCCCTGTGGATTGATGGCCCCTGTAGATTTATGTACATGGACCCTGTTTAGGGAAGTGGTGTGAAGAAGGAGAGACAGCTGTGAGGTGAAGTCCTGCCCTGACTCCCAGCTGAGCAATGGATACACTCTGTCCCCAAGTCACAGGCCTAGGTGGGTCTGACTTTGTTACACAAGGCCACTTGCTTCTAGTTGGCACAAAGGGTGGCAGTGCAGAGAGTCCCTTGAGTGTGTTGACTCACAGGACGGACTTTACTAGTGGACAGGGTTGTGTCTGCCCCACTGTGTCTGTGACTTTGGGCAGTTTGTAAACCTCAGTTTTGTTAAAAGTAAGGACATTGTCAACAAGGTTGTCTATTTCATAAAGTCATCTGCAAGTGCCAGGGTATCTCTGGGTGGGGGCTGTAAGTTTACAATCTGCCTGTGCCAACCTTGACTTTGTGAGGAATGCATTTATAATTAGTCTTCGGTAATACATCCCTGTGTTTATTTACATGACTGCTTCACTACGGATTTAGAGAGCTTGACTTTGCAACTCACCCACTATGGGAGCCTGAGTTTGAGTGTGTGCTAAGTAACATCTCCTTCCTTCCTTCCTTCCTCTCTCTTTCTCTTTAAGATTACAAAAACATGCATGTGCATGTACGTGTGCATGAGATTGCAGGTGTCCTTGGAAGCCACAGGCATTAAATCTCCTGGAGCTGGAGTTACAGAGGTTGCGTGCCCTGTTGGGCACCAGCCCAGGTCCTCTGCTCCAGAAGTACATGTCCTTAACTGCTGAGCTGAGCTATCTCTCCGGCCCCTGCGTCTTTCTTTTGTGTAGATTTCATTTCCTTGGCATACAGAGCTTGTACGTAGTAACTTTTACTAAGTCGTTCTACCAACCTCCCTACCCCACTTTCCTCTCCCATTACTCCCGTTGGTTCCTCCAAACAGCAGGGCTTCTATTTTCATGTCCTAAAGACACATAGGATTTGGTTTTATAAAACCCAGGATCTAAAATGAGAGAAAACATATCATACCTTCCTTTCTGAGTCTGATTTACTTTACTTAATGTCATGATCTCCAATTGTATTTGTTTTCCTGAAAATGACGTAATTTTGTTCTTTATGGATGAATGAGACTACATTGTGTATACATATCACATTTTCCTTATCATCCATCTTTAGTGGACACCTAGACTGATTCTCAGCTATTGTGAGTAAAACGTGTCAGTAAAACATAGGTGTGCACACATTTCTGTGGTGTATTGGAGTCCTTCATGTATATGCCCAGGAGTGTTATAGCCGGGCCATAAGGGCAACGCATGTGCAATGGCACATATGTGGAGGACAGAGAACAACTTTTAGGAGTTGGTCCTCACCTTGCAGTTTTTGAGGCACGGTCTCTCTTGTTCTTGCTGCTGCAGTGTGCACTCTAGGACAACTGGTCTTTAAGCTTCTGGACAATTCCGTTTAGGCACCCCACTGGCTTTTTATGTAGGGGATCTGACCTAGGTCTCCAGGCTTTATGCGTAGTTAGATGTGAGGCTGGCACCTTTCCTTGCTGAGACAGCTTCCTGCTCTCCCTCTATATGACAGTTTTCGTCTTTTGAGGGACCTCCATGCTAACTTCCAGAGTGGCCTGGTTAATTTACACGTCCACCAATGATGTACAAGCACTCCCTTTATCCCACATCTTTGCCAGCGTGTATTAGTGACAGCCATTCTGATGGATGAGATGGAATCTCGATGTGTTAACGTAGCTTTCTTTCTTTCTTTAGAAAAGAAAAAAAAATAGTAGGTCAAGGGACACTTGTAGGAGCTGGTTCTCTCCTTTCACCATGGGGATTCTGGGAGAGGAACTCAGGTTAGCAGGATTGGTGGCTGGTGCTGGTTAGCAGGATTGGTGGCTGGTGTGGGTTAGTAGGATTGGTGGCTAGTGTGGGTTAGCAGGATTCATGGCAAGTGCCTTTCCTGCCAAACCCTCTCACCATCTTCACCTTTTCTTTCCTTTGTTGCCTTCAGTTTTTTTAAAAAATCACATTAGTAACAAAACAGCTAATGCTTTGTATCTGCCATTATAGTATTGTAGTAAAGAATTTCTCTACTCAAATCCTCTGTAATTCCCTACTCACCCCTCCTCCCTCCTAACTCCTGATTTTTTGCCCGTCTTTACAAGTTTTGTCTTTTTCAAAATGTCACACAGTTGGACTCATATAATCTGTGTCTTTTTTTTTTTTTTGGACTGGCTTCTCTTACTTAGTCATATGTATTTAACATTTAACACGTCTTCTTATGGCTAAAGAACTCCTTCTAGTGCTGAATAGTATTCCACTGTCTGGATATAGCATAGTCTGTCCACTCACCTGGGGTGTGGGAAGGTTAAGGATATCTTGGTTGCTTCTAGGTTGTGGCGATTATGAATAAAGCTGTTATAATGCTTGTGTGCACGGTTTGCTATAGACCAGCAGTTCTCAACCTTTCTAATGCTGCGGCCCTTTAATAGAGTTCTTCATGTTGTGGAGACCTCCCCCTCCCATCAAAAATATTTTCGTTGTTACTTTGTAACTGTGGTTTTGCTATGGTTGTGGATTGTAATATAACTAATATACAACTACACATGGGGTCGCAACCCACAGGTTAAAAACCACTGCAGTAGATGAGGTTTAAGTTTATATGGGTAACCAACAAATCCAGTTTCTGTGTCCTTTGGGAAAAGTGTGTTGAGTTCCGTGAGAAAGTGCCAGCTTGGTGCTTTAATGTGTACCTGGTCCATTTTGCATCCACACCAGCAGTGGACACGTGAATTCTTTCTGTCCACATCCTTGTCAGCACTTGATATTGACACCATTTGAATGGTGTGCTAAGATGTGTGCAATTTCAGTTCGAGATTCTCCAATGTCATGTGATGTACAGTAACTTTTAAATTTCTTGCCATCTCTGATTTTCTGCGTCGTATCAGCTCTGATATCAGGGCCATCTGTCTTCAAATTATCTTCATCTTATTCTGCTCTTTGTATTCTTTCTGAGACAAGACCTTTTGTAGCCCAGGCTGGCCTCAAACTCACTATGTAGCTGAGGCTGACCTTGAACTTCGGATTCTTCCTCCTGAGTGCAGGGATTATAGGCGTTTTCATTGTATCCGACTTAGATGGTTTGTTTTCTAATTGTTGAGTTTTAAGGGTTCTTTGTATGTGGTGGACAACAGTCCATTCAAAATATGTTTTTTGTTTGTTTGTTTGTTTTTTTGTTTTTTGTTTTGCAAATATCTCCTGCCAGCCTGGGGCGTCTCCTTCTCTTAAGTACCTACTTATTTTTAAAGTCCAACTCAGAGGTCATCTCCTGGGACATTTAGTCATCCTCTTCTTTCTCTCAGTCCATTCTTGTTGACTTTGTTCCGTTACTCTGCCTCACACAAATATTTATTATACTGTAAATATTTATCTACTAGGTGGTGAGATTCTTCCAAAAAGGGTCTTGCTTTCTATTTTCTCATTCCCGGAGTTTGGCACAGTATCTGATTCTAGTTATGTGCCTCATATACTTGCCCTGAATGAACAGAACGTGAAAAAAATGAGGTCAGTCAGACTTGGTTCCCTGGAAAGCTTGGAGCGAGTCTTCCCTTAGTGGAGGGAGTGGGAGCGTGCCCTGTGAATAATAGTGTCTTCTTGGCTGCATTACTGTGCCTAGATATAGGCGGTTTCTGCTTGACTTCAGCCATTCCTGCCGAATGTCAGGGTAACAGGACCTGTGCTCTCATGCTCTCCAGCATCAGAAGCATTTTCATCAGATATGTACAACCTTTTAAAGTCTGTGTGAATGCACGCACATCTTTTTGCACCTCTCTCCCTTCCATCAAGTCAGTCAGAGAGATTCTTCACTCTGGCACGATTTACCGCCCCATCTGCCTCCAAGGTTATATTGATTTCCTGAAAGGAATTATTCGCCCATGGACACACCCAGGCTAGGTGGGGAAGGGTCTCTAAGATTTTGTCATAGGTTAGAATCTTGCAAACTTACTCTCCCTCCACCTCCGTCACCCTTCTGGCTGTCATCCCTACAGACCTTGCCTTTGGGTTGCAATGTTTCTGCAAAAAAAATCTCCCCTCACTGACTCCACTGGCATCTAGCTCAGAATATATTCTATCATGTTTCAGATGACTTTGCTTTCAGTGGGGCTTCTATTGAGTCCAGACTCTGCATCCAGAGTTGGGCTGAGCCCTGGGGGTGATGCAGTCAGGAGAAGAAAGACCGTTCTCATATGATTTACAGGCTTATGACCATTTGATTTGCAGACACGAGTGCTGAGGCGCTCACATGAGACGTCAGGGAGGAGCTCATAAAAGAACAGCCGATGCTCAAGACTGAGGAGGCTTTTGATGTGAGGCAGGAAGCCATGTGGACGATTGTCTGAATGTCAATTGTTCACAAGGCATTTTAGAGATATTTAGGTCATTACCATTCTTGGTGTCTTGGGTTGGTTTAGACAATTTAAACTTATCAAAGTGCCTCATACTTGTGATAAGAAGTCCAAATAATGCAAATGTTCTCTGAGTAGCAGAGAAGTGACTCTCTTCCTTCTCCCTGCAATTTTACTGTTTGCCTATCTTTGTTCCTCCTCCTCACCTTCCTTTTCCTCCTCCTCCTCCTCTTCCTCCTCCTCCTCCTCTTCCTCCTCTTTTCCTTTTTGAAACCCCATTCTATAACCCTGGCCAGTTTGGAATTTACTACGTGTGCAGACCAGACTGGCTTTGAACTCCTCCTGTTTCTGCCTTCCAAATGCTGGGAGTAAATGCATGCACTACCACAGTTACTCCATTTTTTTTTTGTGATATAAAATCTTGCTATATAGCCCAAACTGACTTTGAACTCACTATGGAACTCAGGCTTTGAACTTGTGACAATTCTCCTGCCTCAATTCTCTCTCCAGTGCTGGCATTATAGGCCATGTCCAGCGATTTTCTTTCTTGAGATAAGTTCACTGACTGACTGTGTACGTTTGGGGACTTTTTTCTCCCTGTGCATTTGCATCCACTCCTAAGTCTGATATTAGCTTTTATGGAAATTGTCATGTGATCCACTTCATTCTGTGATGTTCATATTTCAAAGAATCATTGAACTTGCTGGTCATTCACATCAGTATGAGCAGAGACGCTTCCTTCCAACAGCTGGATGGAGTCTAGAAGCCTGAGCACACTTTATAACGCATATTATCACATATAAAACACATACATTATCATTTATGGCTGCCTCTTTTGAATTGTCTGCCTTCTTTCCCTTTTTCCTCTTCTCCTCTGTGTAGTGTGAGTGTGTGTGTGTGTGTGTGTGAGTGTGCGTATGTGTGTGTGTATGTGTGAGTGTGTGTGTTTATGTGTGAGTGTGTATGTGTGAGTGTGTGTGTATGTATATGTGTGTGAGTGTGTATGTGCGAGTGTGTATGTGTGAGTGTGTATGTGTGAGTGTGTATGTGTGAGTGTGTATGTGTGAGTGTGTGTGTATGTATGTGTGTGAGTATGTGTGTGAGTGTGTATGTGTGAGTGTGTGTGTATGTGTTTGTATGTGTGTGTGTGTGCATCAGTATGTGCTTTGGTTTTAGGGGCTCCTTTCCCATTTCACACCGGGTTTAGGGGTGCATTCCCAGCACTGGGGCAGTACAGGCATGAAGACTGTAAGTTCTTGATCATCCTTGGGTACACAATGGATTTGAGCTACCCTGGGTTACATGAGATCCTGTCTCAAAATCTAAGCAAAAGAAAATATGGAGGGTGGTGGCACATGCCTTTAATCCTAGTACTTGGGAGGCAGAGGCAGGCAGATTTCTGAGTTTGAGGCCAGCCTGGACTACAGAGTGAGTTCCAGGACAGCCAGGGCTGTACAGAGAAACCCTGTCTCAAAAAAACAAAAAAACAAAAAACAAAACAAAAAAAATATGGAGGAAAGATGGGTAACTTTATGTTAACTTGACACAGCTGGAGGCATCAGAAAGGAGGGAACCTTAAATGAGGAAAAGCTTCCATGAGATCCACCTGTAGGAAATTCTCTCTCTCTCTCTCTCTCTCTCTCTCTCTCTCTCTCTCTCTCTCTCTCCCTCCCTCCCTCCCTCCCTCCCTCTCTTCATTTCTGTTTTGTTTTCTCTGTGTAGCCCTGGCTGCCCTGGAATTCACTCTATAGACCACCAAACTAGCCTTGAACTCAGAGCGCCATCTGCCTCTGCCTCCTGGATGCTGGGATTAAAGACATGGACTGCCACTTCCCATCATGATGTAGGATATTTTTAAAATTAGTGATTGATGTGGGAAGGCTCAACCCATGATGGGTGGTGTCGTTCCTGGGCTGGTGGTCCTGGCTTCTATAAGAAAGCAGGCCCAGCAAGCTATGATGAGGAAGCCAGTGAGCTGCACCCCTCCATGACTGCTGCATCAGCTCCTGCCTCCAGGTTCCTGCCCTGCTTGAGTTCCTGTCTTGATATCCTTTAATGATGACCAGTGATGTGGAAGTATAACCCAAATAAACCTTGACTTGTTTTGGTTATCACAGCAGAAACAACCCTAGCCAAGACATGCAAACAGTTGGAAGTATTCCGTAGTAAGCATACATGGCCATGTGGGATCTGTATCAATAAATTTGCTATATTGATCAACTTTTTCAGTGCATTTCAGGATGAGTTGAAGATGTTAGACCAGCAATATCTTGGATGCTTAAAAGTAAAAGAATTATTAGATTATTGTTTCCAGGTTTTAAAGCTTCATTTTGTATTTTTTGTTACTTTTATCTTGTGTGTGTGTGTGTGTGTGTGTGTGTGTGTGTGTGTGTGTGTGTGTGTGACAGGACCTCACTATGTAGTCCAAACTAGCTTTAATATTGTCATCTTCCTACTTTAGTCTCCCTAGTTCTGGGACTGCAGAAATAGGTCACTAGGTCACTGGGTCACCATGACTGGCTCTTTTCTTTCATTTATTTCTTATTTGTATACTCAATTAGTGTGTGTGCGCGTGCGTGTGTGTGTGTGTGTGTCTTGCACATGTGTAGATGTCAGAGGACAACTTGTGCAAGTTGATTCTTTCCTTTCACTGTGTGGAACCCACAGATTGAACTTAAATCCTCTGCTCGGGCAGCAAGCATCTTTGTGCACTGAGTCGTCTTCCTGCCCCCAACCTGGCTATTATCTCTGCGAATCCTAGGTTTTGCATCTTCTTTATGAAGACGTTCTGCAGCTAAGTCTTATTTTCAATGCTCCATTTCCTCCTACTTGCCTTGATAATTCTATTTTTAATTTTAAAAATCACAAACCAAATGAAATTATATTACATGTAAGAGTTCATAAAATTTAATTGCTTGCAACGAGAAGCTAGCTGTCTCAAAGCCAAAGTCTCTTCAGAATTTCATGCTTTAGCTTCTGACTGAACATGTTCCTAAAACGCACAGGAAATGGGGAGTGTGGAGAAAGCAGCCAGCAGGGCGGAGAAGTCAGGGGTAGAAGAAGCAGGGAGAGGACCAGGTCTAGAGTTGTGTGTATTCTTAAGATTTATTTTAGTATATGTGCACCTAGAAGTATGTACGTATGTATGTATGTATACAGTATATGTGCCTGATGCCCAAAGAGTCCAGAACAGGGTATAGTTTCACTGGTACTGGAGTCACAGGCAATTCTGAGTTGGCCATGTGAATGCTGGGAATTGAACCCAGGTCCTCTGCAAGAGCAGTCAGTGCTTTTAACCCCCGAGCCATCTCTCTAGCCCCCCAGGTCTAGAGTTTTGAAGAGAAGATTCTAATGGTCTTATAAGAGGATTGTTTGTTTTGAGACAGGATCTAATAAAGGCCAGCCTGATGCTAAATTAGCCAGTAGGTGAGGCTCAGCTCTCAAGTACTGGGTTACGGGTGGGTGTGTGCTACCATACCTGGCCCTCACTAAAAGTCTTCTTCAACAATTAAATGAGGTTATTTTCGACAAGAAACAGTATAAAATGCAGGTTTTCATCAACCATGCCCACCCCATTTATTATTTCTAAGTGTAAGCAGCATGGGAAGGTGACTCAGTGCTTGGGAACTGGACGAATAGTTTTGGTATCTTTTGGTGGAGACTGACCTGCAAAGAGCTGGTGAAATGGGTCTGCAGAAGGGAGGGGGGAAAAGAGGAGAGAGCAGCACCCCTCCCCAAGCTGAATAGATGGTCTTGGTTCCACCTTGTTGATAAGCTTCTGATGTGGGGTGGTCTGCCCTTGACCAAAAAGGAAAACCCATGGTATATGGGAAACAAGAGAACAATTGGATACATAGTTCTTTTGCACATACACCTAACATAGCCCCTTGAGGGATACAAATGGAGCCCAGGTGGTAAAATGCTGCTTAGAAGCAAGTAGAACATGCGTGACATTCTTGGTTTGATCCCCAGCACCAAAGAAACCAAAATGATGGAGGAACACCTGTAATCCCAGCACTTGGCAGGGGAGGCAGTTCAAGACAGTCTTCTGCTCTATAGTGAGTTGGAGGCTAGCCCAAGATAAATGAGACCCTGTCTAAAGCAAACCCCGTGCAGCCTCAGAATGTAGCATTTTGAATGAGAAGGGCCAGCAGAGGCTCATATATTTGAGTGTTTGGTACCCAGCTGGTGAGCTGGTTAGCAAGGATTAGGAGGTGTGACCTTGTTGGAGGAAGTGTATCTATCTATTGGTGGAGGTGGGCTTTGAGGTATTAAAAGACCACAACAGGTCCTGTGCATCTCTTTCTCTGCCTCCATTTTTCAGATCAGATGTAAAGTCTCAGCTATTGCTTCAGCACCATGCCTGCCTGCCTGCTGCCATGCTTCCTGCTAACCATGAACTCACCTTCTAAAACTGCAATCAAGGGCCCAATTAAATGCTTTCTTTCATAAGCTGCCTTTGTCAAGGCACTCTTCACAGCAATAGAAGAGTAACTAAGGCAATTAGGCTAAGTCAGAGACAGCAGTAGAAAATGCTCTTTAAAGAGCCTGTTTGGGTATTATGAGCAAGAGCGCTTGAAAAATACAGTGTGTAACAAAGAAGCAAGTGCTTTTCATTACTATCATGATAGAAGGAAGAAAATATAGTTTGGAATGTGTAACGAACGACTGCTGGTATTGGAACAGTGTAGAGTCGAGGTTGGTGCACTCCAAGCTTCTCTGCTCAGAGCAATAGTGTGCCTCATACTTCTGGGTGTTCACCCAAGACGGATAAAAGCATCCATTGGTACAAAGATGTCCCTCCAAAGGTGAACAGATGAACAGCTGTGACCTATCCATGTGTGGAGTACTAATCCCCAGCGGAAAGGAATTGAGGAGCATGAACCCCAAGTCACACCCAACGCCGGGGCTGAATCACAGGCTGACCCTCACGGAGGGAAGCAAGCCAGACAAAAGTGAGTATGTGCCCCCCCCCCGTTTTGTTGCTGTTGTTTGTTTGTTTTTTGTTTTGTTTTGTTTTCAGACAGGGTTTCTCTGTGTAGTCCTGGCTGTCTTGGTACTCACTATGTAGATCAGGCTGGCCTTGAACTCACAGAGATCTACTTGCCTCTGTTTCTGGAGTGCTGGGACTCAAGGGGGATGGGTGAGGGGTGGTTAACTGGAGAGAGTAGCTCTGCGAGAATACGCTGGTCGGGAACAAGCCGGTTCACTTTTTTAATATTTCCTGCAACAGCTGGCTTGGGGAATATTTTTATCTCCAGATGAAGCTTTTCAGAAACTCTGAGCTTTGTTCTTTGCTGAGTTCTTTGTACACCTGGCTTTTATTAAGAATGACAATGGGTTTCTCTATAATCAGGCACATCATATACTATATATACATCACACATATACACATATAAACCCAAGATTTTATAAAGAAAATTCCTTAAATTTTTTATTATGTGCAGTGTGTGTGTGTGTGTGTGTGTGTGTGTGTGTGTGTGCACATACGCTGACATGCCATAGAATGCATGTGGAGGTCAGATGACACTTTGTGGGATTCTGTTTGCTCCTTCTACCGTGTAGGTCCCTGGGATTGGATGCGGGCTGCCAGTCCTGGTGGTGAGCACCTCCTGAGCCACCTCTATGGCCTAAGAATTGTTCTTAGTGTTGGAGGAGTTTGAGTCGGTCATGTAGGAGATGGAGACCAAGTCAGAAGATAATCCTAAGCTATTTTTAAATACACCCAGTGCCCTGGATGAGGATAAATGACATTATAGAATTGTTTCCCCAAAGGGAAACTAGGAAAGCCATTGTCATACCAATAAAACCCTGTTGTACCAAGACCTCAGCTAAGAACGCCTCAGTTCTTTCATCTGGAGACACAAGCTTTTCCAAACATGGGTTAGCAAAATCCCTCCCTGTGCCATGAGCAGAGGGATGCAATCACTGGTTGTTTTATAGCTGACAAATTGGAACCTGAAAGGGCTCAGGCGCCAGGGTCCCTGGTGAGGCGTTTGCTGACTCAGGCGTGAGGCACAAGAATTCTGTCCCCTGGCCCTGCCCTGACTTACTCCAGCCAACAAAGAAACTCTGGCTCCCTAGACCTGGAAGAGGGAAGAAATGGGTTTCCACAGTTTAGTGGGTTTGCTTTGAGTCTGAGATGGTATCAGGTCTCACCAAATAGCAGGAGTCCTGTATCCAAGGCTAGCCCACCTCACGTCCTCCCACTTGCCTCCTGCATTGGATTATCATGTTAGCCTCTGGGACTGATGGGATGCATGACTGCAGCCTAATTGTTTTTTGGTAAACTAAAAGAATCAGGAGTCTTCATTGTTACCATTAGTTAATATACAAAGCAATGGGTTTCCTTCCAACACTTTGATATACGCATATCCTTGTACTTTGGTCACATTTAGCCCCAGTACCCTTCCTATCTCACCCTCCTCCTCCTGGTGTCATTGCTGCCCCCAAACAGTCCTCCCACACACACAGCTTTTGTGCCTTGTATTTGTCAATACAGATTTAACATATGTCAGGAAGCAAGTGGTATTTGTCTTCCTTTTCCCCATTACCCTCTTCCCTTTCCCCTTTCTCCACTTACTCCTCCTCAAAATGCAAATCAGGGTTTCCATGGGTTTGTGGGTTTGTTCATCTGTTTTCCACGCCCCGTAGCATGAAGATGAGCTCTCACATTCTTACAGCTCTGTTGGGACTCTGGGCAACTCAGCCCTGCTAGACCGATTCTGCAATAAATACCGATACTCGTGGATCCAGAGGGCAGGGAGGACTGTTAGACCTAGGGCACCAGTTCGTGGGGCACATGACTTAATCTGGGGGAGGCACACCCCTGTAATTTGAGGATTGTTGAGCTTCTCTTTGCCTGGCTGGCTTTGTCTTACAAGTGTCAGGTTCTATTGTCAGGAGTCATCTTTCCAGGTGACACATGGTGAGATAGTATACCGTCGTGGGACACCTTTATTTGAGTTCTGTTGCGACTCTTGGCTTATCTGGTGAGTATGCTTACAGCAGGCTCAGTCATCTTCCACTCAGATACCAGAGACAAGGGCAAGTTCTTAGGGAGGTCAACATGACCATCAAAAATGAGCAGGGCCTGGTGGTGGCTCATGCCTGTAACTCCAGCACTTGAAATACTGAGGCAGGAGGATTTCTGTGAGTTTGAGGCTCAGGTAGACTACATAGTAAGTTTCAAGGCAGCCTGACTACGGAATGAGATCTTACATCATAAAATGGACACCCCCACCCACCGCACTCCTATAAGTAAGCCTAATTAAACTCACAGTTCACCAGTGATAATGATATCAATAAATTAATTAATAAACCAGAAGACTTGAAAATAGAATGTGGAGTGATAGGGAAGAGGAGAGGAAGGGGATTGATTATCAGGAGGGGGAGGGGGACAAAAGAAGGTAACAGGGTGGACATGACCAAAATATGTTATATATATATATATGAAAATATATCTTAATGAAACCTCTTATTATGTATAATTAGTATCCATCTTTTATTTTGAGACAAGGTCTGTCTATATAACACTGGCTGTCTTGGAACTCACTAGGCTGCCCTCGATACTCACAGAGATCCTCCTGCCTCTGGAGTGCTGGTATTAAAGGCATGTGCCACCACACCTAGCTTAATATTCATCCATGTGAAAAATCAAAGCAAATGAAAAGAAAACCAGACAAGCATTCCTGTTAGCATTCTGCCCTTTGGATTCCAGCTTGACTGGATACACTTATCAGATCTCCAGCAAAAGAGAATAAATGGAGGACTTCAGAAACCATGGCAAGAAGCTAGCAGCTTCACCGTGAGGCAGGATGCAGGGGGGTTGCAAAGCACTAGTAGGAATGCAAAAGACAAACAAAGAACACCCAGAGCCCCAGGCTCAGGGACTTGTTGGTTTTCTTCACCAAAGCTCAATCTTGGATGTTATAAATATTTGTTTCACAAACAGAGCAGGAGCCAGCATCTTCCACGGGCATGCTCACCTGCACACTCCCCCTGCACACTCCCCCTGCACACTCCCCCTGCACACTCCCCCTGCACACTCCCCCTGCACACTCCACCTGCACACTCCACCTGCACACCCCACCTGCACACTCCCCCTGCACACTGCATGCTCCCCCTGCACACTCCCCCTGCACACTCCCCCTGCACACTCCCCCTGCACACTCCCCCTGCACACTCCCCCTGCACACTCCCCCTGCACACTCCACCTGCACACCCCACCTGCACACTCCCCCTGCACACTGCATGCTCCCCCTGCACACTCCCCCTGCACACTCCCCCTGCACACTCCACCTGCACAGTCCCCCTGCACACTCCCCCTGCACACCCCACCTGCACACTCCCCCTGCACACTCCCCCTGCACACTCCACCTGCACACCCCACCTGCACACTCCCCCTGCACACTCCACCTGCACACTCCCCCTGCACACTCCCCCTGCACACTCCCCCTGCACACTCCACCTGCACACCCCACCTGCACACTCCCCCTGCACACCCCACCTGCACACTCCCCCTGTACACTGCACCTGCACACTCCCCCTGCACACTCCCCCTGCACACTCCCCCTGCACACTCCCCCTGCACACTCCCCCTGCACACTCCACCTGCACACTCCCCCTGCACACTCCCCCTGCACACTCCCCCTGCACACTCCCCCTGCACACTCCCCCTGCACACCCCACCTGCACACTCCCCCTGCACACTCCACCTGCACACTCCCCCTGCACACTCCCCCTGCACACTCCACCTGCACACCCCCCCTGCACACTCCCCCTGTACACTGCACCTGCACACTCCCCCTGCACACTCCCCCTGCACACTCCCCCTGCACACTCCCCCTGCACACCCCACCTGCACACTCCCCCTGCACACTCCCCCTGCACACTCCACCTGCACACCCCACCTGCACACTCCCCCTGCACACTCCACCTGCACACTCCCCCTGCACACTCCACCTGCACACTCCCCCTGCACACTCCACCTGCACACTCCCCCTGCACACTGCATGCTCCCCCTGCACACTCTCCCTGCACACTCCCCCTGCACACTCCACCTGCACACTCCCCCTGCACACTCCCCCTGCACACTCCACCTGCACACTCCCCCTGCACACTCCCCCTGCACACTCCACCTGCACACCCCACCTGCACACTCCCCCTGCACACTCCACCCGCACACTCCCCCTGCACACTCCCCCTGCACACTCCCCCTGCACACTCCACCTGCACACTCCACCTGCACACTCCACCTGCACACTCCCCCTGCACACTCCCCCTGCACACTCCACCTGCACACCCCACCTGCACACTCCCCCTGCACACTGCATGCTCCCCCTGCACACTCCCCCTGCACACTCCCCCTGCACACTCCCCCTGCACACTCCCCCTGCACACCCCACCTGCACACTCCACCTGCACACTCCACCTGCACACTCCACCTACATGCTCCCCCAGGCCATTGGGTACAGAATTGTATCCTCACAAAGGGTAATGAATTATGCTGCCTGAACTTTGCTTAGCAAAGCAGAGAATGACACTACATATTTAGAAAGAGTTCCATTAAAAAAATAAAGAAGGCTTAAAAGATTTGAGCAAAAGATGTGAGCTCCATGAATTTAGGATATGCAATAGCTCTTTCTCCACAAGCCCTAACAAACAAGGCATCAGTTGCATTAGCATGACATGGTTATTAGTTTTAAATCAAGAACAGTGTGCACATGTGTTATTGTCTGAAGACACAGATGTCTGCCTCACTCTTTAATTATTGCCAGCTCCTGTGTATGTGGCACTGTGCATTTTAGCTCGGCTAATACAGCCTGTTCTTCTTGGAGTGGGAAGACCGGGCACGGGCTTAACTGGGTTTGGTGACTGGAAGTGACACGTTTGAGGCAGGAGAAGGAAAGACACAGAATGGGGAAGCACATGACCCTTTATTTTCTTTTCAGCTCCTCACAGGGCGAGCCTCGTGTTGCCAGCTTCCCTCCACACCCTCGCTCTTGTTTCTCATGTGTGAAAATAAAGGTCCAAGAGGAATAGGTTTAATGGAATTAGAGTGGAGGGTGGAGCTGCCTGGGAATGTACTGAGCATTTAAAATAAGACAAAATGAAAAGCCTCTTGGTTGCCAGAACAGGAAATTTCTGTCCAACTGGAAGGGCTGGTTGCTGGAACTGGAGTCCTCTAGGGGCCCTTGTGGAAGGGGTGGAGGCACGGCTGGGAGATGGCTTCTGAGGGTATTCACACCTTCTACAGACAGGCTGGGGACTGAGTCAGGCACCAGGGGGTTCAGGACAGTGAGATCTGGCTGACTCACGCCAGGATGAGGTCAGAATGTGACCACCTTCTGGCAGGCATCTTTGTTATGGGATACTGTGGGCACAAGTGGTCAATTGAATAGAGCAGCTTACACAGAACCCAAATCAGCCCAGAGTCAGCACCAAGCTATGTGGGCCTTACCCTCCCCTCGCTGGCCTAAGACTTTCAGTTAAGCCTGATGGACAGATGGGCGGATGGACGAGGATGGATGAGTTTGTTACTCTCCTCTTACAGGAAACAAGACATGGCTTTGATATTGTTAGCTCTTTTCTGATTTATCCTTCGAATGCATAAATAAAACACAGCTACCCACTCTGACCTGGAACCCGTCCCACCGTCAGAACCAAGGTGATGAATCAGGTGCAAAAATTGGGAGAAACGCTGAGTCACACTTGCATCCCTGTACCCACTGAGTCCCAGTGTTCTCCATCCACTGAACATATTTATTTACTTATTTTCTTAGTGAGGGATTGGCTATTTTCCTGCTCTCCCTTTATTTCCTCTAAATAATGGTGTACTCAGAAGCTTATAACCGAGCAAGGTTTGCCTCGAGGAGGAGGCAGGGGTCCAGTTCTAAGGAAGACAGACATGACTTCCTCAGGATTCCCTCCAGGTAGGGGCTCTGTTCCCTGATCCCTTGGTGGTCCTGAGTCCAGGGCTGGTTCTAGGTACTGTGGTGTTGGGGGACTGAGATGGTGGAAGGGGAGTGGAGGCTTTTCCTTCTCCTAGCCTTTTGCCTGTAAACCGGTTGGGAGGAGTCGGACAGATCCCTAGAGCTCGCTGAGCAGCTAACCAGAGCTGAAGTGGCGAGCTTCCGGGGTCAGTGAGAAACAGTTTTAAAAAAAATTAAGGAGAGTGAATGAGTCCTCCAGCCTTTGCTGCTTGCATGTATATGGGTGCACGGACTCCCACCTACTCATGCACAATGTACCACACGCACACTCGGGCAAAGGAAAAAAAGGAGAAGTCCTCACGTGGCGGGGTGGAGGCGCCTCATCCCCTTCAGGGATTTAGCACGTTCAGTGTAAAGCAAACAGCTCAGAAGTTTGCTCATCCAAACCTACGAGGGAATTTTGAATAACTTTTCTCTCTGAATTGTAGCAAGAATCGCCTTTTAAAATTGTATTTATTTATTGTCGTTATTATTTGGACCCTTAAGGTAGGGTCTGACCAGGTAGCCAGGCTGGCCTTGAATTCAACCACATTCCTCCTACTTGGTATTAGGAGTGCTGGGGTTGCAGGTGTAGGGCGCGGAGGCAGTTGGAAGGAGGAGAGGAGAGCGAGCAGGGAGGAGCTGGGGGAAGAAAGGGAAAAGTAAAATTAGTATATTTAAATTAAAAATTGTATAAAAATAAATTTTAAAAAATTTAAATTAAAAAACAGGATATATGATATGTGTTGTGATCATAAAAAGAGAAATAGGTGGGAGAATATGGTCTATGGTGGTGTGGGGGGAGGGGGTGCCTCAGCGGGCCAAGGGCAAGGCATCCCTTCCCGCTGAGGGACCAGACAAACTCCGGTATAGTATAGAATAGAGTTTATTCAGGGCATGGGATGGGAGTTAAGGGGGTAGTAGAGCAGAGAAAGGCAGAGAGAGGGAGAGAGGAGAGAAGCAGAGGCCGGCCATGACCACGTGGAGAGAGGGGGGAGGGGAGGAGGAGAGACAAGATCCCAAGAGGACAAGAGGGAAGCTGAGAGTGAGAGAATACGAGATGCAAGAGAGAGAGGAGGGGCTGAGCAGCCCCTTTTAGAGTGGACCAGGCCCATCTGGCTGTTGCTAGGTAATGGTAGGGCGGGGCGTACCTGGCTGTTGCCAGGTAATTGTGGGGTGCAGCTTAGACAGAATCCTAACAATATATTTTGTAGAAATGAAATAAAAATGCTTCTCTTCTTTTCTGGAACTTTCTTTGTACTGAGCACTTGGAGTTAAATTCAACGCATGGAAGATGCTGGTCTTGGAAGGTAAAGCTTGCTTGAATGTGTAGTTGTTTAGAAATAGAGAGGAGAAAAGCCATTACTGCCTGAGGAAATCTGGAAGGCTTCACTGTGGAGGTGTCATTTGAATTGGTGCAGGCTGGGGTTGTGCTTTTTGTTTTTTTTTTAATTCATCAATTAGTTACTTGAGAGACAGGGTCTCACTGTGTAGACCTGGCTTGTCTGAAATTCATCATGTAACCCAGGCTGACAGCAAACTGCTAGCCTCTGCTTCCTGGGTGCTGGGATTAAATGTGTTGTCTGGCACCACCTTGAAGGCTGAGCTTTCCAAACCCTCGGAGGGGCCCACAGACTTATTCAGGGAGTGATGGGGAGTTTGTGTGGGCTTGGAGGTAGTGGAAGCCATGCTGAACTTGAAGCACATCACAGGGCTGGGCCCAGAGAAGAGAGATGGGAACACTGCATCCACTCTCCATCACTCCCTCACCCCTCCCTCCCTTCCTTTCACCCCTCCCTTTCCTCCCCTGCCAACTACTTCCTGAAATGGCCAGATGTGCTCTCTTCAAAAGTGCCTTGCTGGCTTCCACATCTGTTTTCTAGCCCAAGACAAGGGCAGGCTTCTGTTCCCTGAGCCTCTTCCCACGGAAGCGTCAGCGAGGAATCTGGAGACGTGGAATCCCTCCTGATCTCTCCATGGCCCTGGGTTACACAGTCTTATATTTCTGCTCAATAGTGAGATCCTGGTTCAGCTGTTCTCAGAAACCCCTGCACCCGGATTGGGAAGCATGGCGACATTCCATTTTCTATTGTCATTCGGCGGGAAGTGGACACACTAAAGGAATGTGGAAACGCAGTCTTCAAGGCCCAGGAAAGAAAGGGAAAGAGAATTCCACGGTTAGATATCTCTGCAGAAATTAAGGAAGCAACAGTTGAATTCCCAGGACTTATTCAATATAACTTACTTGTTGCACCTAAAGCCCCTGAAAAGATGCTTTGATGGATCTGGCTACACATAAGAAAGCATTAAAACAAACAATATTTTAAACAAGATAGAAATTTGTTTTCTTCTCCCCTGTAAGCAAGGAAAGCAGTTTAAGGCTGGTACATTCAGTAAACTGCTGTGAGCCTCAGACTTTAGTCCTAACATTGTTGTCTATGGGGGTTCCATCTCATAGCCCCAAGAGGGGTTGTGCCATCTCCAGCAATTAAATCCACATTCTAAGCTACAGAAGGACAGGAGACAAGGAGGAGAGTGGTACCCACTGCCTTGGAGAATGTTCTGGGAAGCTTGTGCGTATTGGCTGGAATTCTGGTGATGTCATCTCTTCAGGCAAGAGGAGAGAAGACAGACAATACAGTGGACCACTGGCAGCCTCCCTTACAACTGCCAAGAGCAAGGGCCCGGCCCTGTGTGAGACTGGATGGTTGAGATGCCCTTCTTTCTCTCCTGCATAATCTGTATCAACGTTAGGGTCCCAAGCAAAGCCGCTCACCCTGTTCCGCAGATCTAATCGTTATGATCTGATTCTCAGTTCTCTCATGAGTGCTAAGGAGAGGATAGTGCCCCTGATTTGTTGCCACTATGGTCTTCCAGATTGCTTGTGACCGTCACCACGAGTGGGTCTCGCCGTCACGTCAGGATTTCATCCACATCACACCCACTCCTTGCAGGCAGAGCGTGAATGCCAAGGCCCTTCTCAAAGAACTTTCTCTGGTTCCCTAAACACAGGAAACAGCCTGTAGCTGTCTGAATCGGACCCAAGAAGGGTCCGGTATGCTCTCCGACAACAGTGAGCACACGTTTCCTTTGTAACCTACACAGCATAAATGTGGAGACCGAGAGGAAGGGCAGGGAGGAAAGAGACAGAGGAGGAAGAGGAGCAGGAGGAAGTCAACCATGAGGGGAGGCTGAAGTCGGAAGAGGAAAGGGTGGGGACAGGCCAGTTCTGTGTAAATATTCAGCCATCCTGTCTCTTCCTAGTCTGTCCCCTCTACTGCCCTCATGTCCTCATTCCTTGCTGGTCACTACCCTTGAGTCCTGTCAAGCCATATTGTCACTAAGCTTCTCCTCCTTCACTCCAATCAGAAGCAACACTGATGACTATATCTTTAGACATTCATAAGGAGACTGCTATGCTAAGCTATGAGCATTACTCTATAGGGAGGCTCCTCTCTCTCTCTCTCTCTCTCTCTCTCTCTCTCTCTCTCTCTCTCTCTCTCTCTCCTCCTGAGACAGAGTTTCTATGTGTAGTTCTGACTGGCCTCTGCAGGTTCTTATAAGATGTTTGATTTACTGACTCTTTCCTTCCACTCTAATGACTTTATCCACTCCATGGCTAAGGTAAGACCTAGTGTTTCCTAGAAGTTACATTTATGTAACAAGAGAACCTACTTTCCTCTTCTCCCTCTCCCTCACCTTCCTCCCTCCCTCCATCCCTCCCTCCCTTCCTCCCTTCTTCCTCCCTTCTTTTCTTCTTCCCTTCCTCCCTCTCTCCCTCCCTTGTTTGGATTTTTGGAGACTGTTTACGATGTAGTGGTGTATTCCTGGCTGACCTAGAACTCACTTTGTATACCAGGCTGACCTTGAATTTGACCTTGAATTTCCTGCCTCCTTCCTGATTGCTGGTGTCACAGGCATGTACTACCAAGCTAGGTTTGCAAGAGTCTAAGTCTAAGTCTAAACTTGAAGATATATTAGTTGCTTTTGGTAGAACCCCAGCAAAAAATTGGGTGGGAACTAGGAGGTGGGAGATAGTTCTACAGTGAAGGGGCTACAAGGTCCTGGAGAGAAAAATGGAGAGAAAAATGGAGAGATGTAGGGTTCACTACCTCCATAAAGCTGGTATATGTCTACACCAGTGTCCATCCATACTAAGTAATTAATATAGAGTGAGTCATCTCATGACAGAAAGTGCAATGATCAACACTTCACAAAACCGTGGGGTGCGCCTGGTCTATACAATGAGTTCTAGACCAGTCTGCCATACAGAGTGAAACAATTTTTTTTTAAGACAGTACACAGGCAATGGTGGAAAACACCACCTTTCAGGCTAAACAGGAAACAGGAGGAGTGGTCATTAGATCCTATGGATCTATGGCTATGGGGTGGGAAGAAATGTCCAGATCTCTTGCTTCCCACCCTCTAGTGGTTTACCTGTGCCTACTGTTGTCCATGCTCACAGTAGCCTAAAGCTTAAACTACAGAGAAGTCGGGGTAACTCTGTCCAAAGCCTTTCAAGGTCAAGTGTGGAAGACTGGAAAGTAACCCTCAGGGAACAATAACAGAATTTAACAAGTACTCTTCAGCTTATCTTTTGATTCCAGAGGCAGATAACATTTGTAGAACTCCAATCAAAGGCAGTGAGAGAAGATGATGCACACAGATAAAGTGACTTTGATGCAGGATCACCTTAGGAAGCCCAGGGATAAGAACTGGGTTAGGCCCGCTAACTGGAGAGAGCAACGCCGCAGAACGAGCCAGACTAGGATCCTCAACCTCAATGGCATCTGAATCATTTTATTAAACGTTTCTTTTTCCCCAGGTGCTGCTGGCAAGCCCGAGTGTGGTACATAGGTTTGAAATCCTTAGATCAGATGTATCTGTTGATCAGGACACCCTCTTTCCCCTCTTTCCTTTCTTGCAGCAAATATTAGTTGAATCTGCTACATGCACCAGGCAGCACACCTTCCATCATCTGCTTTTGAGTGGTTTGGCTTCTTCTTCCCAGTCCCCCGTCCTCTTCCTTCCGTGGAATAGCCTTTCCACGTCCTTTCTGAGCACAGTGATGTTTCCTAGTTCCTACTGCTATCATTGCCTAGTGATGAGAGGAAGGAGGTGAGGATTTAGAAGGAACAAAGCACAAGGATGGGAGAATTGAAGGAAAGACTGGAATTGCAGAAAACAGACAGGGAGGTAAGAGAACCTCAGACATGGTGATGGAGAGTGTCCTCAATCAGCTTCTCCGACTCCCTTTGAGATTTACACCAGGAAGTTAGCAGTGTACAAGACCTGTCCCAGCAACCTTAGGAGTCTGATTGCATAGCCCCACCCACCTCAGCCTCTCCCAGCTAGCAGAGAGGCTGAAGCAGGAGGATCAAACTTTCGAAGTCAGCCTGGACTACTGTCTTAGTCAGGGTTTCTATTCCTGCACAAGCATCATGACCAAGAAGCAAGTTGGGGAGGAAAGGGTTTATTCAGGTTACAGTTCCAAATTGCTGTTTATCACCAAAGGAGGTCAGGACTGGGACTCAAAGCAGGTCAGGAAGCAGGAGCTGATGCAGAGGCCATGGAGGGATGTTTCTTACTGGTTTGCTTTCCCTGGTTTGCTTAGCCTTCTCTCTTATAGGTCCCAAGAATACCAGCCCAGGGATGGCACCACCCACAAGGGGCCCTCTCCCCTTGATCACTAATTGAGAAAATGCCCCACAGCTGGATCTCATGGAGTCACTTCCTCAACTGAAACTCCTTTCTCTGTGATAACTCCAGCCTGTGTCAAGTTGACACACAAAACCAGCCAGTACAACTACTAAGTGAGCTCACGGCTAGCTTAGTGAGACCCTGTCTCCTCCCTCTTCCCTCCTTAAAGTAAAAAGAGGGCTGAGGGAGTTAGAGAGATGGCTCAGTCAATCGAATACTTGCTGCACAGCATCCAGATTCCCCAGCATCTATCTGAACATCTGGGATCCATCGTATGCACTGCAGCCCCAGTCTTGAGGAGGCTGTGACAAGATGGTCCCCAAGGCTGCGTACACGCTAGTTTAAAGAAACCAGTAAGCTCCAGGTTCCCTGAGACACCCCTAAGTGCTAAGGTTAAGATCGGAAAAAGACCACCGTTGATCTCCGGCCTCTATACACACGTGTACACATGTACTCCCTACATGAACGCAAACACAAGCCACACATCCCACATCTATTCACTTCCTCCCTTTCGTGATCCAAAAAAGAGGGCTGGGAATGTAAGTCAGTGGTAGACAACTTGCCCAGTAGACATGTAGATCCTAGGCTCAAATCCCAACTCACCCCAGCTTGCTCCCCTCCCCCAAAAGTCACACAGTAGTAGGACTATGGAGCAACACAGAGAAACTGTGGGACACTTGGCAAGAATTTCTGACTACTTGTCTTGCTCAATTGCCTCCCTCCCTCCCTCCGTCTGGGGGGGGGGGCGACTGTTTATCTTTCCCCGGTCAGGAACCTATTTCACCATTTCTCAGGGGAGCTGTTTTTCAGTCTGCTTTGCCTCTGACCCTTGGAGTCGGCACTCCTTATCGGTGGTACATGTGTCTAGTCCCTCTGTGACATTACTCAATGTCCCCCTTGTTACTGCTGTGAGCTACATAATGCATCTCAATGCTTTCACAGTTTCTCTTCAATCCCTCATAGGTTTCCTGATGTCAGCAGAATTCCCACTGTGCCCGCTCTACCCCCCACTTTCAAACACGGGGTGGGTGTTGAAGTTGGCTTCTGCTATTGCCCATAACTGAATGTCCAGTTAGTCACAGAAAGCAGCTAGGCTCTAGTTTCCTGTTTGTAAAATGAGAATGATGCATATTTCCATTTTTGTAGAGCTTCTGCAGATTAAGTGAGAATCTGTGTAAAGCACTGGCCCCTATGTCTGACTCTGGAACGGTGTGCTTTGTGTATTAACATGCTTGGGCGTTAGCTTAGTACTAACAAGTATTAGTATGAGGCATTAATATTAGGATAACAAGGCTTAGTGTAGACTTCGGAGTCTGGGTGCTGATTTTGTTTCTATATCACTCTCTGTGCTTGGTCACATGATTCTTCTAACACAGCAATGATCTATCAAGTCTCGTTTTACATGCAAATGAAGAATCATGTTCCCATGAGGAAGAAGTGGGGGCAGGTTCCAAGCCTGTAAGAGGCAACCATGGGCTCCTTCTGGGCCTTTCTCACAGTCATAGAACCAGCTAGTGTTGGAATGAGAGGTCCTTCGAGATAGTTTAACTCACGCGGAGAATCACCAGATTGAGAAAAGAAGAATTTTACAGGCTAGATTCACATCAAGACCAGCAGCAGCACAGACTAGAAGGCATTAAACTCCTACTGCAGTGATCTTGCTGCCCAACTGTTATTCCCCATGCTGTTTTCTATCTTCTCTCCTTTTCCATTTCACTTTATTCACCCATCCATCCATCCATCCATCCACCCATCCACCCACCCATTTATTTCCCATTTATCTTGTCTATCTTTCCATCTATCTATCCACCATATTTATATATTTATATATGGGTAGATAGATGAATATATGGAAATATCTATCTATCTATCTATCTATCTATCTATCTATCTATCTATCTATCTACCTACCTACCTACCTATCTCACCTTTCTATCTACTTATCCATCCAACTGTCATTAGTCTAGCTATATAGCTGTTTTCATCACTGTTTTTTCATTGCTATGACCAAATAAGCTGACAAGAAGCGATTTAAGGGTAAAGTGATAGGTCTGGTTCACATCTTGACAGTGCCATCCGTCGAGATAAGGAAGGCACGATGGAGCAGCTCAAGGCATGGCAGTGAGAACGTGTGGCAGATGCTGCTGATACCACGGTAGATCAGGAAGCAGAGTAAGGGGAATGCCCATCTTCTGCTTGCTTTCTCCTTCCTCATTCGTATTCCGTGCTGCTCCTGGTGTGTGGCATGGCCCTCCCTCATTCAGGGCAGGTCTGTTCTCCTTGGTTAATCCTGTCTGGAAACACTCTTACACGTACATACAAAGGTAGGCGTCACGCATGCCTTAATTCTTTCTTTTGTTTTTAATGCCCGTGTGCTGGTATATGTTGCATGGGTGAGTATTTGTGTGCCTCTGTGTGTGTGTGTGTGTGTGTGTGTGTGTGTACAGGCATGTGGAGACCAGAGGTCATTTTCATGTCTCATCCTCAGACATGCTGTCCTTTCTCACTGGCATTGAGCTCAACTAAAATCAACTAAACCAAGAGACAGTGACTCCTCTTCCCTCCATCTTCTCTTCCTCTTCCTTCTCCTCTTCTCCTCTTTTGTCTTCTTTGCCTCCCCAGTGCTGGTAATACATTTGCTCACCACCATGCCCTGGCATTTTCACATGGGTTCTGGGCTCAGAGTTAGGTCCTCATGTGTGTAAGGCAAGCACTTAATAGACCGAGTTGTCTCTTCATTCCCTAGTGATTTCTTAACCCCAATTGACTTGGCAGTGCAGATTGCCACCATCACTACTAGCACCACGCTGACCACCTTTTTGTCTTGTTTAGCTCATCATTCAGAATCTTTCCCAAGACTTTCAGATCCCTGAGTTGTGAAGAGTGGGTTGGTTTCACAGGCTTCATGACATTTCTATGTCTCTTCTGCACAGAAACTGCCTACCTGGCTGCCTTATCTGTACCCTGCATCAGTTTCTTTCCAGAGGTTTCAAATCCTGTTGTTGTCTAACCAGTTCTCCTGGTTAGTTTGCAAAGCTTGCCTGTCTCACAGAGGGACTGTCAACTGTTAGTCTCTATAGGGTTCACTGTGAGGGTCCCAGACAGTTTACCAGTACCTTTGTTCTTTCCCAGGGGTCTGAAACCAGCCTGACCCTGTAATACTAGCAGAGCGAGTGAAGTACCTTAGCAAACAGAAACAAATATCAACACAAATATTTCTGCCCTCAGCTCCTAGCACACCAGGATCAAGTTCCCCAAATTCCATTTAATTTCCTTGGCTTCTGTACTGAGTTACAACCCAGCCACAAGGGATCTTGGCACCAAAAACCTGCAAGGAAAAGGCTGTTTGATTGTACTTTGTTGCTCAGTTCTGTAGACATTTTAGGTTCAGATAAGGGTGTGGGTGGCCCGCTAATTCTTTCTTCATGTTGCTCTGAAGTGAACCTAAACTCTGTCACACTCAGATTCCCTGCTATAACTGTAGCAATAACCAGCAGTCATCCCAGAGTCTACACGGAGCTTTCCTGAGAGCTGTCTCTTCTCACTGTCTTTCTTCCAGCTATACTCCTCTGTAAGAAAAATAATTCCAGCCTCTTTGAAGACTGTGGTCCCTAGGTAGTTGCTTGGAGGCATATGTGTGCATGATCTGGTTGTTCACATACAAAGGTGAGAAAATGTTTTGAATCTCATTCTTAAGCAACAGAGCCTTTCACTGCAGGGGTTTCAGTGAGAGCTGTGTACACAGTTTCTTTCCTGTTTCATGTAGTTTTTGATACCCTGCTTTAAGGCAGACCATACCCCATCCAGGTTCCCTTGGATCTGTGGATGAAATACACACACACACACACACACACACACACACACACACACCCTTATTTTTCAATATGCCTTATTGGCTCAATTGCTGGGTGCCACTAATCTCCCTTGGCTAGCATGCCCATGCCAATACTCTTAGTTCAGCACCCTAAATAGGCCCTCAACTTTAATTTCTCAGTTACCTTCTTGTTCAGCAACCCAAAACTGTCCTCATCTTAGTTGCATTTCTAATCTCCCACCTGGGGAAGTGGCCTATGGCCACTCCTCCCAAGATCTCACATGACTGGTCACCTTTTCTCCCTCTGAAGCATGGTGAAAACTCCCTTCCTCTTCTTGCATCTCTTAGCCTGTCTGCAGGGACCCGAAAGTCCTGTTTATTTCTTTCTGCACAGCATCTTTATTGATCAATCAAGAACCGATTGGGGGAACAGGACCTTTGCATCAGAACCAACTCCTACACTTTCCTACTTTACACAGCCTTGAGTCACCTTAGAGAAAAACTCCTATTGAGTAACTGCCTAGATCAGATTGGCCTGTGGGTGTGTTTGTGGAGCATCTAGTGGCCCAGCCCACTGTGGGCAGCATCATTCCCTTACAAAATGGTCTTGAGCTATATAAGAAAGAAAACTCAACATGAGCCCAAGAGCAAGCCAGGAAGCAGTGTTCTTCTGTGGCTTATGTTTCAAGTTCTTGCTTGCGTTCCTTCCCTTAATGACAGTCTGAGACCTGGAAGTATAAGCCTTTCTTCCCCTGAATTGCTTTTGGTCATAATAAGAGTGTTTTATCATAATAACAAACCTAGAACACTCAGGTAACTGTATGCTTCGAGCTGTGCTGTGTGCACATACATGTTTATGTATGAATGTGTGTGTTTAAGCAAAAAGGCCAGTTTAAAAAGCTCTATTAAGTAAGGGAATATACTTGCAATTCTTAATTCTGTAGGCCTAGCACATATCTGATACATAGTAACCACCCATTATATATTGAGGAATGGTTGTCTGTCTCATTTTATCCAATAAAGCTACACATACTCCAACAAGGGCACACCTCTTAATATTGTCACCCCCTATGAGTCTATGGGGGCCATTTTTATTTAAATCACCACAGACATTTCCAGACGTGTTAAGATAGAAAAGTGAGGTTGTGGGGCAGGTGTTTGAAGTAGAGTTTGATAGACCTGAGTGCTAATATCTGTTTAATGATTTATTCTATGTGATCTTGATAGTTTTTTTTCCCTCCCCTTTCAATGGGCTTTCTATCCGTAGCACAAATTTGTAAAATGGGAAAGTAATACATGGCTCCCACATTCATGAACATTAATGATGTTCATGATAATTGAATAAAGCATCCAGTCATGTATTAGCATTCAGCTAATACAGACACTCAACTAGTTATCAGACCGTGTGTGTGTGTGTGTGTGTATACACATTAGTGTATACATGAGTGCATAGTGTATGCATGTATGTTCATATATGTGTGTTCCTGTGCAGGCATATAATGGAGGCCAAGGGCTGCACTTGGTATCGTCCTCTATTGGTCTGCATCTTGCTTTTTGAGACAGGAAGAGTAGGAAGAAAGATGTTCTGAGTTACCTTCCCTGCTCCCAGGAGATTTTGTTTTTCTGACTCTTCTGTTTTCTAAGAGCCAGGCTGAAGGGAAGAAACGGATGTGGTGAGGGGGGAACATGGGTAATGGTAAAGAGACTAGAGAGGCACGATAACAAATCTTACAGATTTAAATTTTTGTCTGTGACAAGTCACATTCATGAATATTGCTTGACTGTCATTTAAAATAGGAATGGGTGAAAAATAGCCCCCTTTATTGATTTAGACTTTATACAGAGCCCTTGTGAAGATTTGAAAAGGCATCAGCATCAGGGGCTTTGGTCATCAGACTGCGCCTTTGGGCACCTTTGAAAAGGAAGCAATTCTTTCAGATAGATGCCACTGTGAACCCAGGTGTACTCTTTAGTCCCTACTGGCACCCAGCCATGTATCCCTGGGAGGTGAGCCTGACAACCCACAAGCTACAATGAGTAGTAAGCTTGAGCTGAGCTGTTGAAGGTGGTAGAAATGTATGAAGGAATCTTGCTAATTAAGCCAAAGACCTAGTTCAAATACATCACATATATTCTAACCCAGGATGAGCTTAGGAGACAGTTAAACACCTGTGCCTCAGTTTCCCCATCTGTAAAACAGTGACAAGAGTATAAGGTTAGTTCACTTTTGCTGTATTATAAATTACCCTAAAAATCTGTGTCTTATAAATGGACAAGCATTTGTCACAAACAGATTTTGTGGGCTGAGAACTCCAATGCAAGGAGCACATTAGCAGGGCAGTTTTGCCTCTGGATCTCTTGTAAGGTCATAGCCCACATGTTTGTGACCCAATGGATGCAACTCCGTAATCAAGGGAATAAAAAAGTGACCATCCCAACAGAGAAAACACTTGACAAATCGACACGCTTTCGTGATCAAGTAATAAGCAAACCAAGACTAGATGGGAACTTCCTCAACAAGGCACAAGGAATCTCTGAAAACCCAGGGCTAGCATCACATTAACAGAAGAGACTGGATGGTTCCATAGAGGGTCAGACCCATGACAAGCATATTGTCCTGGCTCTTCTGAGCTCAGCTTCTATTAGTGGACCTAGTTAGGACAATCAGACAGGAGCCAGATTAGAGAGAAAGAAAACCATCTCTATTCACAGAGGAAATGGAGGAAATGATGTTTTACACAAAAAATTATCAAGGAAAACCAGTTGTCAGAGTCTAACTCTATAAGCTCAGCACTAGGAAAGCCAAGTTTGGAGAATTGCTGTGAGTTCAAGGCCAGCTTGGGCTACATAGTGCATACCAGGCTAATGTAGCAAGACTCCGTGTCTTAGGGTTTTACTGCTGTAAGCAGACACCATGACCAAGGCAACTCTTATAAAGGCAAACATTTAATTGGGGCTGACTTACAGGTTCAGAGGTTCAGTCCATTATCATCTAGGCTGGAGCATGGCAGCATCCAGGCAGGCGTGGTGCAGGAGGAGCTGAGAGTTTCTACATCTTCATCTGAAGGCTGCCAGAAGACTTGATCCCACATGTTTAGGGGGAGGGTCTCATTGCCCACCCCCCAGTGACATACTTCTTCAAACAAGGCAATACCTCCTAATGGTGCTATTCCCTGGGCCAAGCATTTTCAAACCACCACACTCTGCCTCAAAAACCAAAGAAAAACAAGAGAAATCCCCACAAAACCAACTAGCATGATGGTGCATGCCTATAATCTCAGCACTAGGGAAATAGAAGCAGGAAGGTCAGAGGTTGGGCTTAGATGACACACTGTTTCAAACGACAAAATAAAAAACAATAAACGATAAAAGCCCAGAAAACTTTTAAGAAATCCACTAACCAACCAAACCAAAGTAGTGAAACAATTAAGATCCAACAAATGAGGTCAGTAAGATCCACACACAAAAATTAATCATATAGTTTGTTTGGATTTTTTTTTTTAAATTTTTATTTGACAATAAACAGAATTAACATAAGCAACTCCCAGATTAGCTTTTCTTGTTCAGGACTGCAGCCGGGCTCATGCTAAGTCAGCGCCCTGCAGAGGCGTCGTCCTGATTGCTCTTTAATGGAGCCCTAAGACACAGATACTTGTCCAGCTGTACGCGTAGGATTACCCAGATACAAAGTCTCTGGTTGTGTTGGTGGGAAACAGGATCTTAAAACATATCTGAGAAGATGAAGCCACTGTGCACAGCTCCTGATTCCGAACAGAGGCAGAGCCATCACATCTATCTTCTTAATGGCCATATTTGTTTTCTTCCTGTAGGCCTGGTCTTTTCACTTGGATTTTGCCTTCTTTACATACAGAGTTACTGCTCTTTTATTAACACTATAAGGAGTCCATCACGGTGCCAAATCTCTACCAGATGGAACTTAAATTTGATCAAAACAAACTGGGTGCAACTATTTGGAATTTACAGGGCAAGCAGGGAGAAAAAGTCATCCTAGACTACCGCCCTACATACAACAGCTCAAGAATCCCGTACGCAGGTGGGAATGGGAAAAGGAAAGACATACCACGCATTGTTGAGCCTAATAAATAATATGATTGGGGTGGCCGTGACCATCAAGTGGTTCTCCTATTTCCCAGAGAGCTGTTTGTACAGCTTTGGTACATAGTTGTCCCATTCCGCCTGGCAACACGTGCCGGCTACCGGGGCTCCCAGATGATACTTCTTACTGAAGGCTGCAGTTTTGAACTTCCCACGATGGTCTCCAGATCGGTTGGTAAGGATGGGTTCGTCACATTTCAGTGGCTTGTCCTGCTGGTACACCAGCCAGACATAGCGATGGAAGCCAGTGCCCTTGGGAGGCCCGGAACCCACGTAATCCGAGAGGACCTTCCCACTGCTGATGTTGTTGCCTTTCATGTTGACCACTAGAAAATGGTGCCATTCCCTGTGCATGGGTTCCCTCCTACTGGGAGCATCCGGGTCTGTGAGGATCAAGGTGTAGAGTTTCTCTGGGTCAAGGCCATCCCAGGAAATGCTGTTGGGTCTGTTCTTAACCTGGGTGGGCGTCAGCACTTGGCCCAGCTCACCCGCCTCGGCCCGGCATAGGTGACTCGCAGTAGGTGCTGGGGCTGCTCTTCCACATCCTGCAGGTTCAGCGGCCCGGCCCACATGCTAATGTCAGTAGTGGCGGTTGAGTGCCGAAGGCACGTGCTGCGGTGGGACCTGGTTGGTGGCCACGCAGGCTCTGAGCCGCGGGAGCTCACACTTTCGTATTTTTATAAACCTTAATGAATGATTCCCAAAGTTCAATTATTTTTTTAGTGCTAAAATGAAAATACCCAAGAACAAATTTTTACAAAAAAAAATTACGAAAACCATAGTTTGAAAAGTACAAGATATTGTTGAACAGGATCTAAATAAATAAATAGAAATCACTCCATGTTTATGGATAAGATCTAGGAATTAACAAGAAATTAATATCCTCTAACTAAGATAGTGTGTAGAGTCAATGAAAGCCCTGTCCAAATCGCAGCCTCTTTGTAGGAACTGCTGAGTTTAAAATTTGTAAAGGTGCATTTGCAAGGAGCCAGAGTAGCCAAAGCTATCATGAAAAAAAAAAAAAAGAAAGCTGGAAGATGCCCGTGTTCTCTAGTCTAAAGTGAACACAAACAATAGTAATGGAGACAGTGTAGACTCGCACAGTACGGGGGACACAGGGATCTGTGCTAGTCCATCCGATGTACAGCCATGTGAAGGGATTTTTAGCAAAGACAGTGAAGTAGGGGAGAGAATAGTCTTTAGCCAGCGGTTCTGAAATCACTGGACCTTCACATGCAAAAGAGTAATGGTGGCCCCTAACCTAGCACCAGACACAAGTTAACCAAAGCAGAGCGAGTTAATCAAGTCAATGACCTAAATGTAAGAGCTTAAAAGACTATTAGAAGAAAACACAGGGCTAAAGTTTTATGACTTTGGATTTGGTAATGAATTCTTAGCTCTAACACCGAGATGTGGGTTGGCAGGATGGCTCAGTGGATAAAGGCACCCGCTGAGAAGCCTCATGACCCAAGTTTATTCCCAGGCCCCATGGTAGAATTTGTTCTCGGCTTTGCACACACACATGCAAGCATGCACTCATGCACTGATGCGCGTGAGCAACCACTTGTGCACCCCAACCATCCATCCATCCAACCAACCAACCAAATAAACAATAATGTAACAAATCAAAACCAATCAAATAAAATGCACCAAGATATAAGCCATAGAAGAAGAAAAGGCAATGTATGAAGTGAATTTTTAAACATCTTTGCAGATCATATATTTGGGAAACGTTTTATATCTGGGGTCTATAAAGAATATTCACAATGTAATGACACATTTCAACTAATCTAAACGATAGGCCAAGGCTTTGAGCAGACATTTCTTTTAAGAAGATACACAAATGACCAAGAACACATGAAGAGATGGTAGACATTGTAGGTCATCAGGAAAGAGCAAATCAATATCACATCCACCCAGGATGGCCAGAACAGAAAGAGTCAAATACAGCAAGTACAGTTGGGTACATGGAAAAATAGAAGCCCTCATAGACCTGGTGGAGATGAGAAATGGTACTATTTGCTCCTCAAGTGACTGCCCATAAAAGTTACTTTACTACCCAGCATCAGCTTCTGGATATACACCCAAGAGAAGTCAGAATAAATGCCCACATAAAAACCTGTATATCAGTGTTTATAGTAACAGTGTTCACAATAGCCCAAAGTTGGAAGCAACCCAATGTCCATGAATGGATAAGCAAAACACACGTATAAACAATGGGAACAGAATTCTATTCAGCCGTAAAAGGAAATGAGGTTCTGACACATGCTATAACATGGACGGACTCTGAAAACAGAATGGTAAATACCTATCAGGCAGAAACTACTACTCCTTGGTCCAGTGAAAAGACTCAGTGAGTGAAGGTGCTTTCCAGGTAAGCCCGGTGACCCAGGTTCCATCCCCAGAGCCCACATAGAGTAGAAGGAGAGTGAAGGCTGATAAAGCTGTCCTCTGACCTCTAATCATACTGCGGCATGTAAGTCCCTGCTTCCTTGAATCGTGCACATAAACATACAATAATAAATAAATTGAAAAGAAAAAAGTCTAAATGAATCAACAGCTACAGGGCACAGGATTTCTTTTGCCATGAAGAAAATACTCTCAGTTTGAAGGTGTAGATGGCTTACGTGTATCTATAACTGTTCTAAAAAGCCACCAGACTGTACCTTTTAAGTGGTTGAATTATATGGCATGTGAATTTTATGTCAATAAAGACATTATGCAAAACAAGCAAAAACCCCAAAAGATATTGGCAGTGACTACAGGTATCTGAAGGCTCCCTGGGCGGGTGGGGGGACGGTGTGCGGAGGGGGGACAGTGAATCTTCTTTCTAGCTATTCTTGCCTGTGGTCACTATGTAGGCTTCTCCACGGGGACTTGAACATACTTTCCCAGAGGGAGTGACCCAAGACAGAAGGAGGTGAGAATCACAGTGTCCAAGACAGTCTAATCCTGGAGGATTCTTGCAGAGTCTGTTGGTTACACAGGTCAGCCCTCCAGTGGGGAGTGGCTAACCAAGGGTGAGAATGCAAGGATGACAAACCTGGCTAGCACCAGCCTGCAAGGGGCTTTCATTATGAACTGGGGCATTAAGGATATGCATATGGTGCTTGGTAAATGTTAACCTGCTAGGTAAATATTACATATCCAGTTTAATGTTGACCTAGATTGTGCAAAGCGAGATGTGGCTTATTTGTATTTACTGCTTTATTAACTCAGAGCTCTCAGAGTCACCAGGCTCCTTCAGTATCCCAAATACCGTTACTCAGTTCAAGGCCTGTGCTAGCATCCTAGCTCCTCTCACCTCCTCTCCTACCCAAACTTCCCCAGCTCACAGCTCTCCTCCCCTCAGCTACTCCTTATAACCCTGCTATTTCTGTCATAGGCTCTCTCTCTGTCTCTGTCTTTCCTCTTTTCTTTCTCTGTCTTCTCCCCATCTCTGCTCTCCTACATGGCCCCCAATCAGTCTTCTCCCTCCCTCTCCCTCCCCCTCCCTCCTTCCCTTTCTCCCTCCTTCCCTCCCCCTCTGTCTCTAGCTCTGTCTTTATCTCTGGCTCTGTCTCTCTGTCTCTGTCTCTCTCTCTCTCTCTCTCTCTCTCTCTCTCTCTCTCTCTCTCTCTCTCTCTCTCTCCTGTGCTCCTGCTTCTCTGGTGGCCTGGTCCAGTCTTCTGGTTATGTCCAGTCTACTTTTTTCTCTCTCCTCTCTGGACTCTTTCAGATGCCTCTCTGGCTGTTCTCTCTCATATCTATAATAAAAACCTTCCCCTTAGCTAGACCACAAGGCAGTAATATTATTGGTTTACATACTTCCTTCCACCATGTGTGCCCTAGGAATTGACCTCAGGTTATTGGACTTTGTGGCAAACCCCTTTACTTGCTGAGCCATCTTAGTAGCCCCCTTGAGGTGTATTTTTGAGACTGTGTTTGTGTCTCTATTGGCATTTAGGTGACAGGAGGAAAAACAGATTCGAGGGGGAAGCCGGTAACTCTAGAGTTTACCAGGAGCAAGACCCAGAGTTCTTTGCTTGTAAAGTCAACATGGCTTTATCTCCTCACTGTTGAAAAGTATGCTGCAGAATTAACATAGAGAAGGGAAAACAAGCTCAGAACAGACATGCTGGGTGAGTCCGGGGAGATGCACTTTACACCCGAGTGTCTGACTGTGCTTCAGGCCAGCCCCAGGGGTGCGGTTTCAGACAGGATGGAGATGAGGGTGTGGTAGCCAGATGTCTGTGATCCACCAGCTCCCTGTCCTTTCAGTCACCTCTCCCTCCCATTCTGAATGCTTAGAAACACAGCACTGTGAAGTCTCTAGATGCCAGCTTTGAAGGCTACTCCAGATGCTTCCTGGGGTCTTTTGCTTAGGACTCTTTTGCAGGCAGCCTGTAGAGTTCAGCACAGTTATAAGCACAGCTTCTGGACATCTAGGATTTTTTCTTTAACTTGGCCATGCATTTCCATTTAATTTTCTAAGTCTGTTGCATCATCTCCAGGGGACCCTCAGGAAGTCTCCACACTCATTTAATCCCAGCTGATTCACACAGCTGTGTAAGTTATTTCATGCTTTAGACATTGCTTATCTGATCAAGACCATCAAATTGACAATGCCAGTAGACACACCAGTGTAAACAGAGCAAATTCCACATGGTCCCATCCCAGGATGAAGTGCTACAGATGGCCAATGACTGCTAAGAGAGAGAACCAGTTGCCTTTAGGGACAAACTCCCATGTACGTTGTCCAATTCCAAGTGGTCACCACTGGTCACACACACACATTCAAGCAAAGCTAAATGAAGTTAGTAGGTTATATATACATATGTGTACATATAGTGTGTGTGTGTGTGTGTGTGAGATTTAGGATGGGAGGAGCTCCATAGGGGAGAGAGAGGGTCTGGAGTTGATATAGATCAGTGCCCATGTAGAAAACCAAACCAAATCAAACCCTGTTAGTTACAAAACAAATTGCTTACCATTTTATTCATTTTTTTCCTGGACTATTAGGGAGTCTTAGTTATTGGTGGGACCCTCGCCTGTAGGCAGTGCCTTCATCCTTGAGAGGCTGAGAACAGGAAAGGGAATCTTCCATGTAAGGTTGCGCATGGCTACAAGCTGGCTTGAGATACCTTGGATTTCCATATTTCCTCCAGAACCACTTTGCCTTTTCTTCTGCTGCAGAGGCCATGGTTTCCTACAAACTAACAGCAAATCTGCTCTATTTCAGGTGAGAGTACTACTAATAATTTTACTGGCCCTCGTGGCTCTCCTAAGAGGATTACCCAGGAACTTCCTTCGGAAGTTAATGAGAAGACTGGGAATCCTGCCTGGAGACTACAAGGTGAGGTTATGATGAGAATCAGTTCTGGATTCTCAGTGAGCTCTTGAATCTCAGGATGAGCCTAGAGGATGAAGACTTAGCTCAGAATACTTGCCTGGCAAGCTCACGGCCTAGGGCTTGGTCCTCAGTACACATTCTGTGTCTCTCTGTCTCTCTCTGTCCCTCTGTCTCTCTCTGTCCCTCTGTCTCTCTGTCTCTATCTGTCTCTGTCTCTCTGCCTATCTCTGCCTGTCTCTGTGTCTGTGTCAGTCTGTCTGTCTGTTTATCTCTCTTTCTGTGTGTGTGTGACAAAATTACAAAAAGACAAAACAAAACAAAAGTAACCCAGATGAAGGCTCCTTTAGGCTGGCCTTGTTCAGAAGGCCTAGCTTGGCTTCAGCTCCACAGTGGTGCAGGCTCCTGCCCCATGACTGGAAAGTGCTGTTCCTCTGTGGCCAAGTGGAGGCTAGAGAATTTGCCTTCTGTAGTGACGTAGTTGCTCTTGTCTTGTGGCCTCTTTCTCACCCAATAGTCCTTATTGTCTAAATTTAATCAAATTATAACCAATATCCTCTTCCTCTTGGCAAATTTACTCTAAAAATTAAATACACTGAAATGGAGTCCTTCCCCCCATTTCTCCCTTGCTTTATTCTTTCCCTAGTTCTTCCAGTTCACTTTTCTTCCCTGCCTTTGTAACCTCTGGAGCACTTGTGTAGAATGTTAATATTTTAAGGCTGACTGTCCCCTTCCCACAGCCCTACGCAGAGCGATGAAGGATAAACAAGTAAGACCTCTGCAAAAGTCACACCTGACAGTTCTCCACTGTCACACACAGCACACACAGAACACAATGGACCATTAATTCTGCCCCACATCTTAAGTTCTGTATTTTATTTCCCCACTTCTTGAATTTAAAAGCTATTATTCATAGCTCTCCACTCCCACTCTAAGAAACACCACAGTCTTTAGCTTTCTGTGGGTGGCCTGGAAGGGTTCCTGAGCATATGTTCAGGGATTTGCTTTCAGCATCTGTATACTGGAGCCTGGATTGCCTGAGTAGCTGAAAGTTTAGAAAGCTGTCACCCGGAGATCTGTGTTCTCAGAGTCTTCTACTTTTCCCCTCTTGGTTCAATGATCCTTTTCTTTTTCATTCATTCATATATATATATATATATATATATGTATATGTATATATATGGTATGTGTGTGTGGTATATTGCGTGTGTGTATATATTGTGTGTATATGTGTATATATTGTATGTATGTGTGTATATTGTGTATATTGTGTGTGTGTGTGTGTGTGTGTGTGGTGTGGTATATGCACATGGGTGGGGCAGAGGAAGGGCAGAGGAAGACATCTGCTGTCCTGTTCTATCACTTTCCACTATAATCCCCTAACACAGTCTCTCACTGAACATGGAGTTTGACCTCAGCCATCAAGTCCCAGTGGCCCTCCTGTCTCTGCCCCTCTGCACCCCTGCCCCAGCACTGGAGTTACATCTGGCTTGTTTCTTGAGTGTTGGGATCTGAACTCAGGTCCTCTTGCCCAGGTAGCAAGCAAATGTTCTTGCTTTGTCATCTCTCCAAGGAAACCCAAAAGAACTGTCTGTTCCTTCAGAAAGCAGTGCTTCTAATGACACAGGTAAAAACAGTCAGTTCCTTGAGAAAGCATCAGAGGGTAGATCATTAAGTGAACTTGGCTGGGTCAAGAGCAACTTTGAAATGATCTCAGATGCAGAAACTTCACCGGGATAGCAGGGAACAGGATGGAAAAAGTTTCAGTGATCTGATGAGAAAATCAGAAATGCTGAAACAAATGAAATGCAATAGACATTCAGAGAAAAAAAAAAGGAAAAGTATTATTTGAATTTTCAAAATGAACATCAAAGATACAGAAAAAAATGTTACTTTTCATAAGTTAAAGGAAGCTAAAAATTTGGGATACATGAGTGCTATATTTTCAAGTAATTGATATTGTATTATTATTATTATTATTATTATTATTATTATTGTGGTGGTGATGTTGTCAGGGTCTCATGTAGCTAGACTAGCCTCCAATTCCCTGTGTAGTCAAGGATGACCTGCCTCTGCATCCCGAGTGAGGGACTGGAGGCCTACATCCATGTACCTGGTTTGTGTGGTGCTGGGGACCCCACCCAGAGTGTCACACCTGTGAGGCAAACATTCTGCCAGTTGAGCTGCCTCTCCAGCCTTCAAGTCATGAAAATACACTTCAGCCTGCCATTCAGACACAGCCACGTACCTCATCTTTTCTAGAGGTCCAGTTGGAGGGCTCTGGAGACCTTTATGGAGGGGCAAATTAGAGGGGGCGTTTTTTTTCAGTGCTTGTAGGATTTTGAGAGCCCAGAGTTGCTGACCCTTCCCCTAGTGAGCACTTCTAGCTTCCTCTTGTCTGGGATAGCTAATGGCTCCTTCTCTGACAGCACGGAAGGCAAAGAGGATTGTGATCTGGGAAAGCCACCCGATCCTGTAAGTCATGAAGTCAGGGAGAGTGACTCTAGCGCAGGATGCCCCATTTGAGTCCAGCCGCAGTGTTCGTTACCTGTGGAGTAGCCAGGGAGCTGATGACTGTGTAGCAGTCTCCAGGTCATCCGCTCTGACCAGACTTTCTGTGTCTTCTGTCTGTATTGCTAGTGGTTGTGGAGGACAGCTGGGCCCCAGAGCCACTGTGGGGACTTCAGCTTGACCTCATGGAGAAGGCCTCATCTTAGTGGCTGTCTGCCCTCCATGCCTGAGGCAGAACAGAGGTCAAATGTGCCACCCGATGATTATGTGGCTCTTATCGTATTCTGCCGTCATTCAGGAAACCAGCGGTCAACCAGTCATCGAGGACGAGATGGAGGCATGCCTCAAAGGACTGATTCAGGAGCTTCCAAGGAAGACCGGCGTGATGAACAGCTCTGCTATTTCCCAGAAGGTTCAGACTCTCTCTGGCTGTCACCTTCAGAGCTCTACTCAGGCAAAGACAGAGCAGGAAGCAGAGTGGTCTACTTCCGGTCAGCTGCGGAGGCTGACTGCCAGGCTACTTCTCCACATCCTGATGAACACAGCCCTGGTCCTGACGTCACCATACACTTGGCACTGTGAACTTGTTGCTTCAAGGAATCAGTGCCCAAGCCCTGCTTGTAGACTGACAGGCCCCCATCCATACGTGGCCGAGCTCATTATTTGCAATGCGGCCTTCCCACTGATCAGCAAGTGGTTAGATTCCAACTGGATCCGTCTTGTATTCATGAGCATCATGTCCGAGGCTAGAAATGAGGCAGCACATGAGGTTTGGTTTGTGTCCTGGGGTGGACATTAGTCTTCAGGTCTCTGCTACTAATCACTGAGGTAGAGGAAGGAGGAAGAACCCCTTCTCCAGCAATAGATCCAGTGATCCAACACTGAACCTTCCCCAACCCAGAGGTTGAAGAAGGCCATGCAACTATGTTGCAGGATACTTCCTGTTCAATCACATTGGGGCAGCGGAAGGCCTGTGATTGGACAGGAAAGGGAAGGCGGAGCTAGGAGTTGGGGAGACAGACAGAGGTCGCAGGAGGAAGAAAGAAGGGATGAAGGAGATGTCATCAGACGTGATGTTATCGAAAGGTTAGAAATGTTGGGATAAAGCTTTATTTATTATCAATTGGCTTTTAAATTATCTATTGGCATCTTGTAATTGTGTTTATAATATACATAAATCTAATTGGCTAACTAATCAAGCGTTAAGAGCCATGCTTCTACCGGGTAATAGGATGGGGAGTTGACAGACCATGGGTGTGTGGGGCTTTGCGTGGTAGCGAGTGGAACACCGGGTCCCCTGCCGGAGAGACGGCTAATAGAGGGACCGCCGAGTGAGATGGCCCAGTAGACCGGCACCTTGCAGGCCTAGAGACCAGCAGCTCCAGAAAGTTGGTGGTGGCAGGAGTGCTGCTGTAGGGAGTTGACGAGGTGTTCCTTTTTTTAATATTTACCGCAGCACTACTATGGCAGTGGTCATGGGGAGGGGTAGGATTTGGCTCAGATGCTTGGACAAAACGTTAGGAAACAATTCAGACCGTTTCCTATAGCCAGATAATCAATGTCCTTATGTGAAGACTCAGAATTGGAACATCCACTGTCCATATAGACAAGCCATCATCTTCATGACCCCGTAGAGTTTCTTCTCCAGTGAGATCTAGGATCCCCTGGGGGATTTCCAGAACACTATAGCCCAAGAATGATGAGGGAGCCAAGGACACTGAAGACACAGACACAGACACAGACAGACACAGACCTGTTGGTCTCCATGCTGAACTCATGCTCAGAGATTCATATTGATGTAGAAGACAAGAGCGAGAACAAGAAGATGTTACCTCTTGGGTTGTTGGTCTACATTGGATTTAAAATCACCTAGGAGACACACCTCTGGAGTGTCTGTGAGGGTGTTTCCCGAGTGTTACAGGAGGAGGGAGGACTTACCTTGAAATGGGAGTCCTTCAATAGTCCACATTATCCAGTTGTCATCCAGAACCTTCTCCTCATGGGCACAGTCACTCCTACAAAGCCACAGTAATACCAGACCCCACCCATGTACGATATACACAGGGACATATGAGACAGCCCCCAATGTTGGCCTTCCTCACAATTCCCAAGATGTTTTTCATCTACAGAACCCAGATCTGTGAAAACTTAAAATTTATCAAAAAATGTAAAGGGTCCTTAGAAGCTCTTTCCAGATCATCCATTCGGAAACATGGACAGTGATAGAGAAGAAGTCCCTAAGAATTTTGAAGTGACACTCTGTGCTGCTCCTAAGATTGATTGTTTGTTTATTTATGGTTTTTTTGAGACAGGGCTTTTTTGTGCAGCTCTGGCTGTCCTGTAGCTTACTCTGTAGACCCGGCTGGCCTCGAACTCACAGAAATCCTCCTGCCTCTGCCTTCCAAGTACTGGGATTAAAGGCATGCACCATCATGCCCAGCCTGTTCCTGAGATTTCTAATAAGAAGTATAGGAGGTCCTGGCTCTGAGCTCAGATCCTCTTGCAGCCTCTGTTGAGAGTCTGTCATTGGCCTCTATAGTCATGATAGTGTTGAGGACTGCTGTGGACACATCTTAAGACAGACTCTCAGAGCCCCACAGAGGAACTGAGCAATGTTGGGAATGAAAACAAGCCCCAGACTTAAGGCAAGAAGGCTGGTGAGTCCAGACTGAGGCTCCCAGACCCAGGGTTAGTAGGTCCGGAAGGAGGCTCTCACTCAGTAAAATTGTACCTGCCCCGTGACTGAGGCACATTGATGAGATTCTCTTGGGACCCAGGGTGAGCTCAGAGGTTCTATCTATGTTTGGGTTAGTATCCCAACAGAAAAGGTGGGGAGGTGTGGAGAGATGGCACAGTGGGTAAAAGTTCATATTACCTAGCAGATGGTCTGAGTTGGGTTCCCAGTATCCACACCAGGCAGCTCACAACCATCTGCGACTCCAGTCCAGGGAGTCTCATTTGTCTGGCTACATAGGAAACTTACACACACACACACACACGCACACACACACACACACACACACACACACACACAAACAGAAAGAGAGAGAGACAGAGAGAGAGAGAGAAAGAGAGAGAGTCAGTCACAGAGAGACATACACACAATTAAAAATATCTAACAAACAAACAAAAAAAGATAGTGGAAATGTAACCCGACAAGAGGCCCAGATAGAAATCCTGAACGAATCTCTAAAGAATATGTGGACAGTTGTCAGATGCTAGTTTATGATCTCAACAGAGACCCAGGGAAGGGAAGACTTAGTTACAGGTTTGGATTCTCTTACTGTTTGTAGAGTCATAGACATGTCTTTGGGAGTGTAGTTCAGAGATAGCTGGAGGTATAGGGGCTGGTCTCCAGAGTGGGCTGCAGTATCTCGGGCTTCTCTGAGCATCTCCCTGGTGTGGAGGACTTTTGCCTGCATTTCCAAGGCCTATAAGGATTCAGAATCAGAAGACGACTACTGAATCAGATATGGTGACGCACACCTGTAAATTATAGTGCCCTGGAGTTCGAGATGGATGGATTGCTTCAAATTCAGTCTAGCTTGGGCTACAAAGTGAATTCCAAACTAGCCTGGGCTACACAACAAAACCTCAACAACAATAACAACCACAAACAAACCAAACAAAACAGGGGCTCAGGAGACAGCTCAGTCTGTAGAGTGCTCGCCAAACAAGCATAACGACCAAAACGTGTCTCCAGCACTCACAAGTGGTAACACACACCTATAGTCATACCACTGGGAAGGCAGAGACAGGAAGACATCTTGGAGCTTGCTAGCCAGCTAGACTGCCTGGATAGAGGGTCTCCTGTGAGAGATCTTGTCTCAAAATATACAGCAAACAAAGAAGATTTGGTGAGCAGAGTACTTGGTATGCAAGTGTGAGGACCAGAGTTCAGATCCCTAAAACCCAAGTAAGATCTGGGCCTGGTGGCCTGCATCTACAGTTCCAGTACTGGGGGCAGAAACAGGCAGGTCTTGGTTGTCACCAGCCAGCCAATGACGCCAAAACAGTGACTGTCAGATTCAGTGAGAGACTTGTCTCTAAATTTAAGGCATCCTATTGACCTTTGGCTTTTAATTGCTCTCATGTACACAAGTACATGTGACATACAGGCCCAGAGACACACATATTCACACACAGTCACACACAGGACATGCACACGCAGAGACATACATAAGACATACACATGAAGAGACACACACACAAGCAGACACATGCAGAGACACACCTACACTCCCAAACAGACACACAGACACACACACAGACACGCAGACCAACACAGGCCCACAGGCCTCCCCCTCTCCCAGGCTTTGCTGAGTCTGAAGTCTTATCACATTTTTCAGTCGACTTCCCAGGGGCAAACAAATTCCGGCAGAGCCAGGTCAACCTCTCACCAAGAGACATGTCATTTATGGCCTTTGGGGTGTCACCCTGAAATTCTTGGGTGTCAGTGTCTCCGTTGAAAGGTCTGACATAACCACCTCTGCCTCAGATACCCAAGGCAAGTCCCAGAGGATGGGTGTTCCCCCTGTGGAATTATTCACACATTCTTTGAGTGTTAGGAGAGTTACTCAGTCACCAGAAAACCAGTCAGGATGCCCAAGTCTCCAGAGCTAGGCTATAGTTCACCAGGTTCAGTGGCTCAATTCTCCCTCAAGTTCTGTTTCCTTCTATAGCAGGTGACAGGGACATATGAACCAATTGATTGCATACCCATTTCCACAAAAAAAAATTTTATATATATATATATATATATATATATAAAAAAAAATCTAGTTTTTGAAAGTATCAATACAGACTTAGGGTGGATTGGGAGGGTGTCTTTTCCAAAGAAAATAAAGCTTAACACATCTTTTGCTCCATTGGAAGCTTTGTAGCACAATCATAACGAGGAACACTTTTGTGGAAAGGATTGGCTTGTTGATCAGTTTCCTTAATAGCCTGTATGTAGTAAGGCGTTCACTGTCATATCATTCATATCAGACTCATTCCTCATGGTCTCTGTTGTCTTTCTAAATTGTTTCATTGCATTTAGTATGTGTGCGTGTGTGCATGCGTGTATGTGTGTGTGTGCGTGTATGTATGTGTGTGTGTGTGTGTGTGTGTGTGTGTGTGTGTGTGTGTCTGAGCATGCATCCTATGGCTCACATCTGGAGGTCATAAGACATAAGGGAGTGGGTTTTCTCCCTCTATCAACTGGTCTTGTCAGGCTGGGTAGCACGTGCCTCCACCCTCTGGGATGTCTTGTGTGGCCTCTTCTGTCTTTCTTGCAGGGAATTTGGTGTTCTCATCCGCTCGTGTCTATCTATGCGTTTGTGCAGCTCACAAACTCCTTCTCATGTTCCACGAAGCCTTAGATGGGGAGGATATTGGCAAAGGGAACCCTCTATGTATTTCCGTAGTTGGTAGAGCACTGTAGTGCAGGCCTATATGGTATATGGCAACTTACCGCCACATCACAGAGTTTTCAGTGTCTAAGGATTTCTTAGAAACATCTAAGTAAACGACTACAGGATCCTCTCATGCATAAATCCTAGCTTGTAATTACCACTCCTTCCCCTGTTCCTGGATGGTTCTGTCATGTTTTTTCTCTTCCTTTTGTTGCTTTTATAAACGGTGTAGCAAATGCTTCTCTGACTACAAGCCTTCATTACATTCCTGTCTCTGTTTCTGCTGCATCCTCAGAGGCTCACTTAATTACTAAGTACAAAATTATAGAGGCTTTTATACCAACTGCAAGATAGTTTTCCTGACTACTACTAGTAATTTGTACTCTTACTGGCAGAATATGAATTCATAAAATCTTAGTTTTGCCAGTGTAGAATATCACCAAAAGAAAAAACAAACCTTCTGATAATTAATCTGTGTGAACGATATGGGCCAAATGTTTGCTGTTTTGCAGCTATGAGGATGATCAGATTCCACCCCCCCCTTAAATCTGTTAACATGCGGTGTTAATTTAAAAGGAAAATTAAAGTTGTATGTGGTGGTGGATAGCTGTCAGCTCAACACTTGGGAGCAGAAGACAGGTGAATAAGGCATTAGGATCAGCCTGAACCCAAGCAAGTTCGAGGTCAGCCTGGGCTATATGGTATTCTGTCTTTGAATTGTTTTTCTATTTAACTCACTGAAATAGCTTAATTTTAAAAGCATAATTAAATATTTTAAATGTTTCAGTATAGTCAACTAAGAAATTTTTCAACATTGCTCAGAACTTTTGACTAGATACTTTTTATATCAGGTATCAAGTAGAAGGGAAAGAAATACAAAGACAAAAAGCACATGCTCCCCCCTTCTCTAAAAACCCTACCATTTCCTTAGGGGAGGAAGAGAAGGTGAAGGAGGCAGATGGATAGATAACAAGTGGTCTATGTTTATTATTACTGTACGGTCAGAGCTCCTCACGGGTCCTAGGGTGCAATCCTAGCAAGTCACAGACCTGGTCAGCCAAGTTGACCCCACTCTCTCCAGCCTCTTCCTATGCCCTCCCCCCCCCCCCCAGCTCCAGCCTTATTGAGCACTTCAGGTGTTTTGAGTCTCAGCCAAGCTGACCCACTCTCTCCAGCCTCTTCCTATGCCCCTCCCAGCTCCAGCCTTATCGAGCGCTTCCGGTGTTTTGAGTGCCTGCCATCTATGTTCTTTTTGACCAAATAGGCTGCGTGTCAGTGATTGTGTCAGTGGGCAACTCCTTCCTCCCCTTGGTGACCACTTCCGTTCACTCAGCCAATTCCCCACTTGTCATTTTTTTTTGGACACAGGGTCTCACTCTATAATCCAAGGGATTTTAAAACTCGCTGTGCAGCCCAGGCTGGGACTGCAGACATGAGCTACCATTCCTGGCCCATGCTTCTTTCTCTTAACTGTGCTTTGTCTTCTACACTGCTCACTTCGGCTTGTGATTACATATCCATTAGTGTCTCCTTGCCCAAGGCCGGTCTCTTCTAATAGCTGCGTTGCGTTGGTGGGGCAAGGTGAGGCTCCATCTGTTTTCCTCTCCCAGTTTGTGGTCCAAAGCCTAGTGCAGAGTATGTATGCACTTAAAACGTATTTATTTGATGGAGGATGGCAGAATGATCAGCCTGAACCAGGGATAATGTTAGTGGGAATGAGGTGTGTAAGGAGGAAAAGAGGTTGTGAAAGGTTTTAGAAAGAACTAACGGCCTTGGTAATTAACTATATACATATGGATGAGAGGCTGGGGAGCCAGGGATGGTTCTCAAGCTTAGTGTTTGAATAATCAATTAAGAGAGAAGTTTTACCATTCACTAGTAATAGAGAATCCAGAAAGACTATGGATTTAAGCTTAGGTAATCAGATCACCATGACAACCCCAGAGTTGGACAACATGATGCAAACGTTGTCTGCTGGGAGTACGTGTAAAAGAAACAACAGAGTTTAGACACATTTTCAAAGAGGAACAACCACTTAGTTATGGAAGCAGATGTATGGGGCTGGAGAGATGGGCTCAGCGGTTAAGAGGATGCATTGTTTTGGTAGAGGACCTGAGATCAGTTCCTAGCACATAGACTGAGCGGCTCACAACTGCCTATAACTCTAGCTCCAGGGGCATCTGATGTCTCTGGCATCTGTGGGCACCAGCACCTGTGTGAATAGATACACACACACACACACACACACACACACACACACACACAGAGACAGAGAGAGAGAGAGAGAGAGAGAGAGAGAGAGAGAGAGAGAGAGAGAGATTCATACGCAGATTCACACATACACACAGATTCACACACACAGATTCTCTCTCTCTCTCTCACACACACACACACACACGAGGGGGGAAGGGAGGGAAGGAGGAGGGGGAGAGAGGGATTGACAGGTACATAGATAGGTAGGTAGGTAGATAGATAGATAGATAGATAGATAGATAGATAGATAGATAGATAGATAGATAGAGATAGAGAAGAGATTTGGGAATACAATAGAATGTTGATGGTTCTGTGTGTGTCCAGAGACACTTAGGGAAGAAGAGCTGACTGAGACTAGACTGTGTGGGAACAGAGGGCAAGATGGAGACAGGGATGTCCTGTCGTCACAGAAGCTCCAGAAGAAGTGGCTTCCACGGCACGGAACGCCAATACCACAGAGGAAGGATGAAGAGCAAAAGACAGACACCACCTTTTTACAGTTCTGTGGTGACCTTTGCAATGAAACCTCCACAGGGCCTGACCTGTGACTACTGACCCAAGGGTGTGGCGTGGCAGGACAATAGCACTGTCATTGCGAGCAGAATGAGTAACAGAAAGAAAGCCCAGGAAGATTTTCGAGATTGTTAGAGGGTAACACAAGTCTGGTAGGAGGAGAAAGGAAATGAGCTATTGATTGAGGTCAGGAGACAGGATGGGGCCTGGTGAGGGAGGAGGGTTCAGGAGGGAGGAGAAAGGTGTGTGTCCATCAGAAGCACAGGAAAATGTTCCCTGACCTGTTAGAGAGGATAAAAGCTTCGGAGGTGGAGAAGGACTGTGAGTCGTCAGTGTTAGCTGATCATTTCTTGAAAAGTCTGCTGATACCACTGAGGTGTCATGGGAGAGAGGGTGCTGGAGGAAAGCGCAGGAACAGGCATCAGGGTTTTCAGGAAAGAGCAATCATCTGTAGGCCAGAACAGGAGTGACACAGCCTCTTTAAACTACCACAGAAGCCTGAGAACCTGGGGACTGGGGTGGGGTGGGAAGCAGCTTCAGGAATGGACAGGGAGGACGCCAGGATTGTGCACGCAGCTGGCCCTAGCTATAAGTGGTGTCCCCTCTTAGGGCTGTGGGAAGAGGCGCTTTCCTGTGTACACAGGTGGCGCAGACTACAGTTCCAACTTCCAGCCCTGCCTCCGGCCCCGCCCCGCCCCGCCCCGCCCCGCTGCTGGCAGCCTTCCCTTTGGGCTGAGAACTCCCCGCTGCACGGTCCGGTCGGGTCCAGCCTGAGCATCCCTCACACTGACTCCCACAGCAATGTCATAGGGCTTCCCCCAAATATGATCTCATTCATTCTCAGGGCACCGTGGAATTGTTGACCTCCCTTCGAAGCTGCCAATCAATCAATCAATCGATCGATCGATCAATCAATCAGTGCCTTGGGTGAGACCATCTGCAAACAGGTTTTTGGTTTGAAAGCCAGATTCTTGCATGCATGTCACACTGTCTGCAGCAGGCTGTTCTGCTCTGCTGATGGTGTGGTGACTCGTCCTCATAGATGCACTCTGGCCGTAAAGCAGTGAACTGTGGAAAAAAACGGTTGCATGGCAGAACCAAATGGCAAGGAGCCACTTTTTGCCATCGGCTAGAGCTTGCCAACTGGAGCCACTTCCTACGCTTTCTCTCAGTCAGGAAGCCAAATCTTTTTTTTTTTTTATCTTGTGGTTTTCAAACATAAGTTTTTAAATTTTTTAAAAGAGTTAGTATGTATTAATTGGGTTTTCATCATCATTCACACTTCCACTGGGAGAACAGATGGTGTCCGTAAACCACAAATTCATAGAGATAAAAAAAACAGAGCAGGTATTGCATGCACTTGTGTGTGTGTGTGTGTGTGTGTGTGTGTGTGTGTGTGTGTGTGTGTGGTGTTTTAGGGATCAGGACAGAGACAGGAAGGAGAAACGTCTAAAATTATATTTGTCCAAATTGAGCAAACCTCATGTCAAGAGGGGAAACAGCTTGCTTCCTCCTGATTCCCTGGGGATGCTGGTGAATCCACCCCGAGGTACAATGCTCTCAGGACGGCCAGGCCACCTCATCTCCTTTGCTTTCCTTTCCTCGAAAAAAGATGAGACTGCTTTCACCAGATGCCCTGAAGTTCTAACTGCCTTGACTCATCTGTGAGTTCATCCCCTTTTTAAGCACTTTGCCCCCTACTTTTTGAGATCATAATAAAATTATATCATTCCTTCCCTTTCCTCCCTCTAAGAGCACAAACAGAAATTGGTGAAGTGGGAAGAGAAATTTCTTCCTGGTAACCTCTCCTTCAAGGATTGGTCGGTTTGTGAAAGAAGGTCATTTTCTTGAGGGTAGATTATGTTCTTGGTATTTAACTAGCTAACTGTCATCTAACTAGCCGGTTAACCAAATAACCAACCAGTAAACTAACTAGCTGGATAACTTACTGACTTACTAGAACCTGAATATAGCCAGAGAATTAGCAAAGAGCAGTTATGAATACATCCTCCATTGGACCATGGAGATCTGAAGTCCTCTGGAACCATAGCTTCCAGCAGACGCCAGCTAGAAAACCCAGTAACTTCTGTGGCCATCTGAGATGCTCAGAAATGATTTGCATGCACGTGTTTTCTCTAATCTTGGATGGCCGGACAGCAGCCCTAAGGTGCTCTGTGACACGCACCTGTACCTTCTGAGCACTTCTCTGTTTGCAGGACAGTTTCACGGGGCCCTGCCAAGTGTAGAGAGAGGCCCCATGTGCACTTTCAGTCACATGACTCGTGACTCAGGCACTTTCTGGTTCTTGCTTGTCATGGGAACCCGGAGGAAAGGTGAGAAGCGACTGGGCAGAGGTTCTCCGGGAGGGTCCAGGGTTGGGCAATGGCTTGTTGTTCTACAGGCTGTCCTGACCCTTTGTATGTGAATGTAATAAAGTTATCGCACAGGCACAGAATTGCTGCCCTAAGATCGTTCCGAGCCACCAAATCAGGGGTCAGAAGTGGGGGCTGGGGATCTGAATGGAGTAGGTTGGTGTCTGACCTCCCCAGCAGGGAAGATACTTCTCGGGCTGTCTAACCTGAATCCACCCTGCCATGTTTAACCTACTTGCTCTAGTTCTGCTGCTAGCCAGAGAGGAAAATGCATTCCCCAGCAGGGAATAATGTCTAAGTAACCCGTGGAGAAAAATGCGAATTCTGCCCATGTACAGCTGCCTACACACTTCGAAACTAGATTGCTGAAGCCCCTTTCTTTAATTTTTAATTTTTAAATGATTTATTTTTATCATCTGAAGATTATGAGTATGTGTGTCTGTCCATGTGAAGGTACACAACCTCTCCAGGGCCAGGAGAGGTCATTTGACTGACCCCTTGGGACTAGAGTTATAGGTAGTTATGAGCTACCCTATGGGTGCCAGGAACCAAACCTCTTTGAGAGAGCAGCAGGTGCTTTTGAATCTGAGCCTCTCCAGCCCCACGCCCTTCCTCAGAGGAGCCTCACTACTGAACTGTTCCTCTGTGCAGAGGAGAACACAGAAGCTCTGAGTTTTTCTCATACAGACTGTCATCTTGAAAATCCTTTGAGGGATCTACTTCAGAGCACAGAGCTTTGAATTTCCAGGTGGGATACATTCTCTTTAACGTGACCAGGGTGTCACAAAAAAAAAAAAAGAGAGAAAGCTGTGAGTTTGGTTTGGTTTGAGGTCAAAAGCACAGTCTTGTTGCCTACCAGGGGTTTCAGGAGACCTGTTTTGCCCCTCTGAGAGCCTCTATTTCCTCCTGCGGAAATACTGAGCAAGGACTTTAACTCCTGCAGTCACTGCGAAGACAAAGGAATGTGTAGGACAGTGTCAGGATATTGACTGTCACTGAAGAAGTGACTCTCAGACACTTGTTCATTGGCTCTCAAGGCACACACAGCCTGTTGTTTCTGTTTCCTTTTTCCTTCCTTCCTCCACTCCCTTCCTTTTTAGATTTTTCTGAAGACAGGGTCTTGCTATGTGTTCCTGACTGACCTGGCACTGGCTATGTAACCCAAGTTGGTCTTATACTGGTGGCCATGCTCCTGTCTCAGTCTTCTGAGTGCTGGAGTTACAGGTCCAGATTATACATTCTCCTTCTCCTCCTTACGTTCTTTTGGTTTTCCGAGACAGGATCTCATGCAGACGAAGCTGACCTTCAACTCCCGCCATCTTTGAAATACTGAGCGAACAGGCTTGAGCCACCATGCCTAGATTTTTAACTTCCGTAGGCTTTCTGGATAAGCCTCAGTGTGTGACTCAGCCTACTGTATCAGCTTGGTAGCTGTGTAGAGTGACCATCTGGACAGCAGTTGAGGACAAGCAATCAAGAAAGGACTTGGGACCGTTCCGTGGTCTGGATGAAGTCCTGAGATGCTTAGGGTTAAAGGTCTTCACTTCAGGGGCATGAAAGGAGGTGAGAGGAGGCACTGTGTCGCTCTGTGGGAGGACGTGGGGAAGGCAGATCCCCGGAATAAGGAGATGGAGGAAACAGAAGACCGGAGGGCGTGGTCCTAAGAGGGGTCTGGTGCCTGCTCGTGTAAGTATGGGACCAGTGACGCCCTACTTAAAAAAAATGCTCTTTGTGACTCCAGTTGCTCTCAGAATTCACCTTTGAGCTGTCACCTGCACTACTTAGGGCAGCATTCCAAGGCACCATTTCCGGGCCTTATCTGTGGAGGGTGGGGCTTCTCTGTCCAGTGATTCATTTCTTTAGGTAGTGGGATCCTTTGTTGTTTGCTAAAAGGATTTCTTTTTCCTCGAACACGGGGCCTTACCTACACCTGGTTTGAGATGGCAACAGACACCTGCTAAGTCAGTGGTAGGGTAGGATCAAGTGGGCAGGAATTAAGAATTAGGTTTGGTTAAAAAAAAAATCACCAAGACCAGAGGAGGCAAGGAGACAATGTATCAAAATTCACAGGAAAAAAAAAAGTGGGTCGGCTGTCCAGAGGGGAATCTCACGCTAAAGGAGTCTTTTTTAGAAGTTACTTGGTCTCATGATCTTGAGACTCCTTTATGGGCCTATATCTGAGCGGATGGGCAGGCTTCTTACCATCTTTAGTAGTAAAATGTACAGTGTATATCGTCTCTCTTGGGACTAGTCATTTGTGTAAGGTATTGTGGGCCATTAGCATTATAAAGGAATGCAGGTCAGAGCAACTGGCTGGCACAATTATGCTTCAGAATGAGTTTGTTAGGTGGGCATGGACTGGCTCTGAAGAGGGAAAACAATTGGGGTCACAGCATCATGCCCGACACTGCATTTCACAGCCTTGAAGAGAAAGAGGGCCTTCCCTTCAAAACCTAGAGAGGGGCTCTATTAGGAGCTAGGGCCAGGAAGGGAACAAGCAGGTTCCAAGTCCAGAGAAGAGCTGCATTAGGAAAGACAATCATCATATATAGTATGGTGGGAGTCCTAAGAGAGAGCCTCCAAAATCTCTCGAACAAAGGGCATTTCTGATTTTTATAGCTTTTTACCACATGCTTTAGTCCAGCCTGGTGCATACACCAAGTCTGGACCATAGATGCACCTTGTAGTTGCAAAGAAGAGAGGCTGGGCCTTCTCAGGGCTGCAGGTGGGACGGGGAGAAAGAACGGCAGGTAGAAGGTGCAGTGGGGCCTGCCTGGTTTCTGAGACAGGGAGAAAGGCATCTAGAGAGTCTGTGATCTACAATTCACACTCTAACACTAGATACCTAAGTACAGCACTGTGGGTGAGTCTAAATGGCTGTGGTCCATGCTAAAGAGCAGGGATTTTGCTTTTCTTTGGGGCCAATGTCTTCCACTGTTGGTTATTTGGGCATGTAGAACCCCCTTGGTGGTAGCGAGTTAGTTGTCTGTACGCACCTACCTGATCTGGGAACATGATTACTTACCTCCGTCCTTATAACAGTTGCATAGGCAATGTATTTTAAAGTCATTAAAGATGTGCACTGGGAAAGCGAAAATAATAATAATTTCCATGTGTGCTGAGCATGTACTGGAGTTAGAACGCAAGAGGTACTATGTAAGATAGGCACGTGAAGATAAGAATGGGCCATTTGCATTCTTCTACATGCAGTTGAACCAACACCATTTGTTGAAAATGCTCTTTTTTCCACGAGATGGTTTTGGCTCCTTTGTCAAAGATCAAGTGACCATAGGTGTGTGGGTTCATTTCTGGGTCTTCAGTTCTATTCCATTGATCTACCCTGTCTGTCACTGTACTAATACCAGGCAGTTTTTATTACTATTGCTCTGTAGTATAGTTTGAGGTCAGGGATGCTAATTCCCCCAGAAGTTCTTTTATTGTTGAGAATGGCTTTTGATATCTTGTGTTCTTTTGTTATTCCAGATAAATTTGAGAATTGCTCTTTCTATCACTGTGAAGAATTGAGTTGGAATTTTGATAGGGATTGCATTTAATCTGTAGATTGCTTTAGGTAAGGTGGCCATTTTTACTATGTTAATCCTGCTGATTTATGAGCATGGGAGATCTTTCCGTCTTCTGAGATCTTCTTTGATTTCTTTTTTCAGAGACTTGAAGTTCTTGTCATACAGATCTTTCAGTTGCTTGAGCTCAAGTCCAAGTGGATCAAGGACCTCCACATAAAACCAGATACACTGAATCTAATAGAAGAGAATGTGGGAAAGAACCTCGAATACATTGGCACAGGGGAAATTTTCCTAAACAGAACACCAATGGCTTATGCTTTAAGATTAAGAATTGACAAATGGGACCTCATAAAATTGAAAAGCTTCTGCAAGGCAAAGGACACTGTCAATAGGACAAAATGGCAATCCACAGATTGGGAAAAGATCTTTACCAATCCTACATTCGATAGAGGGCTAATATCCAAAACATACAAAGAACTCAAGAAGTTAGACTCTAGAGAACCAAATAACCCTATTAAAAATGGGGTATAGAGCTAAACAGAGAATTCTCAACTGAGGAATCACAAATGGCTGAGAAGCACTTAAAGAAATGTTCAACATCCTTAGTCATCATGGAAATGCAAATCAAAACAACCCTGAAATTCCACTTCACACTAGTCAGAATGGCTAAAATAAAAAACTCAGGTGACAGCAAATGCTGGTGAGGATGTGGAGAAAGAGGAACACGCCTCCATTGCTGGTGGGATTGCAAGCTGGTACAACCACTCTGAAAATCTGTCTGGTGGGTCCTCAGAAAATTGGAAATAGTTCTACCTGAGGACCCAGCTATACCATTCCTGGACATATACTCAAAAGATTCTCCAACATATAATAAGGACACATGCTCCACTATGTTCATAACAGTCTTATTTATAATAGCCAGAAGCTGGAAACAACCCAGATACCCTTCAACAGAGGAATGGATACAGAAAATGTGGTATATTTACACAATGGAGTACTACTCAGCTGTTAAAAACAAGGATTTCGTGAAATTCACAGGCAAACAGATGGAACTTGAAAATATCATCCTGAGTGAGATAACCCAGTCACAAAAGAACACACATGGTATGTACTCACTGATAAGTGGATATTAGCCAAAAAGAAGCTCGGAATACCCAGGATACCATATAGACCATATGAACCCAAGAAGAAAGAAGATCACACCAAAGTGTGGATGCTACAGTCCTACTCAGTAGTGGGAAGAGAATAATCTCTGAGAAGTAGAGGGAGAAGGTGATCTGGGAGGGAGAGAGAAGAGGGAGGGAAATGGGGACAGCAGTTCAGATATGGGAGGAGATGGGGGAGAAGTACAGAGGGTCAGGAATTTGAAAAGTAGGTGTGTAGCAGTGGGGGAGGGGGAACTGGAATAACCACTAGACAGTCCAAGATGTCAGGGACCCAAGACGTTCCCAAGACTCAACAGGGAGGACATTAGCTGAAATACCCAACAAAGGGGAGAGAGAACCTGTGGAGACCATATCCACTGGCTAGGCACAGTCCCCCGTTGTGGGATGGGGCCACCCACCTATGTCAAAAATATTAATCCATAATTCCTCCTGTCAAAAGGAAATTCAGGGACAGAGAATGGAGCAGAAACTGAAGGAAAGGCCATCCAGAGACTACCTCACTTTGGGATCCATCCCATGTTCAGTTACCAAACCCAGACACTATTGCTGATGCTGAAAGAGTTAATTCAGGAACTTTAAAAAGGTCAGAGGCTGAGTTACATTCCTCAGACCACAAAGGGGAGAGGGAGACCGACCTAAGGGTGGGGATGCATTCCGAAGGACTGACTGTTGGTCACCTACAACCAACAACCAACTTGTTTAATGTAACACTGTTCTGCCAATCACATTGTGCTTAATGGTGGTAGCCCTGAGGAGGGTATAAAGGTCCACGCAGCACGAGGCGTGGGGTCCATCTCTCTTCATGTGTAGAGTGGCCCCAGCATGCTGGTTTTAATAAAAATTCCTCTTGCATTTTGCATCGATTTCCATCTCAGCGTGGTCCACTCAGGGGGTCTGGTAAGTTAAGATTGGTTGAGTCTTACAATGCCAAGAAGTGCTTGCTGACAGGAGCCCAGTATATCTGTTCCCTGAGAGACTCTGCCACAGCTGGACCAATACAGATGCAGATGTACATAGCCAAACATTGGACTGAGTGTGGGAACCCCAATGGCGAAGTTAGGGCAAGGACTGTAGGAGCGTAAGGTGTTTGCAACCTCATAGGAAGAACAACAGTATCAACCAACCAGAACCCCCAGAGCTCCCAGGGACTAAACCACCAACCAAAGAGTACACAGGGGGTACCCATGGCTCCATCTGGATATGTGGCAGAGGATGGCCTTATCTGGCATCACTGGGAGGGGAGCCCCTTGGTCCTGTGGAGGTTTGATGACCCAGGATAGGGGAATGCTAGGCCACTGAGACAAGAGTGGGTGGGTGGGTAGGGGACCCTCATAGAGGCAGGGGGAGGGAGGAGGGGATAGGAGGCTTGCAGAGGGGAACTGGGATAACATTTGAAATGTAAATAAATAAAATAACCCAAACAAATAAAGATCAGTATGTGAATAATGAGTGTGCATAGTGATGCAAACCAAACCTGCCATCTCACTACTTGAGAGGAAGAGGGGAGGGCCAGAGGTTCAAGGTCATTGTGGCCTGCATGAGACCATATTTCAGAAGCCAAAATCCAGAACCAAAACCAAGAACTCATCTCTAGATAATAAAGAGAGCCACCAAAGAGGAACGTTTTTTAAAGTGACTGAGGAGTGCGCCGGGAAGTGCTTTCTTCATACTTTACATATTCTGAGCTAAGTAAGCACACCCCTCAGAATCCAAGAGGATGTATTACTTTGAAAATAAAAAATCATGTTGATCCCCCCCCTTCTCTTCCTTCGTTCCTTAAAAAAAAAAGAATTTACTTTTTGGTGTGTGTGTGTGAGTGTGTGTGTGTGTGTGTGCGCGCGCAGGGGTAGGGGGTGGCATTGGAGGAGGCCAGATGAGGTGTCAGATCCCCTTGAACTGGACTCACAGGTAGTTCAGAACCACCTGAGCTGGGTGCTGGGAAGGAACTCTGACCATCTAGAAAAGCAGCAAGTGATCTTAACTGCTGGGCTGCCTCTTAAGACTGAGTCTCACTATGTAGCCCAAGCTGGCCTGAAAATCACTAGACCAGACTAGCCTCAGAGTATTAGAGACCCTCTTGCTTCTGCTTCAGATCTTGGATTAGGGGTGATTACCAGTTCGGGCTTGGATGTAAAAGGGGTAAATAAAACTTTTTTTTTTCAGGAGATGAGCCAAATAGGCAATTCTATCAATGTGCAAAACACAGAAGAAAACCGGTCCGTGGCTTGGTCAACAACAGTGCGATTTTGTGGCTAGATGTTGTAGGGCGGTTGGTCTCAGGACGACTATGGAAAGGCAGGGTTGAGAGATGCTGTGGAAAGCATTGAATGCCACAATAACTCTGGTATTTCCTGTGCTGGCAGGGAAATACTGAGCATCTGGAACTACTGAGCTTGACCCCATCTACTTCCTAGTAGGATAGCCCTAGCGGCGATAAGTAGTAGTGGTTGAAGTGTCAGCATGGCCTGGCGGGAGCTGCAGGGCCACATCAGGGGCCACTCCACAGTGTTCCGTGGGGTCCAGACTCTGCCTGTGTAGACAGCAATGTGCCAAAGATGGCAGCAAGAATAAAAACGGTCACTTTAGCCGGCCCCTGCGCCAAAGTTGACTTTATAACACACCTCCTGACGTCTGGATGGTACCTGTCCCTGGAGATCCTGATGGCGGCAGCTATCAGAGAATTTCAGTGACTAGGCCAGCTGGCCAGCTCTTGTCCTTCAGGAGCCGCAGGCAGGAGCTGCTTGGGCTGTGTTTCTTTTCACCTCGATAGATCTTTTTACAAATGGTTCCCCCCCCCCCGGCCACTTTTCAAGCAGTGTTCCTCACATAATCCTTAGCAGCTCTCTCCACTCCCGCGTCCCGCCCTTTAATGGTTCCCTTGGCGGTTATGAGTGCTTTTCCGGTTTTTCCCTTTTGCTCTGCCAACTCATCTAGGAAGGTGGGGGGGGGGCGTCTTCCCTATTTTTCTATTAATACTTAAAAAATAATAAAATGGGGGAATGCTTCTAGCCTCTTGCTTTCTAGGTCCACACCCACTGGTACCCTCTCTTGGAGACTTGTTAACATTCCACCCTCTGGGCCAGCGGCTGTGAGGAGGAGCTCTCCAGAGCTTCGGTCTGGCACCATGATTTCCTTCTTACCTCCCGCCCTTACTCCCTCCCCTCCTTTCATCCCTTCCTCCCTTTCTCCCTCCCTCTCTCTTCCCCTCCACCCCTTCTACCCCCTGGTTGCTAGGCAACATAGCTCAGGGGCAGAGCCCTCCCCCCCCTTCCTTCCCCCCTCCGCCCCATCTGTAGTCTGGCCAAGCATTAGACCACGTGCTTCGGGTTAAAGGCAGCCATGCTTCACCCTGGCACAAACCTGACTCGAGAAGGAAGGCACCGGAGGCCTTGGGCGGTGAAGTGCGGCGATACCATTTCCCTTCCTACCCAGGAGGCCAGGCTTGAGAATGCACGACTGGAGTAGCGTTGGGCCCAGTGTACTTGAGGAATCTGAATTTAATCTCACTTCCTCTCCTACTCTTTCCCCTCTCACTGGTCCTGCCAGAGAATTACCTCGACAAGGCAGAAGAATGACAAGCTCACGTGTTGGTGGAGGCTGGGGCTTATTGTTGCCGTTGCTGTTTTACACGTTTATAGTAGGAGTCTAGATCTCTGATGCCGAATTACTCAAGCGTGGCCCAGGACTCAGCACCGGTCGCCCATCTCTGGCACCAGCCGTCTTTCATATCACCAACTGAGAATCTGCATTTTGTCCAGGTGGCTGGGTGGTTTATGATTGAGACCCACTGATCAAATAACCTTTTATTGGCTTGGGGAGATTGAGCACACAAGACTGTCAGCAGCCTCTGGTGTTCCAGAAACTTCTGCCTTTCTCTGCTCAGTGGTAATGGGTATGCAAATGCAGAGACTACCTCCGCCCTACCTAATCCCCACCCCGCGCCCTGTCTCCACCTGGCCTTTTGTCTTTTGATATTATTCCCTTGGGATCATAAAGCCTGTTTTATACGGATCAATTTTATTGATGAGGAAATGTCCTATTTGCTCGAGGTCACCAGCATACCAATTGGTCCCACCCAGGTAACTGCTGAACCTCTGATTTTCCAGCTTCCCTATATATGTGACCCAGACTAGAACTTTCAGTTCTTTAAAACATGAAGCTCAAAAAAGTATTTGTAAAAAAAGAGAGGAAGAAGAAGAAGAGGAAGAAGAAGAAGAAGAAGAAGAAGAAGAAGAAGAAGAAGAAGAAGAAGAAGAAGGACATCAGAAACAAAGTGCTACGTTTGGTTTGAGTCATAAATTCCACCACAGAGGCTGAAATAAGGACATTTTCCCGAACCTCTGCAAAGATTCCAGTAGTTGAGAGGCCTTTTTGAACAAGAGGTCACATGGCTTGAGTTTCAAAGAAAAGAATGTTGAAAGAAACCTTCCAGATGAGAATGGTCTCCAGATGTGAACACGACTCTTCCAGATGTGTGGACGAATGGGGTGGGAGAAATGGGGGAATCAGATGCCTCACATGTCTGCAGAATGAAATGGAAAAATCTCCCTCAGCCACAGGGGAAAGTAGGACAAGAGGAAGAGAAATGGCGCCCGCCTGAGCTAAACTCTTTACTGAGGGGCTGAGCTAAAGACAGAAGCAAAGTAGCTCTAGTCGACTGCAGGCTGCTATTTTAAACACACAGTATGCACAGAGGCCACACCTCACAGAAGTGTTGGGGAGTGCTTGCAGGAACTCACTGTTCTTAGACCTGAGCAGACCTGCTTTTGGCCCCTGGGAGGAGCCTCCCAGTGCAAAGCCATCAGGCTGCAGAGCCAGCCAGACAAGCTGAGAGAGACAGAGTCAGGGGAGAAGGGAACGGAGCCCAGAATGCAGCAGCAGAAGGAGCCAGGAATCACACAGGCCTCTCTTTCTTCAGCTTGAGTCTGCAACCATTCCCTCAGAGATCACTGAGTTTGTCCCTTCACAAGGCTACAAAGTCCCAGGATTCTCAGAGGAGTAAATCACAAGCCACACAAAAAGCAGGCCTGTGGCTGACTCAGCTTGGTTTGTCACATTATTGTCAGGCTCCTATATGCCTGCAATTAGATGGGTTGATTTCCCCTGCCTGCCGGGTTCTTTACTTCCGTCAGATAATGGATCTAGGCTTTCATCTACCTGTGTGACCATCTTCCCATGTCTTCCATTTAGAAATCATCCCAGTCCCCATTTCCCCAACACCCTGAAAATTTTATTTATTTATCTGTGTGTGTGTGTGTGTGTGTGTGTGTGTGTGTGTGTGTTGGGAGTCTGTTCCTCCTTTCCACCACATGATCTGGGGTTTGACCTCATGCCATCTGGCTTGTCCCACAGGTACTTTTACATGATGAACCCCCTCCCCCACCAGCCCCTAACCCATAAATAGCCCTGGTTGACCTGAATGTCACCATGTAGACCTGGCTGGACTCAGTCTCACGGAGATCGACCTATCTCTGCCTCCAAAGTGCTAAGATTAAAGGCATGTACTCCTCAGCCTGCACAATTAATACACCACACTAGTGCAACTAGTGAAGGGGTTAAACATTTTATTTCCCTATAAGGGTTTAAAAGATACATCTAAACTAAACAAAACATTTAAGTTGTGGATCATTTGCGTCATTAAAAATGTATACATGTAATATTGCCTACATATTGATCACGCACATCACCTGGCATAGTTCTGTGTTTAATGTGCTGATGATCATATACTTAATACATTTAGTAGTTGTTTTGTTGAGGCTGGAGAGTTGGCTTAGTAGTTAAGAGCACTTGTTCATCTTCCAGAGGATCTACGTACAATTCCCAGCCCATGTGGTATTCTGGAACTCCAGGTCTAGGGAGATCCGATGTCTTCTTTTGGCTTACATGAACACTAGGCATGCATGTGGTATCCATACATGCATGCAGGCAAAACACCCATACACGTAAAATAAAAATAAATACATCTTAAAAAAAGAAAAGAAATAGTTGCTTTGCTGGAAAAAGTTAGTTAGCTGTCTTCTCTTGTGCTATTCAGAGACTAATTTTCCCTGAGATATCTAGCCCAACAACACCTTTCTCAAGGGCCCCAAGCAGTCAAAAGGGTGACTTTCCAGTCAGAAGTTGACAGCATTGAGATCACTGGAAGGGATGAGTTCAGGATCAATATGTGTCCAGTCTCAGGTAGACAGATGTCACTGCTCTGAGGTTCAGGTATCAGAAGTGTAATATTGTCTCCATCGGTGTCATCACCATCTCAATGACTGGAAATTCTTCATGCCCCTCCGTCCTTAGTGTGACTGATTCCTGAAGCTGCAGATTGCTTAAACTTGATTCTTCACACATCGTGATATTCCAACCAGATACCAGCTCTCAATTTTATATGGTTGATTCTGTCCTGGCTTACTAGGAGAATACTCTTAAAATTCTTATTATTCTTAAACTCACTTGGAATTGATTCAAGGCAATTCAGGAACTTAACTCAGGAAATTAAGTTGAGTTAATTCTATGGATGTTCTTTGAAAAAAAAAAAGCACACATTTGTCTAGATTTTTAAGCATGAGCTCGGTGTATTCATGCCCCTGAAGGGGACAGATTCTGCATTTGCTGTGTATCATGACAAAGGTGTCTTTTGCTCTTGTAAGTTGGTTGTGGAAGATTCCACAAGACCCGTTGCTACCAATAGACCCCCTCATGTTTGAGTACTGTGCGGTTAGCTCCTAAAGATTGCGTTTAGATAGAGTGTCAGCTTACGAAGACCGACTGTATGTCTTCCACACCCAACCCGAGTCCTGAGGTACGAGAGAGGACATTTTGGTTGACCTTTGCCCCTGGGGGAGCAGGGTCGTCCAGCCCAGATACAGTGCCTGCCTGGGCGGATCTCAGACACATGCTCTGCAGTTGGCAATCCCCAACAGCGGCTAAAACTCAGCAAACCCGCCCTTGTCTTTGGACTTCAAGCGTATGATTTCATTTGGAATGCTCCTTCTGTCTCTCTGCTTTCCTCTTCAACTCCCTGTTGTACCCTGCGCTTACTTCTAAGTCATTGGTGACTGGAACCAAATGGCGCTTCTGGAAGAAACTGTTTAAGCCACCAGTCAGTCTCTTGCATGCTGTGACACCTCACCTCAAAAGTTAGGCATCACCCGGAGTCTACTACTGTGTGGGTATGTGTGTGCCAAGTAACATACACGCAATCACGTTTATGGTTACCACCTACCTATCCAGCTGGGTAGTGCCATCCCCATTTTTAGATGAGAAAATGGCTCAGGCTGAGTCCCTTGCCCAAGAGCCCGTAGCAACCAATCAAATTAAACCTGGTCAAGCTGACTCCAAGGCTTCCCAGCTCTGATTCAGCTATGACACCGAGAACTTCTGAAATGCTCAAGCAAGACTATTTTAATTCATTTTATTAAGGGAAACTACAGCGCATATCTGACACGGAGGTGGTGTACCGCAGTGAAAGGAAGGAGACCCAAGCAGAAGCATGGTCATCACCCTTCGTGACAAAAGGAAGCCTCCTGGTTGCAAAGTGAGTTTCCCTAAGAGTGACTTTTGCCATCGCTGTGTGAACTCAAGACTACCCTTTTAATTTGGTGGGTTGACTTAACCCTGTAGCACCTTATGACCGAAGAGATTCCCTTCCTGGTTCATGACCCTGCTGTTGGAGAGGCAGAGTCTCTACCCGGTAACCTCTGAGTAAGAAAAGGAAGAGCTGGGTGAGGCTCAGCAGTGGTGGAAACCGGATCAGCTGGCAGAGTTAGGGTAAGACACAGCCGTGACGGGTCCCAATCATCCTTGGATCAGATTACTGAGTGGATACTTCATCATGACAGAGAAGTATTTTCTGTAGGGGGAAAAAAAAACCAACAACAACACAAAGCATTTCACCTCCAGTCTTTCTTGTGTCTACCTTCTTGTGTCTGACACCTTGAATAACTACCAGTCTGTGCCTCAAGAAGACCAACCTACACGTTTGTTAGAAATGTGCTCAGCTGTGCCTTTGCACCTCATTATGACTCTTCCCAGAAAAAAAAAAAGACAACTGATGTCTTTGCTGTGCCCCAGGCACTTAACAGACAGGTACTCTCTGTAGACAGACACTGTCTATAGACAGGCACTCTGCAGACAGACACTTTGTAGATAGACAGACACTCTCTATAGACAGACACTTTCTGTAGAAAGACAGACAGACAGACAGACAGACACTTTCTATACATAGACACTCTCTGTACACAGACACTCTTTGTAGACAGGCACCTTTGCAGACAGACACTATCTATAGACAGATACTTTCTGTAGACAGACGACAGACAGACAGACAGACAGACAGACTGATACTTTCTGTAGACAGAAACTCTCTGTAGACAGGCACTCTGAAGACAGACAGGTACTCTCTGCGTACAGACACTCTGTGGACAGACAGACACTCTCTGTAGACAGGCACTCTGTAGACAGACAGGCTCTTTGTGGACAGCCTGGAGGAAATCAAAGCAACATTTAGAAGCCCTCAAGTCATCAGTACAACTCTGAAGTCTGTCTCCAGTACAGGAATTCAGGAGGAAGCACAGGAACTTTCCCCAGGGCATCGAGAACACTATTGGACCAGTGAGACAAAAGGAAAGGCCTTATATTCTGAGTCCTCAAAACACGTTTTTAAGAGAAATACCTACTCATCCTTCCTTCCTCAATGGCAAACAAAAGAGGTCAAGGCACCCTTTTCTCTTCTCTTCCTTTGCCCTCCCACCCTTATTTAGGAAAAAGGTAGCATCGGGAGGGAGGGCGATTTGTCATATTCCTCACTTTATGCAGTGCATGCTTAGGGAATATGACCAAACATGTTGTCATCTTTATCATGAGGTATTAACTGTCTTACCAGCTGACTCTACAGAGACTGTCAGGCTTATGAAGATAAGACGGTACCTGTGTGCAGTCTCTCATCATGAGATTTCATGGCCAAGTCACCTTCTTCTTGATTCGCAGAGCTGGAAATAAAAACGAGGAGAGGCCATTGGTTAAAGAAGTCATTGGTAGAGCAAGCGGAGTGCCCTGCTTCCTCCAGCTTTGACCTGTGACCAAGCAACAGGCTCAGGGCATGAGCGTGGTCTTCAGGCTGTGTACAGGCAAACCGAGATGGGCACAGAGAGCCAGGCTGAAAACAGAAGTATGTTGAGGAAGTCAAATCTAGCTACGGTTGGATTAGTAGAAAGTCGAAGTCTTTACCTTCCTCATCATTAACAATCATCCTTTGCAGGTCGGATACAGCACTTGACATCAGGAGAGGGAGGACACCAGGCACATGGCATTTTAACACATCAAGTGCTGGGGGGGAGGGGGGAAAGTAGGACAGGAATAATTGTGAACTCTGCATAAGCATCAAGTCACCGAAGACCAGTGTAGGGAATCATCACCACAATGGCACAGAGAAGAGGATGATGGGAAGTCTGCAGGACAGCCAGTGTCGCTAACACTTCTCATTTCTTAAAAAAAAAATGTTTGGCAAGAAGCAAGGGGTAAGCATGGCAGCGAGGGGCACCATGGCCCCCAACAGTAGAAATGTGGGGTGGTTGCTTATATCCTGGTGGCAGTCAGGAAACAGAGCATGGCCAGAATCCAGGCAACTCTCTGACCCTCTGGCATGCCACTACCTTACCACTGGGCTTCATGTTCAAAGGTTTCGACAACCTCCAGGAATATGGGTGTAAGTGCATGAGCCCATGGGGGCATCTCAACTTCCTGTCACAGCAGTTAGATGGAAAAGACTGGTTCTGAGACGAGGGAAGCCACACAGAAATACTAATATGGCACAATGGGGCAGCAGTCTTCTGGTGAGTGAAGAACTCGATAAGGAAGGGACCTGAAGGCTGGCTGGGGAGATAGTTCAGTTGATGAACTGCTTGCTTTGTAAGCACAGGGATATATGAATGATCCCCAGAACCCACGTAAACAGGTCAGGATGTGATGCACATTTGTGACCAGTTCTGGGGAGGGAAGAGAAGAGCCCCAAGGCTTGCTTAACCTACTTAGTTCCAGGCCACCACTTCGTCTAAAAACCAAAACAAACAAAGCAAAACACAAACCAGCCAAGCAAACCATCGTGGTGGATGGTACCTGAGAAACGACACCGCGTTTGCCTTCCGGCTTCTACATGTATGTGCACGGATGGAATGTAACCTGAGCCTTTGGGTCATGCAGTGCTGTCACAGGGGTGAGGAGGTTGAAGGATGCGCAGCGAGAGACAGTAAGGAACCACAGACAGATTCAGAACCAGGTACGAAATGGCACCTGAAGCCAGCTGTTCTCAGCAACTGCATGTGGCATGGGTGAGCACAGAAACTAAGCAGAACCAAACCAAACAGGGGATTGAGTGGGTGGGGGAAGCAAGAGAGCACTGATAACTGAGAATTGAGAACCTTAAAAGCTGAACCACTGTGGATGCTTTTGTGGTGCCTGGAATAAAAGACCCCCGGACTCAGGAGGCAAGGAAATATACTAATTGCTCAATCAAGAAATAACTGTGGTGCCGGGTGTGGTGGCACACGCCTTTAATCGCAGTACTTGAGAGGCAGAGTCAGGTAGATCTCAGAATATTAAGCCAGCCTGGGCTACATAGTGAGTTCCAAACCTGACAAGCTATATAGTGAGACCCTGTCTCAAAAAAAAAATATATATATATATATAGGTTTGGAGGAGTGAGATTTAAAGAACTGTCGTTTCTTGGGAGTGGGGTACTTGAGTCAGAGGGCTCTTAGTTCAATATCCTCATTTTTATCATTCAGAAAACCAAGGCCCAGAGAGGACATCAAGGTTGTATCCCACAGGCATCCATGTGGGCCAGTGGAGTTCTGGTAGGCCTCTACTATATTTAGACAATAGCAAATATAGTTGATGTCTTCGGCACAGAAATTCCTGCAATGTGACCGTAGGATGAGTGGAAACAGAACTCTGAGGTTTGACTTTTGGCCTCTGCATTCTGATTTCAAAATCCTGACCTTGCTAACCTCAGTCCCCAAAGACCTTGGTGGACAGTGAGCTATATAGCAGTAGGGCCATCCAAAAGCTAAAAGAGTCCCAAGAAGGCCTCCTCCTTCCAGAAAGCTGGAAACCACTGTAGGCGAAGGGTAAGCGGGAACCTGCAACAACCCCCGGTGCGCTGGGAGGACTCCTGCTAGCTGGAGCTCCCGGCCCCTTTCCAGGACGTTCCACTCTGGACTTGGCTATCCGGCTCTTGCCCAGATTCGCATCCTCTTGGAACCTTGTGATTAACCGTGATACTTCATCCAGCACCACGTCTCCGAGCCACAGTTTGTCCCAATAAATTAAGAACAAATTGAGACTGTGAATGCATTCCATTTAGCTTCCTTTGAACTACATCTCTGGAGTTGGGCTCCACAGATCCTTCTGACACCATCAATATGTATGAGGCCCCAGCGGGCGGCCTCCTACACCCTCGGAGCCTCCAGCTCTGGGGTGGATAACAGACAGGGAGAATTTTAAGTACATCCTGTTCCACCACGGCTGAATTCTCTCCCATTTCCTTTTCCTTACTTCTTTCCTCCCTGATGCCTGGCATTCTCCTCCCAACCCAGCAGAAAAATAATTGTTTAGAGGGTTGAGTCTGGCAGAGTTGATTTCTTCTTTTCCTTTCCTAACAGTGTTGCAAAGCCTTAAGACTGTAAAGGAATAACAGCCTCCCCCAATGCACAAACACAGCACTGCTTTGGCAAACAGGAAACCATCCCAGGGCTGTGGGCTCCTGAGCCAGGAAGTGGGTCTTTGCTGCTCTGGCTACCTTCCTCAGTTTCTTCCTGGCCATTCAAGACAGTTAAAAATAGTAACCACCACAACCAGAAGGAAAGATGAGATGATTTGTTGTCTAGCCACAGATTTGGGTGGTTGTAGAGGGAGCTAATCCTCCGTCTTGGTACGGTGAGAATTCTTACAGGATTAAGGCTGGTCCCTTTAGTAAAATTTCAACCCCAAGTATCTCCAAGAAACCAACTTATGCCAGGTAGGAGGTAAATTAAGCAGGGCTGGCGAACCGTACATGTAGACACACGGGAATGCATACGTGAACACTACAGCTAAGATGAAACCCCAGACTTCCTATGGGTGTAGCCTCCATGCAGTGCAGGCGGCTCATGGGACCCAAAGAAAAAAAGAAAAAAAACCAACTTTCATCATGACGTGTTCCTCTCTGTGAGAGTATTAATCCCCCAAAGTAGAGGTCAATTCACAATGATGAAAAGACTTGAATCCTTAACTTATGGCCCTGGTCCTAAGTTTTGTCAAATCTGCTACTCTCTCAGGTAAGTGGATATTAAGATGACATGTGTACAAGGGGTACAACTTCAAAGAGTCGTCAAGATACAGAAGACATATAAGGAGGCTTAGCTGGTAAAGCGATTCCTGCACGTGCACGAGGAACTGAGTTTGAACCCCTGTAAAGCCAGAACCCATGTAAAGCCAGGCATGGTCTCTCTCTCTCTCTCTCTCTCTCTCTCTCTCTCTCTCTCTCTCTCTCTCTCTCTCTCTCTCTCTCTCTCTCTCACACACACACACACACACACACACCCCTCACACACAGAAAACAAAAAAGTACTACAATGGGTGTTCAGGACAGAAAGGTTCTTCCTGAGAAGGTGGTATGAATAAAAATGTAAAAGACACAAATGCAGTTGTACCTCAGTGTCCCAGGAGGATACCCCAATACCAAAATCTGGGGACAATTAAGTCCATTACACGAAGCAACACAGTATTTACATATAGCCTATGCACATCTTCCACATGCTTGCTTTATTTATTTACTGCTTGGTTTCTGCTTGTTTGTTGTGTTTTCTGAGACAAGGTCTCACCGTATAACTCTGTTTGTTCTGGAACTCTCCATGTACACCAGACTGTCCTTAAACTCACAGAGATCCTCCTGCCTCTGCCTCTGAGTGGAGTGCTGGGAACAAAGGCATGTGTCATATTCATTCTTCTTTTTTTCTTCCTTTCTCTCTCTCTCTCTCTCTCTCTCTCTCTCTCTCTCTCTCTCTCTCTCTCCCCCCCTCCCTCTCCCTCTCCCCCTCCCCCTCCTCCTCCTCCTTCTTCCTCTTCTTCTTCCTTTTCCTCTACTTTTTCCTCTTCCTCCTCTTCTTCCTCTTCTTCCTCTTTTTCTTCTTCTTCTCCTTTTCCTCCTCCTTCTCCTCCTCCTACTTCTTTTATTACTACTACCATCTTTCTTCATAGACCAGAATAAGCTTGAAGACTCACAGACTCCTAATTCAGCCTCCCAAGTATTGGAATTACAAGTATCTACCACCATGTTTCACTTCTGCCTATACTTTTTGAAAACAGATTTAAAATTTTTAATTGGTGTGTGTGTGCATGTGCGTGTGCGTGTGCGTGCGTGTGTGTGTGTGTGTGTGTGTGTGTGTGTGTGTGTTTATGTAGGCCATATGTGTGGGTGCCTACAAAGATCAAAAGATACATTAGATCCTATGAAGCTGGAGATACAGGCAGTTATGAGTCACCCATATAGTGCAGGGAACCAAACTTGGGTCCTCTGGAAAAGCAGCCAGCACTTAACCCTCAAATCATCTCTCCAGCTTCATATACTTTACATAATCTCTTAGATGATTTATATAAAATAAAATATAAGTTTTATGTGACATGTACTATTTAGGAATAATGAAGAAAAAAGAAAAACTTTAGGCACAGACACATTCTCCCTGCCCCCAATACTTTCAATCTGCAACTGCTTGAATCTATAGGTCTAGAACTCACGGATGCAGAGGGTTGACTGTACTAAAATTTATAATTCAGCCTGAATGAGTATTTCCTTTGAACAATTTTTTTAAGTAAATTTATTTCTTTTGTGGGATGGGGGCATGTCATGCCATGTGTGAAAGATCAAGATGATTTGGGGAAGTCAGCTCTTCCTTTGCTTTATGGGGTCCATGGATTGAACTCAGGTTATCAGACTTCGAAGCAAGCCCCTTTACCCACTGAGCTATCCCATGACCCACATTTCTATAGTCATGGAGGGACTAGGGGATTACTACTACTTGGAGGGACAGGGTGATAAGCTTTGTCTGAAGCCTAGGCTGGGCTCTGGTCTGAGTCCTCAAAGGGGCACCTAGGAGTCATAATCTGAAGGATGAATATCCTTTACAAGAGGGAGATCTATAATAGGAAGAGGAAATTCATATGAGTGAGGCATAATCTAAACCTCTGAAATCCGGAAAAGCTTTGTCCACTTAAAGGAAGGGACAGGAGAAGTAATGTTTCTGTCATTCATGTGAACACTCAGCTGTGAACTTCTGCCAAGAGTATGAATGTGGCCATGTGTTGTACACCCTAAAAGGGTTTGTCTAATTGTACCATCTAGGAAGATATATAAGCATTCAGAAATTTCTAGTGACATGGGAAGTCCCCATCAGTGTGCCTTGAGCAGCACAGGTGTGGTGTCCCTTAGTCTAGCAGGACTCCTTGGAGAGGGGTCTGGGAAGAAGTGTTTGTGTTCAAGTCTTACATAGTCCAGTTCTATTTTGTGACCTGGTACCTACCGACTTCCTTGAGCCTCAATTTTACCCTTCTAAATTCAGAATATTACTTTTTTTTTTTTTAAAAAAAAGCCATAAAACCCAGGGTGGTTGTAGGTGTGTATTAACCACTAAGCAAGGCACACCTATGATTATCACCGTATAACTATGTGGGATAAAACGGTGGCTTCCTAGCTGTTGCGAAATCCTCTCCTAGGATGTTACCATCAGTCCTCATAGAACTCTGAGCCTGGGGCAAGTGACTCAGTGAGAGACACAGAAAGGCTAAGTGAAGCACACTCTAGCTTGGGACCATAAAGGAATAACACTTTAAGGAACTTGGGGGTGACTGCTGTGGAGTCTGGGGGAAGGGGGTTAGAAATACCAAAGAGTGGGTCTGGAACGAGATGTCAGCCAAGGGCCACGAGTTCTGGAATCCTCCTGCCAGATGTACCCTGGAGGTGGTGTCATTTACTAGTGCCTTGGGGGAAGGCATGGGGGCTTCTGCTCCCCCGCTCCCAACCCTGCAGTCTTTCTCTCCATCTCTTGTTGATCTTGACAGTCAGCGCTCAGTAACTATGTAAAAATCTGATAAACTCCAGTGTTAAACCGTGAGGAGTTTCGGTCACTTGAAACTGGCCTGCCTAAGGCCTGAGGGTGCCCATAGTGAGTCAGGAAGGCCAGCGTGTGGGAAATGAGGCTTGGGGTTGACAGTAATGAGTGTTTGGAGGCAGTTAAGGGTTCATAGGGTGCTGTAGAGGAGGGAACCATGGGTGATGGGGAGGCCGGTCCTGCTGCAGAGGTCATACTTAGTTTCTGGGCGTGGGTGTCCCTCTCCAGTCAGCTTGCTCATTACCACACTTTAGTCTTCCCCCAGCACGGGGGCCATGTGTTTCTGCCGCCCTCTGCTTGGCTCCTCCTGTGTATAATTTAGATTCTACAGCAGGTGTTGACCCAGGCTTCCCTTCTCTTCCCAACAGTTTAACAAACAGGCGTTCAGATGCTTGTTGATTCATTGATCATCCAGGCATCTAACTAGAGCTTCTCAGCTCTTAATCTGTTGCTTACTGTTTATTAAACACTTATTATGCTCCAGCAAATGCATCTTATGTGCATCATCTCGTTTTGTTTTTGTTGTTCTCACAAACACTCTATAAGATACATGGCCTTGTATTTGTTTTGCAAAGAAGAAAAGAGCCTCAATGAGGTTGTATAACAAGCCTGACCGTCACAGTTAGAAAGCGCTAGGGTCACAATAGAGACTCGGGCTCTGCTTCACACCAGTGTCTGTGTTTTAAACACCGCAGCATCAACATACATGGTTACTTAACTATTGACTTGCTTGACGTGGGTTCCGAAAGTGTGGAGAGGGGTGAGTGGGGAGGAGTGGTGTAGGGAGATCTATCTGACGGGACATTAAGGTTATATCAAAGCATGTCTTATTTCTCATATTATTTTATAAACTCATGTCACTGTAAGAAGCAGAAGCCATGCTTAGGCATCGCTGGTCCTTGGTGAGGATTCGGAGACAAACATCAGACAAATAGACCATCCTGCATTCCAGGAGTTTACCATCTAATGGAAAAGGGTGATGTATGAGTCAGGGCCTCCTGGTCTTTCCCTGTGGTAAATATAAAGGCAAGTGTGCCTAGGGGCCCAGCAGATCCTTAAAGCAATGTTTCTATAAAAGCTGATATTTAATCTGAACTTTGCACACCAAGTCACGGCCAAGGGTACAGCTTCAGAGCAGACCCCGAAGGCTTGGAGTCTCAGGCTTGGCACAGAGAGTGCTGTGTGTGGCTGGGTGATAAGGCATGAAGAGATGTTGGATTGGTGAAATTGGGACTAGCAAGGTCATTGAGGCTAGGTAATATATAAAAAAGTCTTCCTTAATGACCCCGATGGTGGCCACAACCTGAAAACAACAGAGTACCACCGGATCTCTTTCCATAGAGGCTGGTGTAGTGGCTTTAGAAACCAGCTAAGGACAGAGGATGAAGATCAGAGCAGGGATGGGCACACACATGTAATCCTAGCACTTGGGAAAAGGAGAACTGGACACTGAGTTTGAGGCCAGCATGCTTCTATAGTAAATTCTAGGCCAGCCTGGGCTACATACTGAGGCTAGACCCTAGCTTAAAAACCAATCCAAACCAAGCATCAGAATGGGGGCTGCAGCAGGGTGTCAGGAGAGCGAGTGGCTGTAGGGATCCTAGAGTGAGTGAGATCAGGGCCTCAGGGCGACTGACTCGGGGAGAAGGATTGCACGAGTCTACAAACAATCCGGGAGAGCCTCAGGGCAGGTACAGTTCCAGGTTCCTGCGCTGCTGTGTCATTCCCATTGTCTGGGGTAGATATTGCTGCCTTCGTGTTTCTAGATGAGGAGTCTGAATGTCAAGAATGGGTCCAGAGTCTGTCAAAGTGACAGGTCAGGGATTCAGATGGAGCCCAGCACTCGTACATCTGTAAGAAAGCCCCAAATCTTCCTCTTTCCACTCACTCCTATGCTATATAACTGTGTTAGTAAGACAGGTCATCTAAGACATGCTGTTTTATACCCTCCAATTCATATAATGAAGTAAGGGTCAAAGGCTGTGCCAGGCACTGGAACAAAGGCTGCGGAGTTCACAAATTATTTTTCTTCTGGCTAAGGAGATGGCCCAGTTGGTGAAGAGCTATGGTGAGCATTGACTTTGGGTCTCTAGTTATCATGTGAAGAGCCAAGCAGGATGGTAGGTAATGATAGTCCTAGCTCTGGGGCGGCAAAGACAAGAGGCTCCCTGGCTCTCTCTGGCCAGCCAGCCTAAAAGAGTCTGTGAGCTCCAGGTTCATTCAGAGAATGTGTCTCAAAACATATGGTGGAAATGGCAGAGTAAGATATCTAATATTGACCTCTGGCTTCTACATGTACCGACATATACATGTGCACACATGGGAGTGTCTGCATACATATAAACACATGCAAACACACACACTCACACACACACACACACACACACACACACACACACACACACACTTTTCCTTCTATGTTTCCTTCATTTAGGTATCAGTAAGGTAGGCAAGTGTCATTATTTGCATATTGGGGTTGAGAGCACCAGGTGCCACTTGGTCCTACCCTCTTAAGCTCATTCTTGGTCATTTTGTTTTTCTTTGTTTGTCTGGAGCCAGAGTCTCACTATGTATACTTGGCTGGCCTGGAATTTGCTGTGTAGACCAGACTGACCTTCAGCTCTGAGAGCAACCTGCTTCTGTCTCCCAAGTGTTGGGTTAAAGGCATGTGCCACTGCACCTAACCTTCATTTTTTGCCTTTTCGTTTGTTTCTTTTTGCTTTGTTTTTTCATGGCCAACTCACTATGTAGCTCTGGCTATCCTGCTTTGATGCCCAGCCCAACCCGTTCAGGAAATGCTGAGAACCTACTGGGTGTTCCGAGATGCCTGACTCTGCCCTTGGGGAGCCTGTGGTAGAAGAAGGAAGGTGAAGAGGTGTGGTGTGCAGGAGAACAGTATCCTGGCTCATTCGGAAGATGACTCATCCCGCTATGGTAGGGTGGGGAGAAGGCGAAGGCACCACGGAGAAGGTGACTTTTGAACTGGCTATAGAGGCAGAACTGCATTTCTTCAGGAGAGATGTCAAGGGACAACAACACCCATTGTATCACAGCTAAGTCCAGGCTCTGCAGCCCTGCCTTAAGACTTTACAAATATTATTTGTCCGCTCCTCCCTGTAATAACCCGTGTGGTGTCAACTAGTATTATCCTCAGTTTATAGACGAGGAAATGAGGGTTTGGAGAGGATTTATGCCTAAGTGGTCTGATTCCAGCTAATTCTCTAGACCACTGTGTAGCACTTGAGCAAAGTCTCAGAGGTGGGAAGATGCCTAGCTCATTCACAGTGCTAAAGGTGGAAGAAAGGAAGGAGGAGGGCGAAACGTGGGAAAGGTAGATGGGCCTGAGCAGATGTGATGATGTCCATTGTTTTGTTTCCACAGGGTAGCTGAATAGTAGCCACAGGGTTTGACTAGATCAGGGATCTGTGTTTCATAGAGACACTAACTAGGAAAACAGAAGATGCCACAAACATCAGTGTCTACAGAGTGGGTGCCCGGCTCAGAAAGCTCATGAAGGATGTAGGTCAGGTGGGAAGGAGAGTCTATCCCTGCCAAAGGTGGCAAGGTCGCTGCCTCCATCACCTCCTGGCTGGTCTCTTCTAATTTAAACAATTCAATTATGGTATTCAATTAGGTTATTTCCCTCCTTTCTCTTCTCCTTCCATATTTGCCTCCCTTCATCCCAAATTTATGGTCTCCTCTTCTTTAGTCATTGTTGTTACACCACACCACACTACACCACACCACATCACTCACACACACACACACACACACACACACACACACACTGATTTGAAATGTAAGATAGCTATAGATCAGTGATAAAGTGTTGGTTTACCATGTGTGAAGTCCTGGATCCACTCCCCATTACTAGAACCATTTTTAATTTTTAAAAGTAAGAAACTAATTTTAAATATTCATTTTTTATTGTTTTTTTTTTTTTACAAGACTCTCACGGGTACTGTTGACTAGCTGTGGTAGGGAGCATGGATTTCGGTAAATGGAACTTGGGGACCAGGAAACTAGTGTTTGGGGCTCACTATTAGTGGTGTAGATTCAGAAGACTGAGCCAAGGTCCTGGCAGCCAAGACTCAGAGGGATGGTCTTGCCTGAGATGCATCTTAAATTAATACTTGATGAATTTAGACATGGATGGTGTCTAAGCTGACAGCATAGGTGATGGAACCATCAATTCATTCAATCTTTGGACAATTACTTATTGAATATTAATTGTATCTGAATTATTGGATGCTAAGACAGAGCAAAGAATAAGACCCAGAAGCTTGCAGGGAAGGAGCCCAGCCCCAGTGAGGCCTTCTGGAAGCTAGCAGACAGGTGTGTGATGTGTAGGAAGACCATCTACCTTGTCTTGGGGAGCACAAGGTCAGGGAAGACCAGACTGATACCACAGCAAAGCGAGGGTGTGAGAGAAAGGTCTTGAGGGGTTTTGGATGCACCTAACGGGGGTCTTCATTTCAGAACAGCCAGTGCTTACACCTGGCTTCCTTTGTGATGCTTTGGTTTTATGACATTGAAAAATCCAAGAGTCTTACTCATGCCTTTTTTTTTCCGCTGTCACAATTTCTTTGTGTCCTCATCAAAAATATTCAACATCAATGAGCAGATGCTGATGTTGTTGTCTGAGGTGTGGTGGTGCTGTAAAATGATCTGGCCTTTATTCTCCTTTCCTATCTTCCTTCCTTCCTTCCTCTTTCTTTTTTAAAATCTATTCATAGCTATTGTGATGAGTGGCCTGTCTTCATTCCAGTATTATCATCTTCTGGTGGATTAATTAAAGAAGCAGTCTCTGTCATATATCATTCTACTTCCTCCCCTTGAATACTATTTTGAAAGACAGATTAAGATTTTGCTTTGTTCATTCAGCACACACTTACTAGAAACCTCCCATGCCCAGGACACTGGTCTAGGCATCTGGATGTGGTGCGGCTATGCATAAGGAGACTTCTGCCCTCTGCGCCTCAGGGCCTTTGTTCAGCTGACTCTGGAAATGTATATGTTCTCTGGCCAGGAGAATGTGCTCTCTATACTCTCTGAAGCTGGGCTGCGGCTCTCTCCAGCATGGGAGACTCTCTGTTCCATTCTGGCATGATTGCCCATAGCAACTTTGCAGCAGTGAGTGCTACACTGTCCCATGGAGAACTGTAAGCGGTGTGTCTAGCTTCAGCACATTACTGTTCTTCTACGTAATCTGAAATGGAGTGCTCTCTTTTGAGAAAATAATTTAACTCCATAAATCATTGTCATTAGCCACAAGACTAAGTGGAGGACGAGGAACCCAGGGACTGCTCCAGGTGTCATTTGAGTGGGGTGAATTCCTCATCCACAGAGAGGGGTGCAGAGATCTGTTGGGGTTTTAAACCACCCTGTGAGGACCTAGGAAGTTCTTATTTGAAATGGCGCCCAGCTGGCAAAGTTTAGAGCCACCCCACATTCTAGGAATTCTTGTAGTTATTGGGTCACTCTCAGTCTATGGCAGATTCTGCAGAGCTTCTAGGAGCTACAAAATGGCTCCATTGTGAAGAGAAGAGTGTGTGTGTGTGTGTGTGTGTGTGTGTGTGTGTGTGACAGAAACAGGAATTCTGGGCCCTGCTGGCCACCCATGGAGTTTTGTGTCCAGTGAGGGATTCTGTCTCAAAGCAGTAAGACAAAGAATGATCGAAGACACTCGATGTCCTCCTATGGCCTCTGTGAGCGCTCACATGGGCAAGCCCACTCACATACAGACCCATACCTACATAGCCATGTGTGTACACGCACAGTGACACCCCAACACACACAAAGGAAGAAGGAGAGCAGCCAGTAGAGGTTCATACTGCAATCTCAGCACTTGAGAGGTTGAAGTAGAAGGATTGTTATGAGTTTGAGGCAAGCCTGGGCTGCCTAGTGAGACCAGCCTGGGCTATGGAGTGAGATCCTGTTTTAAAATAACAATAGCAGCAGTAACAAAAACCTAGCAAACAAATACATGACACGAAAAGGCTGACATGTACGGAATGCGTGCCCTAATTCGTTATACAGATATGTTGTCTTACGTTGTTATTTATTATTGTTGCAATTTTATTTATTTTAAAAAATGTATAGTTCTATTATTTTTCTCTTTTCCTTCCCTTTAAACTCTCTCATACCCACTCAAATTCATGGCCTTTTTTTCTTTAATAATTATATGTGTGTACATACATATATATATGTGTGTGTATATATATGTATGTATATATATATATACATGCACTGATTCCATTCAGTGTTGCCTGTGTGCACATGATTTCAGGGCTGATCTCCCCTGGAGCCCACACTAAGCTAGCTGCCCCTTGAGTCTTTAGGGTTGTCCCTGTGAAGGCCAAAGTCAGTGGGGCACACCCAGCCCTGCCCCTGTGGCAGCCCAGCCCCGAGCCAGTCCGGGCTGAGGAATCTGTGCAGCTGTCACCTTGCCACCGAATGAGTGTGGACCTTACATTTTATTGCTTCTGAGCTAAGGCCAGAAATTCCTTGGCAAGGATGGGACCAGCTCAGGCTTCACAGTTTCCCTTCCCCCAGACTGCAGAGGGAAGCCTGCTGTAGCAGGATCCCAGGGTTGGTGCACTCAGTGGGGAACAAGTGCCAGCAAATGGCCTGCTGCCCTTGGGAGTCTGATGTGGAAATGCTGAGGGGCATATTTTATGGCAAGGTTAAAGTAACACCGTGAGGGTAGAGTGTGGGCAGTGGGTGTGCTCAGACCAAGAACGGGCATGAGAACAGGGGAGTTGGCAATCCCTTACTGTATCTTTAGGGGTTGGTAGGCCTGTGCAGCTCTGGGTTCCTGGGTGAGGGATCAGGTAACTGTATGAACTGTCAAACGCCATTCACGAGCTACGAAGTAAAGAAGGCAGAGAAAGTTAGTTTTCATCCCTCTATCCATTCCTCTCTCCCATGACTTCACAGGATTGGAAAAGTTCCATCTGGGCCATTGCTATGGAGGACACTACAGATTGTGAGAAACATCCCCTTTGGAGGAAGCTGAAATCCTGAGTGCTTAAGTCAGTTCTCTAAGATTATACGCTCTAAAGTGATGAATCAGCACCATCTGGCCAGTCGATGAATGGGAAACCATATTTAGACAAGATGTCAGCTATGTTACTGTGTGTATAGATGTGCTGTGCTCAACGAGTTTCACCAACATATTGTTTATGGTGTCCACCACCCACTGATAGGGAATTGGTTGTTTTTGTTTTGAGGCAGGAAGTTCCGGTCAGCCTGTCTTTGCTTGGAGGTCACTGAGAGTACGGGCACGTATTGCCATGACCAATTTTTATGTGGTGCTAGGGATCAAACCAGGGCCCTATCCATGCCAGGCCAACACCCTACCAATTAGACTATATCCACAGCTCTATCAATGGAGGATTATCTAAATGCTTTATTTTACAGAATTCTATGTAGCTGTTACAAATAATGACTCATTGGGATGCTAAGGGGTTTTGTTAGAGGGATATTGGAGACCTTTTGTTGTGTGAAACAGTTAATGTCATGAATGTGTAGAGCATCTTGAGTAAGCCATATACATATGTATACAAACATATATATGAAAAGATGCTTGAATAATTACCTAAAAATTAGGCAAATGGGTTTTGTTAATGTGTGTATGTATATGTGTGTGTGTGTGTGTGTGTGTGTGTGTGTAGTGTTGGAGATTGAATCTGGGTCCTTTTTTTTAATGCTGGGAAAGTGTTCTGTCACTGACTTATACCTCTTCCTCAAAACACACACACACACACACACACACACACACACACACACACACACACACACATACACACTCACGCACATGCACGCTCACATACGTACACACACATTTAAGGTTCATTAATTCTTATCTTAAAAATACGAGTGTCTTGTTTACATGCAGGTAGCATGTGTACTGTGTGCATGCAGTGCCTGCCAAGGTCAAGATAGCATTTGAATCCCCTGGAACTGAAATTACAAAGGGCTGTGAGCTGCCATGTAGGTCCGAGGAATCAACCCTGGAGCTTCTGAAAGAGCAGCGAGCACTCTTAACTGCTGAGCCATTTCTCAGGCCCCTGTTTTAACACATTTATATATAATTTTATGCATTCCTGGAGTTTTGTTTAAAGATTGTACGTCATTTTACTCGCTTTTATGAAGATAATAAAAAATGTTGTTTTGAATAGAATTACCAGGTGATCTGTCTCTTGAGCATATACCCAAAGGACTCCACATCCTCCTACAGGGACACTTGCTGTTCATGTTCACTACTGCATGATTCGCAAGTGATAGGAAATGGACTCAGCCTGTATTTCTATCAGCTGATCAATGGACAAGGGAAATGTGGTGTATACACACAAGGGAATTTTATTCAGCACTAAAATAAAGATGACATTTGCAGGATAATGGAAGGAACACGAAAGTATTATTCTAAGTGAAGTAATCCATGTTCACAGAGACCAATGCCATGTGCTCTGTCTCATAGGTAGACCTTAACTTTGGATGTTTATATTGGTGTGTTTAATTTGCTATGTAGACCTGAGGAAGCCAGGAAAGGTGCACGAGGGTGGGAGGGGACTCAAGGGGCAAGGGCATGGTAAGACACACGTGATATGAACCTCCAGGGGAAGAATCATGGGCTTTAAAGATTTAAGCAGGAATGAGTCAAGACTACAGGGGAGAGGAAGGATTGGGAGTGGGTTTATCAAAACTAAAGATATAAAAAGACCTTTACAGAAAATTACTATGTTGGAAGCTAATTAAAAATATATAATTAAAAAAATTAAGGGAGCGTCAACGAAAGTATCCTGCATAGCTGTGTGGTGCTTCCTTCAGAAGACACAGATAAATGGATCATAAGTGCCAGGTATGGCATTTTCCCTATGAGTTATTGGTCAGGGAGGCCCCAGAGACCCCCAGCACAGCACGGGCTTGTCGTTGCTCTTGATTGACTACTAGAACTCTTTGGCAAGCAACTGCTGCTGAACTCTTTGTAGAAAGATGTAGAGAAATCAAGGTGGAACTACCTAAAAATCTTCCTCCTCGGTGACTGTTTGATCCCAGGGCCAGCAGGTGCTATGCAGGCCTCTGGAGGGGCAGGGGTAGCTATCAGTGATATTACCCAGCATGCAACAAAACCAACTTGCCAGACGAGATGTGCCTACTGGTGAAATAACGGTGTAACTGTTTGAGAGGTAACCAGCAGGCCTACTGCACAGGAAGAAATTCATGCCTGTCATTGTAAATCTAGAAAAAAAAAACAAAAAACAAAATAAACAAAACCTCATGCCTAAAGCGATCGTAGGCTCTTGATGGGAGCCTGCTACTATTGTCTTGATAAATAGACGAGTCTCCACATTGTTTCCTACATTTTTCCGATTTTGCGCAAAGGTTAGTACTTTCTCTACCTCCAGTGGTCAGAGAATAAGGAGGAGAGCTATGAAAGGCTGTCTTCTTGTCACAACATGGCCGTTGCACTCACAAGCTCATTATAGATATGGTTACCCTCACAAGATAAAGTCAACATCCCAACAGGAGACACTAATCAGATTCAGTGAGTTATTAACCACCAGGAAAAAGAAGAGGACATGAATCACAGGGGAACATGTTGGAGATTCCTGGGGGGAGTAGAAGGAGAGATTGGGAGTTGTGATCATAATACATTGTTTGTGTGTGCAAAAGTATTAAAATAAATTAAAATTAAAATTTTTAATAAGTTGTTTTATGGTAAGACTATTTAACAATCTTCCTTAGTAATTTTCTATCATATAATATTCTATGATTAATGCACTACGATGTTTTGAAGAATGTCTCCCATAGTCTCAGGTTTCTAAGCACTTGGTTCCCAGATGGCAACGCTGTTTAGTGAAGCAGGACAGTCTTGCTGGAAGAAGCACATCACTGGGGATGCGCAATCAAACGTCATAGTCTTTTTACTTCCACTTTGACTCAGTTTCCATGCCTGTGGTTGAAGATGAACCTATTCATTCTGTCTAATTGAAGCTCTGGACTCATTGCCCAGCATTTTCTCAGCTCTATCTCCAGACTCTAGAAACCACTATTCTTCTCGCTCTATGAGCTACATTTTCTGTAGACTGAACAGATGGGTGAGAGCATGCATTGGCCTTTTCCATGCCTGGCTTATTTCAGTTAGCAGTGTGTCCACCTGGCTTATCCATACTGTTAAAGATGATGATATTCTTCTTTTTAAAGGCCAGATAGCATGTTCATGCTTGTGTGTGTGTATGCATGCTTGTGTGTGTGTGTGTGTGTGTGTGCGCGTGTGTGTGTGTGTGTGTGTGTACTTTACCATCCATTGATGAACACCTACATTGGTCTTATATCTGCTATTGTTACCTATAGTTAAAGATCAAACCGTTTAAGGACTGAATCCCAGCATACAGTGCCAGAATTTTGCAGAAATTTATTTTGAAGAATAAATTTCCCACATCCCCTTGGCTTAGTTACTTCCCTTCAGTAATCAAGAAACTATTGCCCAGATGGTAAACAGAGGGAGGACAGTATGTAGCGTGGTATCCTGGATCTTTAAGTGCAGGTAGATAGTATAGGGTGTAAGTTAAGACAACTCCAGTCCTTGCAGATAAAACCTCCCTTTAAGAGTAAAAGTGAGGTAAGGGTGGGGAAGCACAGGGGCTGAAGAGATGGTTCATCAGTTAAGAGTGTTCCAGAGGACTTGAGCTTGGGTCCTAGCACCCATATTGGGTGGCTTGGAACTCCCTGTAACTCTAGCTCCAAGAGATCCGACCTGCGCTCTTGGGCACATCCCCACACAATAACACACAGAGACACACAAAGACATACAGATACACACAGACACACAGTTTTTTAAAAAAGAGTAAAAATAGAATAGTTGATTTGAGTCTCTGCGGACAGGATCACTTTACGAGTAGTCTCAGAGAGGTGACTTTGGAAGTGGAAGCGCCCAGGTCTTACTAAGATGGCTGGCATAGCTATAGGCAAGATTGAAATTGTAATCAGAAAGATGACAATTAATCTTGGCATTAGATAGCAGTGTGATTTGACTGAAGACACAGTGTTCATGGACAACAAATCTCCTGAACTTACAGGTCTCTCTCTGTTTGTGGGAGAACAGGTATGTATGTGTGGGCACAGGTGTGTGTGTGTGTGTGTGTGTGTGTGTGTGTGTTTGTGTATGTGTGTGCATGCATGTGTGTTTGAACAGGTGTGTTTGGGGTATGCATGGGGATCGGAGACAGGTATGTGTGTCTGGGAGGGCACAGGTCTGTGGGGGGGGCACAAGTCTATGTGGGGCACAATAGTTAGTGGTATAGGTGTGTGTATGAGGAGGATGTAGATATGTGTGTGGGGGCACAAATATATATGTTGAGGGGTACAGGTGTGTGTTGGTAGCACAAATATATGGAAGGTCGCAGGTGTGCGGGGGCACAGGTGTGTGTGTGTGTGTGTGTGTGTGTACAATCAGTATCATCTTGAAAGGGGAGATGTGTGCTTTCATAAACTCTGGTGTGTTACAGGGGACTGAAACACTTCTATGCTCAGAGTTCTATGGCATGGATCTTCTAAAACCTTTTCCACTTGTCAACTTTTGGTTGTTGCCAGACAATTTTTTCTGCCTCTGTAGCCCTAGAGGTATGTGAAATAGATATACAAACCAAACATTCACTGATAATATACCAAAAGGAAATATATTTTAAAATGAGTCTGTTATACATTCAACTTGGCTATTTACTCAACATGAAAGCAAATTTACATACTCGTGAGATCTATATATGCTTAAAGGATTAAATCTTGGAGTATTTGATGATGTTGCAGAACTAAGAACACCTTCACAATTTAATGGATGACAGGTATTTTGATTATATAATCATTAATACTGAGAATGTCAATACACAAAATTATATCATTTGAAATAGCAGAAGGATGCTTTGACATATTTTGGAAATTGTTGGAAACCCAAGCCAGCAGCTGGAACAGTTTTTAAACTTTGTCTTTAGGGGCTGGAGAGATGACTCTGTGGTTAAGAGCTCTTGTTACTCTTGCAGAGGACACAGACTTGATATCCAGCACCAACAACCGTCAATAACTTTGCTTTTAGAGAATTCAGCACCTTCTTTTGACTTTTACAAGCACCAGGCGAGTACACTATGCACATACACACATGCAGACAAAACTCTCATATGCTTAAAATAAAAAAAAAAGTTTTAATATTTATTTGTGTGTATACACATGTGTTGATGCACAGACTTCGTGGCCATTTTCCTGTCATAGTTTTAAAACTGGATCAATTAACCTGTCACTTAGCCAAAATGAATATCCCATTACCCAACGGGCTTGACTCTTGTTAGAGTTTGCTTTCACTATGCAAAACATCCTGCCTTTCCAAGGGTTGGCTAGTCTGGAAGACACTTCTAGCATGAACCTTAGTGTAGTGAAGACCTTGAGGTCTCAGTGAGGAACATATTTTAAGGTCTCTAGGCTGGACCACTTGTCTATGACAATTCCTTTTAGATAACTTTAAAAACATATATCATCTGCTTTCCCCACAGTGGCAGGATCTGAGCTAAAGGGGGCCTCTGATCATTTTCTAAGTTTTAGAAAAAAAAATATTCATTTGAGATTCATTTGCTTGGGTATGAGATGTTTGTTGGTAGAATGTGCTATTTGACTCTCCGCTAGGCAAAGTGCGTCTGCTCAACTCGTGGGCTGACCATTGCATAAACCCCAGAGACAGTCTCTACATTATCACTTATGAGTAGTCAGTTCATTACCTGAAATCGTCCATGAAGCAGCAGGAAGAATGCTGTCATGATAGGAGAGGCAAAGTACAAAAGAAACCCCTGCTTATTCAAGACCCTGTTAGTCTTTCTTGGAAGCCTACACCTTCCAATAGTGCAGTTGACATGAGCTGGAAAAGAGTGAATCTTTTCATTTTTTATTTTGCTTTTATATTTTATTTCAAATTTTGTGCGTTTGTTGTTCTTTTCTGATTATAAAACCATATCCCTGGGTGATGCACTCTGAGGATGTTTTCTTTGAGGCATTTGGGCAGTCTATATTCTTTATATGTTCCCATTGCCTGAAGAATATCTCCATCCTGGTTGGTATCAATTTGCCAAATGTCCTGTGTCACCAGCTTGGACTTTTCTCCTGTATGGTCTTTGTCCACACAGTCTCCTTTGTTCTGAAACAGCAAAAACGTCCTCCTCAGCAAGCCGGTTCAAGCCAGTTCCCTCTGCAAAGTTGGAGGCCTCAGGCCCAAGTACTTGGAGCCCTCTTGGAATTTCATCCATATTATTTTTCCAAAATAGTTTCAGCACAAGTTATTAGAGAGACATGAGATGAGGGGACTCTTGGAGACTTCTCATTTTATGAGACTGTTAAAATTACATTTACGGGGAGCGGGGGTGGTGGCGGGGGCGGGGGGGGGGAGCCTAAGAGAGCAAACAGGAAGAGTAGGAAGAAAAGCTCCTGAGGGGAAAAGAAAGAAGAGCTTGGCAGAAAAAATGAGAAAGGCAGAGAGTAAGAGGGAGCCAGGGGGGATTGTTGCTAAAGTCTCAAGTTTCAAAGAGGCATAGTAAGGAACAAACATTTCAACTTTGGGGAAAACTGTGTAATTATATATGCTTGTTGCAACCTATTTTGGTTTAAACAGCACTTGCTAATACTAACAATGAACGTACCGCCTTCCGGGCTGTAGAGCTGAGATTAAGGTTCCTATTGGGTGGATTCACACAGTCAAACCCAAGTCATTTACGGCTCTCTTTTCTGTAGGCTCTGTGCGTGGGGAGGAGGGGGGTTCAGACCTGAGTAACTAACTGATCTCTACGTCAGACACCAGAAGCTCCCTCTTCAAACATTCGTTAAAAGTGTACATACCAGCACAGACTTGAAAATCTGCCCTAAAGGGTGTGGTGCCAGTGGGAGATGCGCACTGATGTAGAAAGAGGGGGTGTGCCCCAGTGGCAACCTCACTGTTTCACTGGGCAAGACAGCCCATGCCTTCCTAAGAAAACAGGTCTTTACCGAGGTCCAGTGAAGTTGTCCCTGGCTCTTGGCGTCCGTGGAGGCATGCGTAATCCACTTTCCAAGTGAGGGAAATGGGAACGGGGCAGAGCAAAGTAGATTATTCCAAATTGCTTGTAAGAACTCTGTAGGGGTGTGTGTGTGTGTGTGTGTGTGTGTGTGTGTGTGTGTGTGTGAGAGAGAGAGAGAGAGAGAGAGAGAGAGAGAACCCTCTACCCTAACCCTGTGTGCAGCTTTCTATCTATCTATCTATCTCTCTCTCTCTATCTATCTATCTACCTACCTACCTACCTACCTACCTACCTACCTACCTACCTACCTATCTACCTACCTACCTACCTACCTACCTACCTATCTATCTACCTACCTACCTACCTACCTACCTACCTACCTACCTACCTACCTACCTATCTATCTACCTACCTACCTACCTCTCTCTCTCTCTCTCTCTCTCTCTCTCTCTCTCTCTCTCTCTCTATCTATCTACCTACCTACCTACCTACCTACCTACCTACCTACCTATCTATCTATCTATCTATCTATCTATCTATCTATCTATCTATCTATCTATCTATTGATCGATCTATTTTTTGAGTCAGGGCCTCCTGTACCCCAAGGTGGCTTCCAATTTACTATGTCTTTCTGATCCTCCTGCCTCCACCTCCCACCTTCTAGGATTATAGTTTTGCATCACTGTGCTGTTTTGTTGGTGTTGGGAATCAAACCCAGGTCTTCACATACGCTAGGCAATCTCTCTACCCATTGAGCCACATATCCTCAGAGCAGTAGCTTTTTTTTTTTGAGATAAGGTCTCTCTATGCAGCCCTGGCTGTCCTTGAATTCTCTGTGTAGACCAAGTTGTAGATCCGCCTGCCTCTGCCTCCAGAGTGTTCCACGATGCTGGGCCCCAGTCAGAATGTTTTAAATACACCCAAAGGTGCAATTAACCTGGCACCTCATCCAAAATCTGAATCTAATTCTTCCCCAGATTTGAAAATTATTTGATAAACCCAGCTCAGTCTTGCTCTATGAGATGTTCCTGGGTAGCATTTATGTGTAAATTGTATAGACATAAATATTTGCCTTTATATCGATCTCTATGGCTCTGTGTGTGTGTGTGTGGCGGGATGTATGGGGAGGTGGGTGTGCAAATGTGTGAATGCTCTCCTGTAAATGCTCAACACATTTAACATTTCTCTCCATACCTAAACATCTCCAAGTGAACAGGACAGTGGGATTTATTAGGTCGGTTTCAAAGGCCACAGCAGGCTTCTCACTTATGGCTGCACCTCAGGAGGTAGACTTCTGGGTCCCCTCCACTGCCAGGGGGAAGAAGAAAAACTCCCACTTCCGCGTCTGCTCTCAGGGTCCCTCCCTCCCTCCACCAGCCCCAAGTTTCTCTTTTTAAATAAGCAACCAGCCCACATTCTCCTCAGCGTCTGAGGACTTGAGTTCTGGATCCTAGCTCTTCTTTACTCTCTGCTGCTGGGGAGAGAGGGCTTCAAACTGGAGGAAGGCCTGAAGTTAGGGTTCTGTCAGCTCCACCCTCAGAGGTCTTTTCTCCCTCCCTGCGGGCTGTCGCAGCCTTGTAGCTCTCAGGGGCCCCAGCCTACCAGTCTACCACTGGGAGCAGGAGACAGGCCTTTTTCCTCTGACACAGGCAATTTTGTTTATTATCAGATGACAGAGGTGGGAGTTGAGGAAAACCATAAGAAACTGATGTGATCTTTGTCACATCACTGGTCTGCAATGAGAAATTTAGATGGTTTTGCTTTTCCAGGGATAGAATCCCATTGTCAGGACTTGTGAGGAGGGAAGAATCAAATCAGTGTGTGTGTGTGTGTGTGTGTGTGTGTGTGTGTGTGTGTGTGTGTATGTGTGTGTGTGTGTGTGTGTTTTCCACAATCATCTGCTTAAAAATACCATCTTTTCTATAGGATTTGGAGAAATACAGGCCCGTGACCACGCACCACTGAAATTCACTTATAGTCTTTACCATATAACTTCCCAGCATCTGTTGGACTTCGAGCCTCCCATCCCTTTCTGTCTTTCTATGGAATTTAAATTCCTAGAGGGTGAGGTTCAGTCCACTCTGACCCAGTTTTAGCAGGGCCCAAGGAAGGTAGTTGTATAGTAAATATTGTTCTGATAAGTGACTAAGCAATATCACGAGGCATGTACTGAACTGGATGAGAACAGCCACCCCAGTTGCTGGGGTTTGGCAGCTGCAGTGACTCTGTATCTTCTCTGAGAGGTCTCTTCTATTTAACAATGTCCTCAGGGAAATAGCATTGCAACTACTGTCGAATGACTACTGTACACAACCTTATAGGTTCTATGTTAGTCATTACTATCTTTCTACCTATCTATCTACTATCTATCTATCTATCTATCTATCAATTATTTATATCTATCATCTATCTATAATCTATCTATCTATCTATCTATCTATCTATCTATCTATCTATCTATCTATCTATCTATCTATCCATCTATTATCTTATGTATTCCAGGCTAGCCTCAAACTCTCCTGGAACTTATGTTACCCCTTCAACTACCTACCAACTCTCTCTCTCCTCTCTCTCTCTCTCTCTCTCTCTCTCTCTCTCTCTTGATAGTGTCTCACTCAGAAGCCCACACTGTCTTGGAACTCATCATGTAGCCCAAGATGACCATGAACCAACAGCAATCCTTCTGCCTCAATTTCTCAAATGTTGAGACTGCAGGCAAGATCCACCAAACTTGGTTGATACATGTATTTCTTGCCATCTGTATGTGCTAAGTACCTACCATTCCCATTATATGCACAAGGAGGCAGAAAGAGAGAGTGCGCTTGCCCAAAGTCACATTGCTTGTAAGGAGAGCTGGGGTTAAATGTAGACACCCAGGACCTGCACCTCTTTAGCGAGGTGACTAGGGCTTAGGATTAGACAACTCTGTAGCACCCCCTCCCCCAACTCTGAGATTAAGTGGAGAGTGGTTCAGGGAGGAAGGTGTGACTGGGTCCCTGGCTGGCTTCACAAAAGCCAACTGCGGAACAAGGTCCAAATGATTATCACATGAAGATCAGAGTGCAAAGTCCTTAATTCGAAGACTTCCTCCTGCTATGCCTGCTATCCATAGGGGTGAGAGTGTAACTGAAGACCCGGGATTACATGCTGTCAGCCAGTGCCCCAACATCTGGAGTCTTCTGGGTGCCCTTCTGCTTCAGGGGCCTCATCCTACTGCCGCCTACAGGTCAGGGGCACAAGGGTCAGGCAGGGAAGTCGAGAAGTGAGTCTGACAATTCCTGGTGATGAGCAGCTGCTGATGTGTGTGGTGCAGGAGGAAGACCTGGGAATCCAGTTTGATGATTAGCCGGGACTTTAATTACCATGGAACCGTATCTACCCCGCTCTCTCCTTCTCCTGACCCTAACCTGTGTTTTGCCTTATGTCCTTGGCAACCGAGGCCCCTTCTGGGTAGTAGAACTGGGCTTCGGTAAACAGATCTATTTGTGTGACTCCTCTTACTCATTTGAAGCAATGTCACTCCTTTTTCCACTGTGGTCTGTGTGTCTGAGTCAGAGGGAGCTACAACAGGGTTCTTTGAATTGATGGCTCACTCCCAGCCACATCTGACCGGCTGCCAACTTAGCAGGGCGTAGCTCACCAACTTTTTTTTTTTTTAAATCCAGACTGATTCATAGAAACTCCTTTAAAACACGGGGAAAAGAAACCGCCCATCACACACCCCAGCACACCAGCCCAGGAAACTTATAACCTCGGGAGTCAGGTCCCTCCCCTCACTGTGTTTGCAAACCTCCTGCAGAGCAGACCAGACCAGCAGCCTCTAGCAGCACTCAGGGCATCTGCCTCTGTCACTGGATACTCCAGGTAAGGTTGTTCCCACACTGGGGAGACTCTGCAGACCCCCGCTCCTTTCTACCCTCTGGTAGGCTCCTTGAAGCCTTTCCTTCTCTTCTTTTCTCTGCTATCGCTCTATGGCTCGCCAAGAACGGAGCCCTTGAAACTTTAGCTTAAGGTAGTGGAGGAATCTGGGACATCAGCTGTGACCACATTCTCTTGCTGGTATGTGGATCCTTGGTCTGAAGAGGTGGAAAGAGAAGGGACTTTGGAACAAACCTGAGTGGAATATTCTTTATGGAAGGAACTCTATGCGACTTCAAAATGACGGAGTAGCAGGCTGGAAAGATGATTCCAAATCTTCCGTTTTCATTCAAATAAATTACTTTGAGCTGAAATCTAGAAGGATGATATGTTAGGAAGATGCTTCAGCTTTTCCTTTCTCTGCACAGGTTAAAGGCAGTCTCTGGAAAGAAAGGTTGCTTTGCCTTGTAGGTTGCTTGTTGTTGCTCTTTTACACTTCGAGGTGATGGTGGATAAACATCTGGGTTTCAGTTTACTTTTGCCATTGTATTTACTGTCTGTCCCCCTCTTGTCTGTTGATGTCTAAGTATTTCTTTCTTTCTCTTGTTTTCCTCCACCCCCTTCCCACAGGAAGGGAATTGGGGATTGGTTTGTTTAAAGAAAAACCGTTAGGGAAACAGAGGCAAATGGGTGTTTCAAATAAAACTTGGGAGGGGTTGATTTGGTGGAATGGTGTGGGTTCCGGAATCCTTGGCCAGATGTGGAGGTGGGGGAAGAAGAGGGGGGAGGGTGGGGCTGGGGGCCTTCAGGGACTCCTGTAAAGTTGTTGAGTGGCTTTGTGCTTCTACTCCAGGCCTCTGCATTTTGGAGCCAACTTAGGAAAAAGAAAAGATCTTTCAGAATCTATTAAAGAATTTTTTTTTCTAAGTGGACATGGAATTTTCTAGTGTGGCAGCAGTCATATGGGAATATTTATCCTATTGCTTTTGTCCAAAATATTGTATAACTACAAACCCACGTGCTAAATGCAGAAAGAACAAAGGCACACGGCTGTGTTTGCTTTTGTTTTTATTAGCTTAGCGTTTTGGTTGAGTGTCTGTGGAGGTGTGGTTCATTTCAACACAGATGTGGTTTTTTTTCCCCCCCCTCTCGTAAACAAGCTAGAGGAGAGGGACAGGATTCAGCTTGCCTGGTGAAGTGAGGCACCTTTTTCTTTAGAAATGCAGCTCACTGGTTGGAAGAGAAAATTGTAAATAATCGGTGGGTAGGTGTCCATTGATCCATCAAAAATCTCTCTCTGCAAAGCTAACCCTTTGCCCCAAGGTGGGGGCGACGAGAGATCCCTAGGACCTACTTCTCAAGACTCAGGGAACAACTGCTTTTGCTCCCAATGTTTATCACTTCCAGACTGCATGGGTGTGAACTGGGGAAGTCGTCGTCTTCGTTAGGTCCACAGCCACAGTTTCCTGTGAAGATCACGCGTGCGATTGTGTGTCATTCTGATCTGGTTGAAGCTAGGCAGCCTTAAACAAGTCAGCAAAAATGGAACACTGGAGGGAGGGTAAACTGCCACCAGCTGCATGGCCCGTGGAGCTGTCTCAAACTCCACTGTCCCTCGATAAATGAGAATATAATGCTTCGTGTGCCCCCTGTTCTCCATGGAGTTGAAGGACAATTAAAAAAAAATCACTGCTCTGGCTTTTTGCCTCCATGTAGTGGGCGAACCGCTGGGCTGTGTGTGAGCTTTTCTGGGTTTCTTCAGCTCTAAATCTTTGGTTGTCCTGGAAAAAGAGGCCATTACCACCCAGTCCCAAATCATGGCCTCCCGTCCTCAGGCTTCATCCAGAGACTGCAGAATGGGGTGGGGGCAGAACACTGTCCAGGACTGCTGGATATCCATCCGGTCTGGCATCCCTGTCAGAGATCCCCCAGATCTTACATTGTTCCAGCGCACTAAACTGTCCTGGGAATTGGCAGAAGGTCAGCAAGGTCCAGCCGGAGACAATCATGTCCCAAGACCGTGGCTATGGGCCAGCAGTAAGGGCAGCGCTCTGCCAGAGGACAGATGGCTGTCCCCAGACCTTGAGAAAGGTTGCCTGGCTTTCTCGCCAGTCTTTGCTTTCCTCTGGAAACAAGATTAGGCTGGTCTCCAACCCAGAGGAAGGAGTCCATGGAAGCCGTTGGGAATGCAGGGCCTCTTGGCTGTTTCGAGGCAGCTTTGGGACGAAGAAGAGGGAAGCCAAGCACCTCTCTGTGAAGGCAAAATTGATTTTCTATAGCCTCCACACCACCTGAAGGGGTCTTCACCTGGGGCGTGGCCAAGGGTTCCTTCCTTTTTCTTCTTCGTTGTTTTTATAGAATCTTAAATTTAGACATTGGGCATGGTAGTTCATACCTGTAATCCCGGGACTCAGGGAGCTGAGGCAGGAGATTGCTAAAGGAGATTGCTAGCCTGAGGCCAACCAGTGAAACTCTGTCTCAATAAAAAACAAAACAAAACAAAACAAAAAAACAGCGACAAAAAACAAACAAACAAACAAAAAGTGAAGGTAATCTTATTATCTTCCCGTCTGGAGAAATCCAACTTTTACATCATTATGAACAGATGGTTGTCCTGTGGCTCACAGCTCCTCAAGATAGCAGGGCGGGGACACCCATAGTGTACGTGCCTCAGAATGTTCTCTCACACCCAGTCTTCTTTCTAGACAGCAAATCATACCAGAGAGAGTTTCTGAAATTCAGCAAAAATGACTTCTCTGAAAGTTCTTGTTTTGCAGGCCTGAAATGACCCTGGGAGCAGGGGTGGGGCACTTTTGAATTCTTTTCTGCTGCTGCCGCCCCTCACTCAATGCCCCACTTCCTGATCCTCTAGACATTTCATCTTTAACATTTAATCAGTATGGCTCGATGGAATGGCATTACCCATTACCGTCTTGCTTTATTCTTTTCTTTATTATTCAAATACAGAATCACACTATGTAGCCTGGCTGTCTGGAACTTACTATGTAGTCCAGCCTGGCTTTGAACTCACAAAGATCTACCTGCTTCTGCTTCCTGAGTTCTGGGATTAAAATCATATGGCACTGTGCTCGGCTATTTTGTGTTGTGAGACAGGGTTTCTCTATGATTGGCAGGCCGGAGCCTAGAACTTTCTCCACCCTTCTTCCCCGAATGCTCAGTTATGGGTGTGCACCATCACTGCTGGAGCATGTGGAATGCAGAAAGAGTATTTTTGAAATATTAAGATTATCCGCCTAGTCAACCCATTTGTTCCTATATGATTGATTCCGAGGTATTTCATTTTCTAACTACATGGCTGTGGTCGCTTCTGTAACTCACTATGTATGTGTTTTTTTTTTCTTGGTTTATTTTTTTCAAGACAGGATTTCTCTGTGTAGTCCTGGCTGTCCTGGAACCCGCTCTGTAGACCAGGCTGGCCTCGAACTCAAAAATCCGCCTGCCTCTGCCTCCCAAGTGCTAGGATTAAAGGCATGCGCCACCACCGCCCGACTATGTATGTGTATACATAGCTATGTAACATACACTCTCAGAGGACTCTAGGACTCTTAGATGCATGTGGGGTGACACATTCAATGTTGCTATCTACTGGTCACAGTTAAATCAACCCGACCCCTGAAACACAGGCTAATAGCCAGCAACTGTCTTGATTATCATTGAACTAGAATTTTCTGGACCTAAGTCTTATTTTTGGAATAATCAGGTGACTCTAATGTCTGAATTGTCCTTGTTTTTCCAGAACCAAAGAATGCACATTGGGTCTAGTTGGGGTCTCCTTGGCTTTCTAACACTCATTTCCCAAACACAAGTCCCCAAGAAGACTCTGGAACACTTCAGTCCCTGGTACCCTAACTTGTGAAACACATCCCTCAATTTGACAGCAAAGGAGAAAAAGAAAAACACAAACATGACCGTTGCTGCTTCTGATTCTCCCTCCTGTTTAAGCAAAATATTGGTGTGTGTGTGTGTGTGTGTGTGTGTGTGTGTGTGTGTGTGTGTGTGTGTTGGGCTGGGGGTATCCATGTTTTCTTCCCTGTTCAGAAAGAGTATTTTCACAGTCAGGACTTTTGGTCTTATGCTGCTGGACTGACTCCGACTTTCCTGAGTTTCTTTCATGGAGTCTTCTTTCAAACAGGCAGTTACAACACATCACTGTTGGCACATGTTGGAACCGTGTTGATAATTGTGGGGAGGATGTGAGATGACCGAGTAGCAAGATCAGGCTCTGGCCTTGCCTCGAGTCTTCCCTGTGATCAGAAAGAAGTCACTAAGAAAGGAGGAAGAGACAACTTGGCCACCAAGACACTCAAGGCTCTGAAAAAATCTAGGATCTCACCACTTCAGTTTTAAGAAGTCCCTTGAGTCCATGCTAATAGCTAACGTAATCCATAAAAGTTAGTATAATCAAACCAGGAGCTGACCTCAGGCTAGCAATCTCCTTTAGCAATCTCCTGCCTCAGCTCCCTGAGTTCTGGGATTACAGGTATGAACTACCATGCCCAACGTCTAAGACACTGACAGGACTGGCAGTGTCTTGCGTAGAGTGTTTGTGGCTTTGCATTCAGTTACAAGAACTGGATGGGTCAGGGTTGAGGAGGTGTCTTCTGCTGCCCTACCTGATCCAAGATTCCTTGGGCACAGTATTAAAGAACTTGCCTGAAAAAGCCCTGGATATTACCCAAGCTCGGAAAGAAGGAAGAGGCTTGGTTTATCAAACAAAGGGTGCCATCTCTGCAGGAATTTGTGCACACATCAATTCACTAGGAGCATAATTGGGCTCAGAAACCGATCTGGTCCTCAGTAAGACACTCCCCTCCTCTGGAGGAAGGAGAACAGGCACAGGTGTGGATGAGAGCAAAGGGAGGACATACTGGGAGGAAAGGGAAGGTTGGGGAGAAGAGAGAGAGAGAGAGAGAGAGAGAGAGAGAGAGAGAGAGAACAGAAACTGGGTGTTTGGGAGATGGAGCAAACAGAGAGGCCTAGAGAGAGCCAAGTAGAGAGAGTGAACCAGCAAGGGAGACGTGACTGACCGGTCTCACTGTCCCAGGATAAGCCTTGGATCAAAATTCTGGTTTTTTGACCTCCATGAAAATCTTTTTCTCTTCTTAGTTGCGGCATGGTTGTTGCATGTTTGGGGACATTGGGTTTACAGGTAGAGTTCCAGTGCTTCTCCTTTCAGATGAGAGGAGAAAGCCTAGTGAGGACCTAGACCTTAGACTCCTGCTTTCTAGAAGCCTAAGTTCTTTTCCTTGGGATCTGAGAGAAGGAAGGGGAGAGAACTTTGCTAAACTGCAGCTGAATTTTGCTTCCGCAGGAACATTCCCAGAGGCTGGCAAGGCTGTGAGGCTGAGGCCAGGAGCTTCGCTTTGCTGGAGGCTGCTCTCTGAGCTCCCGTAGGGAGGGGAATCTGCCAGTGCTGACTGTGGAAACCAGCCTCAGGGCTGGCAGGGAGGACTGACAGGACCAACTGTCTGTCCTGGCTGGACCACAGAAAGCAGTGCGACAGGAAAAAGCAATGGCCTTAGAAGGATCCTTTGTGTAGATGCTGGGATAATTTTGAGGGGCTCTTCAGCTCTGACCAAATGAAAGTTGTGGGAGGAACAGAGCCGCCAGTAACTGTTAAATCCTCAGCTGGGGTGGGGGGGATGCGGCATGCCTTTAGTCCCAACCCCGGGGAGGGTTGAAGCAGGAGGATTGCTGTGAGTTCAAGACTAGCAGGGACTACATAGTGATTCTGTCTCAAAATATCAAAGGAGGGGCTGGGGAGACAGCTCAGTGGGTAAAGAGCTCACTGTGCGAACAAGAGGACTTGAGTTTGATTCTCAAAGCCCATGTGAATAAATTGGGTGTGGTTGGATTTGTAATCTGGTCTATGGGGAAAGGGAGACAGGAGGAACCCTGGGGCTCATAGCCAGTCAGCAAAGCTGAAACTCAAGGTCCAAGCCACTAATAAGACCCCATCTTATAACACAATAGCAACAAAAAACAAGCTGGAGGACAACTGAGAATGAATGATGCTGGGTTGCCTTCTGGCTGCTGTACACACACACACACACACACACACACACACACACACACTTACACACACACACACACATACACCCACCCACATACAGACATGAACACATACAAATACAAATACACTCACACACATACATACATGCACACACACACACGCTCACATATGTATACATACACTCACATACACACAAACATACACATACACTCACACACATACACACACATGCACACATATACTCACACACATCACTCACATACTCACATACACACATGCACACTTACACACATACACAAACACTTATATACACACAAACACACACTCACACCCACATACACATACACTCACACATACACACACTCATATATACCCACCCACATACAGACATGCACACACACTCACATACAGACTCACACACACACACACACACACACACACACACACACACACACACACACACACCTCTCAGATAGAAGACAGAAAACCAGAGCTGGAGTAGAGTTCCAAGATAGTGGCTTCATTCTCTGTTAGCTGGGTGGCAGAGGTCTTGGTCAAAGGGCATGACTGAAAGACCCCAATACCTCTCAAAACAAAGTAGCTCTGAAACTGTACCAAGCCAGTGCCCACCCAGCACACTTAGGTGCCCCTGCTCTGCACCGTACTCCACCTCTTTCAGCCTTTGCTGGTTGAAGCATGTTACTGCCATCTGCTGTCAGATGCATCCAGAAGCCTCTAGGGCCCAGCCACACCTTGATTTTTCTTACCAAACCCTAGTTATTATCTTGGCAATGTCTCCCTGGAAGACAATCTGGCCGCAGGAGCACTTCTCCTTTGTCAGGAACAGAAGGCAGCAGAAGCTTCCGTCCTCACCCAGGAGACATCCTCCCTGACACTGGCCAGCTGCAGACAGAGGGCGTGGGCTGAAATCAGGCCTCACAGTCTAGATCTGTCTTCAGCCTCTGCAGATGTTGTCCAGATCCACCCACTCCGTGGACATAATGGAGGACAAGCGGAAATAAGAGACGAGGGTGGGGCGTCTCTGGATGCATCTGCAAAAACAATATTCATGCTATTTGCTTGCCTTTGCATAGTCCATGACTCTCGGGCTGCAGAGAAGCCTTGAGACCACCTCGCCTGAGCCTTTCTTTGTTACACTAATGAATTAATATGACCTATAGCATATGTTTTGCTTTGTGTTAGGTATGGACTCTTCAATGCTCATTAAGCCTATGAGGTCCTTGAGAGATTTGAACTCAGAGTCTGTTCTTTGTCACTTGGGACTCTGCCTCCCTAGATTTCACCAAGCAGACAGGTTTTGCAAAATTTTTCAACTCTGGCCATTAGCCAGACAGAATGTTTGTGGGACTCAGCCTCACCTTTCTAATTGAGCCTCCCTCCCTCCTTCCTTCCCTCCCTCCCTCCTTTTTTTTTCTTTTTCTGGTTCTTTCTTCCCCCTTTCCTCCTCGTTTCCTTTCCATTTCATCTTTTCTTTGCTCATGTCTTTTCCCTTTTCTTTCCCCTTTCCTTCCTTTCTTTGTCTCTTTCTATGTCTCTCCTTTCCTCTCCCTCTTCCTTCTAACTCGTTTGCTGGTCTTCAAGCTAACTCTTTGGCTCTATATTCTAACCACGTGTGGTAGGTTATACAGGCAGAATTAGCCCCAAAGGGACTGCCCCATTTATGACAGGCCACCTTTGTAGCCCCTTTGCCCCCAGGGCCACAGAGAAATAGCCATTTCCCTGAACCACCCAGACCCCTGTGCCTTTCACTGCTCAACCGAATCCACCAGTTACTCGAAGCATCAGTCCTAGTGTGAGCTACACAGATGGAAGGGTGAAACTCAGTGTCTTCTTTCCACGTTGAACATCCCATATGCAGAATCGGGAAGACTTGATCCTTTAGGAATCCCCTCACCCCGTTTCCCACACAGAGATGCACGCCTCTTTCCATCTGTACCTGAAAACAATGTCGAGGACGGAAAGGTACACAGGGCATGACCAGTAATAACAATGACCAGGGAGGCTCGTTCAAGGCCCCATCCACCGGCTTGCCTTCAAACCCAGCCTTCCCCTCCTCCAGAAACATCCTCCACACCGCTCCCCAAGGGCAGAATTTCCTTTTACTTATTTGCTTTTTGTCCCACGGGCATCTATTTTTGCCAACTAAAATGATCCTCGATGGGAACGCAAACACATTCGAACCCCAAACACAACAAGGGTGGTGTTGATGGGGAGGAGGGTAGACAGACTGCCTGTGCCACCCTGCAGTGGCCTTGGGATGCACGGGTGGCCTCAGATCCTCTTCAACTGTCAGAGAGATTTGGCCTTTCCTCTTTCCCGCTGCCTCGCAGGAAGTGCTCTTTTCACTTTTTGTTTGTTTGTCTGTTTTTGAGACAGAGTCTCACTATGTAGCTCTGGTTATCCTGGAACTCATGTATTGTAGACCAGGCTGACCTTGAACTCACAGAGTTCTGCCTGCCTCTGGCTCCCAAATGCTGGGATTAAAGGTGTGCACCACTATACTTGGAATAGACAAGCCCTCACTCTTAGCAAGTGAATTATACTCAAATTCTGTGGGCTGTATGTACTGTTGGCAGGACTTTTCTAAGAGGGCCTTGGTAGGTAGTTCCGAAGGACAGGTTGAATTTAAGTTTGATTTGCGTAGATTTTCAGGTTGAGTTTGTAGATGAGTTTCATGGTTTTGGAACCAAATCTTGACGCTCTCCCTTAGCCTAGAAGTTCTATACTTACCCAAAAGTAGTTATAAAAATTAAATGGAAATAAAATAATATGAATTTTGTGTATAATAAGGTGCCCAACCCATAACTTGTAGTGATGTGACAATTTATAAAAGTGACAGAGGACTAAAGTAGATGCTACCTTAAAAGAAAAAAGGAAGTTCTGTAGAGATGGCTTGGTGATTAAGAGCACGAGATGCTCTTCCGGGGGACTCCAGTTCAGTTTCCAGTATTCACATAACTGGTAGTTCATAAATGTTTGTAATCCTAGCTCCACGGGCCCTGTCACAATTTTCTAGCCTCCATGGCTATCACATCATCTCCTGGTACACAGACATACATGTAGGCAAAGCACCTATACACATAAAATGAAGATTAAACAATGAACAGAAGAGGAAGGAGGTGTTCTGTGTCTTCAGCTGCCCTGCTGTTGTTTTTCCATAGCGAAGGAAATATTGTCCTCTTTACTTCATTTACTTGCTCATTTAATGAGGTTTATCTGGTACCTGTCATAGAGTCTGCCCTTAGGAACTCAGACTCCTCAGGGTGGGGGAGCCAAACACATCCATAAAGAACTTTGTCATCAGGCAGGCTGCCACAAGGGCCTTTATTAGGACCTGCATAAGGGCTGTAACGTAACAGGAGGAAAAAAAAAAAAAACAACTTCAGCCCTATAGAAAGAAGGAGGCAGAATTTGAGCTGGGTGAGAAAAAAAAATTAATAGGTAGTTACTAGGGGGAAGGTCGTAAAAGCAGCTTTCATTTTTGGAAGTCAAATTCCCAGGATTCCATGGGCAGCTGTCTAGAGTCTCATTTCCTGGAGACCGGTGCTTGTCTCAGTTGTGGTGGGGGGGGGGGATGAGGGTTGTAGGCTGAGGAAAGACATGGTCAGATAACCCAATGGCAGTACGGAGAAAGCATGTCGAGGGGAAGGTTAGAGAGAGTGTCATGGGAGGAGCTGACATCAGCATCCAGGCTAGGGTCCTGGCAGTACGGGCAGGATAGGCACCCAGTGCAAGATAATACAGGTAGAGATTCCCATTCCACGGAGATGCTTCAGGCAGGAAACCAGGGAGAGGTAGAAATGGTAGCTGAGCCATTATTTGTCTTCTTCCTGGTAATGGACTATCTTAGGTACCCCTCATCCCCACTCCAGAACTGTCTAACGTAGCTTCAGCCAGCCAAATCCACAGGCATAGTACCAGGAATCATCTTGTATGGTCTTGCCACTCATAGAGACAGTCTCATTGGCAAGAGTGTCACCCAGGTTCATGTGAATTGTTCAGCTCTACATACTCAGGATGTTAGCTCAGAACTAACGAGGCAGGAGAATTCCCACAAGTTGGAGGGCAGTTTGGGCTACATGGTGATTTCCGGCTGCACTTGGTTCCGAGTGTTTGACCGCTGTCTTTCTTAATTGTCGCTTCCTTCTGGTGTGGCCATCCGTGCCATTTGGTTGTTTCTCTGTTTCCCTAGACCGTGAGCATACCCCTGCCAATCACACAGGGCAGATGGGGCACCTGCTGTGCTTACAGGGAGCAGACACAAGAGAAGTGTTCTTGTCTGCATGGAAGCCAGGGCACTTCCTGAGCTTTCCAAACACTGTGGATTGACCAGGTGTGATGGCTTGCATTGGGGACTGTAAAAAGCACAAGTCATATCCCTGTGTTTGAGAGTCCCCAACAATACTTTGGGTCTGTCCAGGCAGCAAGAAGGAAGGGAGGTGGTACACTGGAACAGTCAGGGTTGTGGTACTGTACTCTCTGCTTCTGGGTTTGCTCCACCCCTTGAGGCTGAGAAACATGCTCTCCACTGAGGAATGCCAACTGCAGCCTTTTGGAGAAACAGGAGGGAGAATTCCATTATGGTGTCAGTGAGCTACAAGCCGTAACAGCCCATACTTTCAAAATTGTCTAAATGCTACTGTTGGTTTTGTTTTTGTGGTGGTGCTGAGGAGAGATCCCAGGGCTTTGAACATGATAGGCAAGTGCTATACCAAGTCCACTCTGAGTCTGAGGTCAGAAGTGATCTTATTCCTTGGGCAAGGAATGAGTCAAAGGACAAGCTATAGGAGACCATGGTGGGCGGAAGCATCAGGAGCTCGGACTCATTCTCAGCTGCTGTTTACTAGCTTCTCAGACACCCACCCATCAGCCGCCATTGGTGGTTTTCAGAAAACACCTTGAGGGTTGGCCCTCCTAAACCCATAGTTCCCAGTCTTCTTAATGATGGGACCCTTTAACCATAAATTATTTGTTGCTACTTCATAACTGTAATCTTGCTACTGTTATGAACTATAGTGTAAGTATCTCATATTCAACCTCTTTGAAAGGGTCATTCGACCCCCAAGGGGGTCACAACCCACAGGTTGAAAACAGCTCTCCTAGACTAAGGGGTAGGCTCTCTAATACAGAAGCTGGGTAACTATGGGGTGATCCAACACAGAAATTTCATAAAGTGTTCCATTGAGTTTCCAAGTATTTTGGAAGAGGGGTATTAAAAATAATGGAAGCCCCTCTAAGCTGACAATGGATGACACTGGTAAACTTGACAAAAAGACGAAGTTCTGTGTGTCATGCAGTAACTCCATCTAAATCGCCTCCACAGTGGCTGCACACAGGGCCCAGAGGCAGGGAGAACTGTGGGTCTTGTTCACTAAGAATGTTCTTTCATCTGAGATGTTTTGTCCCTTGCCTTAGGGAAAGACACAGTACCCTGCACCCCCTGCTCCCTCCCATCTCAGATAAAAGAGTCACTTTTAGTTTGAGTCTCCTCACCTGCTCTTCAGGTGACAGCAGTCAGGGGACAAGAACAGGTGGGCCTGAGGTAAGAAGAGAGATGGAGTGGCCGGTGGGATCCATGTTTTCCAGATATGATGAGGGGCCACTGGACGAGGCTGTCAGCAGGATGAAACAAGAGGGATTCTGCTGGGTAGGGTCCCAAGGCAATCAAGGAGACAGAAAGTCTCCTGAATTCACCCGCCTGTCAGGCAACTCATTTAAAGAGGCCTCACCTGGTGAATTAGATTCCATTCTTGCCTCCTCAGCTACTTCTCACGATTAGGAGGAAATTTGTCAATTATAAACAAAAATAACCTGAGAGTCATTAAAGGGTCAAGGAGGGTTGGGTGAAAGTACCCACTGTGTGATTCTTGTCGTTTTCTTTCGAGAGCCAGATTTATTCTTAGATGGGCAAACCTGGGCTGAGAAAAGTCAGCTGTCTCTGGTGATTCTGGAGGATATGTTCTTCATATCCTCTCGAGGGGTGAGGACTAGACAAAAATGACAATTTCTGAGGACTAAAGAGACTTTAGCCATATGCTGCCTGGAGAACTACCCTGCAAATGTCTTATTTCTTGACCTTGATATGGGCCGGCGTGTGACCGAGTAACTGGATCGGGTTGGTAACAGCTATTCTGTTTCATAGAAGAAAAGCAGTAACAATAACAACAGCCGTGGCCACCCTGTTATTAGTACCACGTGACACACATGGCACTGTACTAGGCTGCAGAAGGCATTTTTTTTTAACTTACATAATCCAGTTGAACCCTCTCACCTTCGGGTATAATTGATATGGTTACCCCTCTTCACATATGAGGACACGGAGGCAGAGATCAAAGCCCTTGGAATAATTCTAAGCCAACTTCTAACTCAAAAAACAAAACAGTTAAACAAATCCTTTCCTCCACACAGGAAAGTCAAGCGGGAAGTTACGGCGGCAGGTGAGAACTCTAGAAAGGCAGCCCTGAACTTGAATGTTGTCAGAGAGGGGTCCAGGCTTTCCCCCCAGAGGCAGCAGGAAAATGACTTTGGCTTTGCCGTTCACAGTTAAATTGGGAACATTCTCTGCCTGCCTCACCATTGGAGGGAAGCAGCCAGTGGGGAAAAGGTTTTTTTTTTTTTGGAGAGTAGAAACCAGTGTGTACGAGGAGCCAGGAACCCAGGCGTGCAGCAGATCACGTTTGGTTTTGAGTAGCTACTGAGAAATCGAGAGGAGATAAAAGACACCAGGAATGTCAGAATAATGATAGTATCGGTGTTCTAATAAATACCTAGTGTAGCTTGAAAGTGGCTTAGGCACAGACAAAGCATCAATTAAATCAGGTGGAGAGAGGGAGGGGAAGCAAAGCTACTGCAGGATGCCCCCAGAATCTCCTCTAAGGTTGGTGCATCCTCACACACTCCCTGCCTAGAGGGTGAATGCCCTCCCCCCAAATCCTTTCCTTTTGATGTCTCTCTGAGCTGACTTTGCATCTGTCACAGGCTAGGTGTGACACAGAGGGTATGCACCGCTCCCTCACACTTCCTTTAGCTTCTAGATTTTACGATTAGTGGTCTCTGTTGAAATTATGGCTGGGAACTTTTGTTTATCCACGCACATTGTTAATTTATATTAGTTCCTACTCTTCCGAAGGGTGATTTATGCATCTGTTTGTCTTCGGGGATGGGTCCTGAGTGACTGAAGTTGCATAAACACCACACACCAGCAAAAAGCACATCTGGTGTTATCTCAAGCTTTACGCTTCTGTAGCCCCAGAGCTGTCATGTTGAACCACAGGAAATCTAACATCGCGCTAGACCCATAGCAGTATCCCCACCAAGAGGCATGCAGGGCCAAAGGCTCAGGTGTTGCAAATATTAGTCTGGAATGCTAAATCAGTAAGGGATCTTACTTAACCCAGTAATTAGGTTGTCATACTATTTGGATGCCAAAGAGCATTGTAATATCTCCTATTTTACTTCTCATCCGGGATCAAACTAGTAGCCAATTTGCTCTATGGCCATTGAGTGATAGTGTCATGTGCTGCAGAACTCATTGTTTCTATTTTGCTGGGTGAGCATTTTGCTGGAGCATGGATGCTTTCCTCATGCGAACGGAAGTCGTGCATGCATGTTGCTGCAGAGTTCTGGAGGTGACGAAAATGCTCCAAAACTCAAAGCCCTACATTTTTGGCCTGCCAGTCACAAACAAAACGTTAGCAGCTGCTATAAAGCATACCATGCTCTTCTTAATATAATGAATATTGTATTCTTTAATTATACTCATTATATTCATAGAATATTCATTATATTAAAGAGATGAATCTATAAACATGTGGGAACAAAACAGAAGTGCTTGTCTCTCCACAGATGAATCGGCGCTTATGTATGTAGATCAATGAGGTTTAGAAGATTTTGATGTAACTTTGAATTTTAAAAGTTGTCACACTTTCTTGTGTCAACAGAGAGCCCACGAAATGAGAAGGCGGGATGTGTCTTACTGACTGTGACAGTAACCTTTCCGTCTCCCCTGTCTTTTGTTTTCAGACTTCTCTATTCAAGAGTCCTCTAAAAGCCAAGATGTTGGTGCTACTGGCTGGTCTCTTCGTGGTCCACATCGCCACCACCATTATGCTGTTTGTCTCTACCATTGCCAATGTGAGTTCCATCCCCAACCCCCCACCCCCACCCCACCACCCCGTTCACTCACTCATCCCAGGAAGGAGCTTTGGAATATTTTGGCAAAAGTTTAAGAAAAACCAGGAGGTGAGAGTGTTAAATCACAGCACAGAGAATTTCTCGATTAGCCACGAGGAGAAAGAAACCAAACACATACTCATAGATCAAGGGAAGAAATAACCAAAGTATAAAAGGCAAGTGTCCAAAAGTGATTCTTCTAGGGGTGTTGGGAAGTAGAGAATACAAGGTGTCTTCAGCTTCTAGAAGGATCCTCTCCACGGGAGGTGGAGACTGAGGTGCATTTGGAGAATGGGTGTGTCTCCTCTAGAGAAAGAAGGGAAATAGAAGAAAATAGAAGTGCAGTGCACGCAGGAGAGCTGGCAAAGACGCCCTTGTAGGACAGACTCTCCCAGTGCAGAGGCTAACGATGATATCTATTCATGCGCTAGACTGCAGAGATTTCTAATTAGAGGGTAGATCAGAGAATAAGAACACTGCTTTGGTTATGAGGCTGACAAATTCAAGTTTTGTGTGGAAATCGGTGTGTGAAATGAAATTTGGTAGGATTAACTTGGTGCCCGGTGAATCAAATAACATAAATAAAAAACGATCTACAGAGATCACTAGTTTTTGTTCTCAGAACCCCGGGCTACTCTGACCCCTAGTGGTCATTTTTAGCACCCAATTTGTTTGTATTATCTTGAACAAAATGAGCCAACTTCTTGGACTTAGAAGTGAAGACAGCTCGCTCATTGTGATGGTAGGATTTGAGTGAAGAAGGCAGAGGCAAGAGGATCATGAGTTTGAGGCTAGCCTGGGCTACACATTTTGCCAGGTGTGTTGGCTCGAGCCTTTAGTACCACTTGGGAGGCAGTGAGTTAAGGTCAGCCTGGTCTATGTAGCAAGTTTCGGTATAACCAGAAAACTACATAGAGAAACCCTGTCTCAAACAAACAAACAAAAAAACTCCAAAAGTCAAAAACACCCAAACCAACCAAAACAACAACGGCAAACAACAACAAAGACAGCCAATCATTAGACACACAAACGATGGCTCCAGAATGGACTACAGTCCTTGCTGTGGTTAAAGGGTGAATAAGGTTTGTTTGGTTGGTTTTTTTTCCAGATAGGGTTTATTTGTATAGCCCTGGCTGTCCTGGAACTCACTATGTAGACCAGGCTGGCCTAGATCTTAAGAGATCTGCCTGCCTCAGGCTCCCAAGTGCAGGTATTAAAGGCGTGTTCTATAGCTGATTGGCAAGGGTGCATAAATTTTAAAGTCCAGACAGAAGGGCTTTGTAAACATCAGGGTGTGAGTACAAGCTAGGCTACTTAAAGTATTATGAGATAGGACACGACCCCTGCCCATCCTACCTCCTGTAGGTTTGTAATTTGGCCATTCTGTAAGTCGACTCCTATGCCTCATAGGATAACAACGTGGTAAACTTCAAACTGTATCAAGAGCTACCACGTGCTTCCTATCCAGTATCAGCCCTGACATGGGGCTGAGAGATCAGGCGATTAGGCATACTTGGACCTCCTGTTTCAGCACGGTTTGTGCTGTGTAGACAGGATTATTTTCTATTCCAGAGGGAAATTGTTTTTCTTGGTCTAGGCAAGAAGGGATGCTAGCACCATGGTGAACCTGGGGATAGACATTCTGGACACTCTTGTGCTTTTAGCCGCCCCTGCCTTGAAGCCCTTGACTTTGCATGTTCTGACAGTCTACATCTGATCCTTCTGTACAGATGAAAGTTGCCAGTGGGCCTCCAGGTTCATTCTTGCCTCCCCAGTAGCCCTCTGTTTCTTTGTCATCTCCAGTTGGATGTTATCCCTTATTTTTTGTTCTTTAAAGATTTATTTTTAAAAGCATGTGTATGTATGTGGGTATTTGCATATGAGTGCCAGTGAAGATGTCAGATGCCCTGAGGCTGGTGTCACAGGTGGTTGTGAGCCTCCTAGTGTGCGTGCTAGGACCTGAACTCCAGTCTTCTTGCAAGAGCTATAAATGTTCTTAACTGCTAAGCCATTTTACATCTCCAGACATTTTTGTTTTTGTGTTTTGAGACAGAGTCTCATATACCTACATTGGTCTCAAACTTACTATCTGAGTGGAAGCCTTGATTCCCGAGCCTCCTGTGTTATTTACAGGGTGCTGGAGTCACAGAGAGGTGCTACCAGGCAAGATTTAACTTGTTTTTCCTTATTAGCTAGGCACTTAAATGTGAGTCTTTGAAAGTGTATTGTGCATACTCAATGTACATTTCCTCACCCAGAGTTTTTGTTCCAGAATTTTAAACCACTGTGGTGGAATTTCTTTAGTGTGTGTGTGTGTGTGTGTGTGTGTGTGTGTGTGTGTGTGTGTGTATACCGAGAATAGTGAAGTCCAAAGAGGGAAGGTGATATCTCTTTTGGGTCACAGTTCTCTCTCTTGGGAACCTTGGTGTACTTGGGATCTAGTTTCTACAGAGACAAGAGGTTTAGCAGTATTTACAACTGCATAGGGCCTGACCCATGATGACATCCTCTTCTGAAAGCAGAGGTAATTCTTGATCAACTCCATCTTCTGGTTTCAGGTCTGGATGGTTGCAGATTATGCAGATTTATCCGTAGGGCTTTGGAAGAACTGCACCAGTGGCAACTGTGATGGTTCTCTGTCCTATGGCAATGAAGGTATGCGTGCAGACATCGATGCCTAGGCCACCATGGGTGTGGTCAGGAAGGTGTCCAGACTCTTAGGTTGTCTAATGCTCCTGATCCTGCCCTGTCTTCACAGATGCTATCAAGGCAGTGCAAGCTTTCATGATCCTCTCCATCATCTTCTCTATAATCTCCCTTGTGGTCTTCGTGTTCCAGCTCTTCACCATGGAGAAGGGAAACCGGTTCTTCCTCTCAGGGTCCACCATGCTGGTGTGCTGTGAGTATCCAAGGCAGCAGAGTCTATTTTACATGAGAGTATCTTTCTCCCAACACTGCTCCAGACTGAGCACAGGGTCTTGAGATGCTAAACAAATACCCTAATACTGAGCTACATACACAGTTCCCCAGGGAAAGCTTTGCTTAGTCCTTACATCCTTGCTGCAGTCACTGCCTCAGATTAGCACATGGTTGTGTGAAGCTGCCTTGGGCTGTTCTCTCCTCTAGTTATCTGTTGATGGCCTGTTATTGCTGCTTGGATCAGCAACCCCACATGCTTGGGCACCATCAGGAGCCTCTCTATACAGAAGGTGGGAATCCCCAGAAGGATACAGCCATTGCTATGATGTGTACAATTACTGCAGTGCACCATCTTCTCCATTCTTTGCAGAAACACCCAGTTTGGTAAAAGGCCAGTCTGCTCTCATAACATCATACCTAGATATATGGAGGCCCAGATGGGACAGCAGTCTTCTTCTTCTGATTTATTTATTTTATGTATGTGGTTAGTACACTGTTGCTGTCTTCAGACACACCAGAAGAGGGCATCAGATCTCATTACAGATGGTTGTAAGCCACCATGTGGTTGCTGAGAATTGAACTCAGGACCTCTGGAAGAGCAGATGGTGCTCTTAACCACTGAGCCATCTCTCCCGTCCCATACTTAATTCTTAATTACACCCAAATTTGTACAGATATGAGAGCCCAGATGTCTCTCATTCACCAACATACCATCAAGCATGAATCTGGGCAAACCAACAGAGTGACCTTTTAGGGGACTAGAGTTCACTTTCCCATTGCTGTCCAGGAAAATGGGATCATAAAAAAAAAATCCCCACTTCAATGCCAATCGTGACAGCTCCCCCTTTCTTGCAGGGCTGTGCATCCTGGTTGGAGTGTCTATCTACACTAATCAGTACGCCCACAGCGAAAGGAACTTTTTCTTCAACAGCCACCAAGGCTATTGTTTCATCCTGACCTGGATTTGCTTCTGTTTCAGCTTCATCATCGGCATACTCTATATGGTCCTGAGGAAGAAATAAGCTGAATAAAGCTCATGGGCATCTGGGGGTGGGGGTGGGGCGGGGAGGAGGAAGCAACTTAATCTGGGAGGGAAGCAGAAGTCATTGTGTAGGAATAACCAAGAGAGGGGAGGGGGAAGGGAGGGGGAAGGAAGAATGGGAGAGGCCCAAACCCAAACCATATCTGGGGATGGGATTCTCTACTGCCAAGCATCCATCCTTGGAAGAAAGTTGTTGGCTACTATGCTAATGCTTCCTGGAGGCCACCAGAGAGCCCTCCTCTAGCCACCAACTATGACCCCGTCTATCCTCAATTACATATGCTTGGGGCTTTGCCCGCTGCCATATCACTGGCACCACTCTTGAGGGTGACTGCTGGGTCACACCCTGAGGTCTTCCACATCCATATCAACAAGTTTTGATGGTGGTCCAAGTCCTAGCAAGAGCAGATACTGCCTCTATGCTGAGGCTAAGCCTGGGAGCCACCTTGTCCTTGTGACCTAAAACCAAACCTCAAATCCAGATCCCAAGTGCCTCTAGTGGGTGCTTTGGCCAGGAAGCCAATGTCCATATTTGGTGGCCTTTCCAACAAAAGTGTAGAAAGAGAGATGGTTTATAAGGTCAGGCTGATGGAATTGGTTTAGCCAAGAAATAGAAGTTTTTACCCCATAGGATCTGGGAGACAGGTGGGGATAGGCAGTGCTCCTCAGTCATGGAGGCCTCCTGTTGTGGACTCTGCTAGACTCTCACTTAAAGCCAAGGCAGCTTTTCTGGAGTTTTTCTAGATTCTCTAGAGTCAAAGATGAAGATGCCCCACAAAACGTAGGCTCAAAGCTCGTGCCCACCATAGTGCTCTAAGAAGAAGGTTGTGGGTTTTTTAGATTCCCCCCACTGCACCCACTGTATCTTGTATATGTAACAGGAGAGAGATGCATGTGTCCCTTTGTCGTACAATTTTGTTAAGCTTCCTCTGAACTAGGAACATTTGAGGAAATCCAGTAATGACCAACATAACACTGGGGACCAGAACATAACATCTAAGTGCAGTGGTCACTGTAGCTTTGACCTGGGCTGGAGTGGTCTCCTCTCAACAGCTTTCAACACACTATTTTCCAGCTAAAGATGGCAATTCTGTAAGCCAATTAAAATATATACCAACCTAAACTAAAGGACAAGTTCTGGGGGTGCGGGGGAAGGTGCTATCTGGTTATGGAGTATTAAGTGTACCATATTTCATTTATGTTAAGAACAGAGTGCCTGCTTTCAGGAAAAGAAATGTAATTTTGTGAGATGAATCAAGTCCTGGTGATGGGCAGAAAGTTTCTTTTTTAAAAACAGGAGAAACTCTTAGGGTATCCAGACAGATGGTAGCTAAATTGTTTGGGCTGCAGGGGTATTGCTATATAAGACTTACAGGTAGTATGATATCTCAGATTTCTACCTTAAAGGGCTTTCCTTTTAGAAATATTTTCTTTCATTGCCCTTAGAAGATCACCCCAGGAAGAATCTGAGATATCTTTTCTACATTTCTTTTCCTGGGAATATTCTTATCCATTTCTTATATACATTTCTTTTGGGAGGGAGTTTTTATGCTATAGTTGCTGGTATTTATGTAAAGGGACAATTACTAAGTATATTTCTCTAGTATATTATGTTTAAGGGAATGTTCAAGGTAGGTTACTAAATTGCTGGGCTGATGCTAGAGATACTGGCTAGAAAAGCTATAATAAATTCTTAAATTATAATTTGATCACCATACACTTTTTTTCTAGGCTGCCTTATGTTCATAAGAATATCAACAGACAGCTATAGCCAGAAAAAGATAGTTACATTTTGTTAAAAAGTTGAATTATGACTGGAGTCATTGTGCATTCCCTTGTCTTTTATTTTTTTTCTGTGACATTTACGTCTCACGTAATTTGCATTGCATTGGTGGATTATTCTAGTACTGTATTTGGCTTCTTCATTAATAGGATATTTCATATACTATAATTGTAAATATTTTGATACAAATGTTTATAACTCTAGGGATATAAAAACAAATTCTGATTCCCTACACTGTGTGACTGTTTTCTTTTTAAAAAAATATGAGATAATATAGAAAATGGTGACATTTATTCCTCCTCATTAATTTACCTACTGGTTTGATTTGGTGAACTTGACATTTATTTGAAACATTAAGCTACTTTCTGGTAAAACCTTAAGGATTTCTCTAATAATTATTTCAGGCAGCTGAATATTATTAAATATAGCTTTGCTTTGCTTTAATTAGACCTCTTAGTCAAAAATGGAATTTCATAAGCTAATAGATTAGACAGGGGTTGTTGTCATCTTAAATAAGAATGGCTTATGACATTAAGAAATGAGACACTTAGACAGTTTGGTTGAAGTAGCCAGCTTCTTTAATGTGTCTTCTCAGTTCACAGTGATGCACAAAGGGCTGGGATAACTGACTTCTGCAGAAGCCCCCTCTGTTAACTGGGGTATCTCTGCATGGGCTCAATGAAGGCAAGATTAACTCCTTCATGTGATCTGTCAGAGCTGTCGCTGATGGCGGAGAACAGGTGGGCATTATGTATCTAATCATCCTATCAACACTAGTATGACAAATATGGTTTATTGATTGCCTTTAGGTTCTCTATGGTCTTGTACTATAAAAAAAACCCTAAACACACACACACACACACACACACACACACACACACCCCAAAAGTATACTACAAGGGACTGAAGAGATGGCTCAGTGGTTAAAAGCACTCGCTGCTCCTTGCAGAGGACTCAAGTTCAGTTCTCAACACCCAGGTGAAGGCTCACAGTCATCTGTAACTTGACTTCCAGGAGATCCAATGCTTTCTTCTGGCCAAATACTCACTCCATTAAATAGATGAGTATTGAGAAATACATCATCAAACCTGAAAATGACCCTGCAACATAAAAGGCAAAGAGATGGCTCGGCAATGGCCCAGTGGGTAAAGTGTTCACCGTGTAAGCATGAGGACCTGAGCTTGGAGTCCCAGAACCCATATTAAAAAGGTGCAGTAATATGTGTCTCTAGCTCCAGTAGTGGGGGGTAGAGACAGAGATCCTTGGTTAGCTAGTCTAGCCCAAAATGACTCCAGGTTCAGTGAGAGGCCCTGCCTCAGACTGTTTTCCACATGTATATAGATGTGTGAGTGCACCCACATATATACATTATATATACATATAATACACACATTATATACATACAATACACACATTATATACAAATAACACACACACACACGATTTTAATGTATTTCAAAGCAGCAGATCAAATTGCATTGAATGTCGTGATGCCTTCTCAGAGGCCCATGTGATATCTTTTTTGTTTGTCTTGTCTTTTTTTTTTTGAGTCTTATTGTGTAGTCTTGGCTTCAAACTTAGAATTCTCTGAGCTCTGCCTCTTCTGAGTGGTAGAATTAGAAGTGTGCCTCATTACCCCTGACTGCCTATAAGATGCCTTAGGCTGTTTCTAGGATATTTGTTCTCAACCTGTGGGTTGTGACCTCTCGCTCTCTCTCTCTCTGTCTCTCTCTGTCTCTCTCTCTCTCTCTGTGTGTGTGTGTGTGTCTTTATGTGTGTGTGTTGAATGACTCTTTCATAGGGTCACATATAAGATATCCTGAATATTGGATATTTACATTATGATTCATAACAACTGTAAAATTACAGTTATGAAGTAGCAACACAATAATTTTATGGCTGAGGGTCACCACAACACGAGGAACTGTACTGAAGAGTCACAGCATTAGGAAGGTTGAGAACCACTGTTCTAGGACATCTTCATAAGAGGTTTATTTCCCTTACTTAGATCTCCTAGAGATTTCCTATCATGATACAGCTCATTGGTTGGCTCTTCTGACTGTCCATCCCTTCCTCAAAAGTCTTTAGTCACCAATGAACACCCAGCCCCACCCAACATGTCTTCAACTACAAAGATGTCATCTTCCATTTCAAGAGTCTAGGTGGTAACAGGGTGTATTTGGAATGGCTGCTGGGGGGTTGGGGGGAGGCTGTCAAGGGAGAAATTCATGCAAGACCCCATAGAGCAGTTCACACCCCAGAGTGATTTCCTATAGTATTTTCTCTGAAGATCTGGTTTTCTTCAGTTGTTCAGTTGATCAGATGGGGCCCACCCACACCTTGGATGGCAATCTGCTTTGCTTAAACTTTATCCATTTAAAAGTCATTCTCATCCCGCAATGCATTCCTAGAAACACTCAGAATAATGTTTGTTTACATAGTTGGATGCTTTGGCCCAGCCAAGATGACACATAAAATTAGACATCACTGGGGTATCTTCTTGTCAAGGCCAAGGTGTACTAGCTTTCTGTTTTAGAAATAATTTAAAGAAAGCTTAAACACCAGATGTTTCCATGCTTCCAGATGACATTTAGTTCTGTACAGAAGTGAGACGGCAAAACACGAGAGTTATCTTGCAAAATGAGATTACATTCTGAGAAAGGGCAGGAAGTTGTCAGATTTCCACATATAAAGGTTATTAATAAATATTTGAGCAATTAAATGCCTTGGATAGAATTGAATTGAAGCGATTAAGTAAATATGCAGGTGACCTTGGTCCAAGTGAAGAGTGTGGAGAAAGGTGAGTCACTGAGATCTCTCTTGTCATTCAAGAATGAGGTCCATAAGCACAGGGAAGTCATTCGTTGGAGTGATAAAACCCAGGTGCCACATGGTTAATAGATAACTCTGTCACTCTGCTCTGGACTTACTCCTGATTGTCCCTTTGTAAAACTCCTCTGGCTTTTAGGCACAGAGGATAACTTCTCAGGAGCCTTTGAAAGAAGGCCTGTGGGAGTTTAAATCATGCTTGTGCAAGACTCCATATTCCAGCAACACAAGAAGCAGTTTTTCTGTGTCAGGCAGATGAAATGTCTCTCAGGAATCTTGCAGGGAATTTGAAATAGTCCCATTTTGGGGCACAGAGGGAACGTGGGCAGTGGTGGGGAATAGGGTAGAAGGAAGGAGGCTCCTTGAAGCTTTTTGTTGGTGGTGTGACTTGTTAGATCAGTTGGCAATTGAGAGGAGAAGATGCCTCACAGCACACAGCAGGTGGTGATGTGGAGCCCATGGGAAGGTTTTCTACCTGGTATTATTTCATTAACAGGAATAGAGAGGCCCAGATGTGGGCCAGACATGTAACTGTTAAGACATATGTTGGTAAACTGCTAGGCACAGGTGCCATACACACCTGCTGGGGACATAGAAAAAGAATCAGATGTGTATCCTGTTCTCCCTCTAGCTTCCAATCTAGACTGGGGATAGATCTCATCCAGAGAGTAAAAGAAGGCTAGAGATTTGGGAAGGAGGCTAGAGGGTGTGGGGCACTGTGACCTTGGAAAAGGTAGGAGGACTTCTCGGGTCTCAGTCCTTCTTCATGGTCCTCTCCCGCCTCAGCACCAATGAGCTGAGCATCATTTTGTTGCTTTGAGACAGGACCTTCCTATGTAGCCCAGTCTAGCTTACGGCAGTCAGTCAGTAGTCTTTTGAGTATTGGGGTTACAGGTGTGCAGTGTTCTTCAGGATTCAACAGCCTTTTAGTGACTTGTACCTACGGGAACCTACCAAGTGACCTGCTGTTCAAGAATGACTGTCCAAGTGGCAGATGAGAAACATGACTGTAACAAGAGCTAACTTCGACAAAGCAGATGGTGAGGAAATATGGGCTGTTGAATTCCTAATGACTTACTGGGTTGGTACTGGCCAGGAGTTGTCTGCATGCATGCCTGTACCGGCTGGTTTTGTGTGTCAACTTGCCACAGGCTGGAGTTATCACAGAGAAAGGAGCTTCAGTTGGGGAAGTGCCTCCATGAGATCCAGCTGTGGGGTATTTTCTCAGTTAGTGATCAAGGGTAGAGGGCCCCTTGTGGGTGGTGCCATTTCTGGGCTGGTAGTCTTGGGTTCTATAAGAAAGCAAGCTGAGCAAGCCAGGGGAAGCAAGCCAGTAAGGAAGAACCTTCCATGGACTCTGTATCAGCTCCTGCTTCCTGACCTGCTTGAGTTCCAGTCCTGACTTCCTTTGGTGATGAACAGAAGCATGGAAGTGTAAGCTCAATAAACCCTTTCCTCCCCAACTTGCTTCTTGGTCATGATGTTTGTGCAGGAATAGAAGCCCTGACTAAGACAATGCCTGCAGTCCCAACACTAGGTGAGAGGAGGCAGGAGCCACAAGTTTACCAGTCTGGTCTATGTGGTTGAGATCCAGGCCATTAAGGGTTACATAAACAAGACTGTGTCTCAAAACTCTAGAAAAAAATTTTTTTTCACTTACTGTCTGGGCTGAAATGATTCTGGTAATTTATTTTGGAAATGCAATGCATTTTCAGCAGGCTAGGGTTTAGTCTAAATACCAGACTGTTCTGTTGCTTTTCCAAGCCCTTGTGTCTTGGAAAAGCTGACTGTGTCTGGTGAGGGGAGGGTGGAGAGTGAATGTGGGTCTCTTGTCAGAAAGTCTGGCTTGATTATAGCAAGGAAGCAGCGGTTAGTTTTCCATTAAATATGGAAGACCATGGCACTCAGAGCGACCCTGTCTCGCTCGAGGTATCTCCCTCCTCTTCAGCTGTTTGATGGTGTAATCTGGGCATCCTGGGACTGGAATTTCTTAGCTGCCTCCCTTGTATTAGCACATGGATCTCCTAAATTCAGATTATTTCAGCACATTTGGATGACATCAAATCCTCAGCATTATAATTTATGGGCTTTAAGCATTATGAAATCTTGATATTTTTAGTTTTTGTCTTCTGAAATAAACACACACACACACACACACACACGCACACACACACTTTTCTGAGACAGTATCTCATATAGCCCAGGATGATGGCTTCCAACTCACTACATAGCTGAGGCTAGACTCCTGATCCTCCTGCCCCCACCTCCTGAGTGTTGGGATATGAATCAACCACTTTCAGCTCTTTTCTTTACAGTTTTTAAGGTGAGTCAAAATTGTACCTGTTTTGAGCATTTTGCAATAGGTCTTGAGATAACTAGTTATTGTGACATTAAGTCTGAGAGTTATAGCACTTGCTTTGTTGAGTGAGTTGGATGACATTAATGAATCTGACATTTAGTCATCCTGTCTTTAAAAAAAAAAACCATTAAAAGCATTTGGGCAGATTTCTTCTCAGGAACCAAGCTACAGAATGCATATCAGCACAGCATACCAGAAATGACTGCTAATATCTTTCCCTGGGGTAATTCAGATTCTGCCCATCTCATTGTGTTTAATACTTGTCAGAGCCTCTGGAGAGGGAGAGAAAAGCTGCATGCAGACAATTATTAATTGTTTTGTGTAAGCTTGTTTCAGCCACCTGTCCCCTGACCTTGGCCTCTCGTTTCCCAGTACTACTTGTCCTGACTCAGGAGGCCGCTCGATGCTCGATGCTCGATGCTCAATACTCGATGCTCTTTTCTTGGTGCGGCCACCACCACCACTATCCCGTAATCTCTTAGCTCTCAGGGATGCTTCCAAAATCGCCCCATTCTCCCTGCATCTCCAACCTGTCTCCTTCTGGACGTGTTCTCTGGAGGATCAAACATGCCTATGCTCTTCATATTTTAAGCCAAAGGAAACAAATGAAAATCTCTCTTCCTTCTACCTTTAGAAGATTCTTCTTCTTTGTCAACTCTTTTTTTTCAATACGTGGGCTAGTTCTGCTTCCACTGGGCCCTGTCCTGAACACAAATAGAGGCCTACACACCATATGTCTAAGTATATTAAGAAGATCTGAATCCAACTTAAAGCGCTCAGGGTCCTTGGACTTCTAGGAGAGGAGAGGTGTTCCCAGGAGAGTGCTGTTACTGGCCCCTGGCTCTCAGCTCAACTTCTTTATTGTTCATATCCCTGTCTCCTTCTTCAGCTTGAGGGGCTTAGGGTGCATGTATGCACAAGCCCCATGGCCAGTCTCTAACCTTCCCCTTCCTGCAAAGGAGTGGTCCTCGGTTGGTTGTCCTCTGAGCTAGGAGTGTGCCCGATGTGCACTTGCTATGTCTGCCATTTCACATATCTAGGAAAACATCCTAGTAGTGGGTGTGGTGAGTGGTGATTGGGCAGGGAACTTTGGGTCTTAGGTCATCAGAATATAGATAGGAAGGAGGTGGCAGGATGAAGTGTACATATATATGATCCTTTAGCCTGACTTTTGAGACTTCATGTTCATGGGAGAGTGCTTCTAGAGGGTTGGGAAGAACCTACCTTGGAAGTTCAAGTTTATGAAGGCATTGCCTGCCTGACTCCTGGTTTCAGTGTTTCTCTTTTGTGTGTGTGTCTGCCTCAGCAAATTATCTTTTTATTACATATAACATTATTTTATATACAAAAAAAACAAATAATAAATGAGTAAATACATTTATTTAGTTATTTAATTTTATCTCTTGGTGTCTTGGAGATAGTGTCTCACTTTGTGGCCGTGATTGAGTTTACTCTGTTCGCCAGAAGCTGGTCTTGAACTCACTGAGAGCCACCTACTTCTGCCTCCTGGGTGGCGATTGAGCAGGGAATTTTGAGCCTTAGATTATGAGAATATAGTACTGAGATTAAAGGTGTACGTTATCATCACGATTGTTTTCTTTTTGTTTTTAAGATTTTATTTATTTATTTTATATATATGATGAGTATGCTGTAGCTGTCTTCAGAAGTACCAGAAGTGGGCATCAGACCCCATTACAGATAGTTGTGAGCCACCATATGGTTGCTGGGAATTGAACTCAGGACCTCTGGAAGAGCAGTCAGTGCTCTTAACCGCTGAGCCATCTCTCCAGCCCCGATTGTTTTCTTAAGGGTTGACCAACAGTAGCTTTCTTTCATGTCTGGTGAATATTCTTAGATGTAGGCCTCCATCCCCTTCTAAGTCTTCTACCCATTTTACCTCTGTATTCTGTACAGGGGATTTACTTGAAGTTCATATAATTAATGATCACCCATCTTGCGATGGATTTAAAATCTGCATCTTGACTCAGGTTATCCCTCTGGATCTGGGTCTTTGGAAACTACCCAGTCAGCTGGACTCATGAAGTCCTTAAGTCCCTTCCCTCTGATTTCCAGAGGACCCCCCTCCATTCTTCCCATCTGATTAGTAATTGACTGCCATTGGTTATAGTTCTCAAGTGTTTCTATGTGCACCCTCCCTTTCCCCATTCTCTGCTCTGGCAACATTGGCCCAGATCTGGAGCAGCAATTATTTAAAGTGGCTGAACAGCTTAGAACATACTGCTCTAAGCTGTTTCCACTTGACTGCAAAGCATCCTTTAGCATGCAAATGTGACTGTGCAGTCACCTGGTCATAATCCTTTACAGTTCCCTTTATGTTGTTCATGCCCTAGACACATCTACCATTGATTGCCTCTTGTCCCACGCTCACTGTAACATTGCCTTAAATTGCTTTCTGTTGCTGTCTTAAGCATCACAGCCACTTAGGGAGGGAAGGGTCTATTTGGCTGTACATTTCAGGTTTATCACTGAGGGGAGTCAGGTAAGGAATTTGGTGACAGGAACTGAAACAGAGCCCATGGAGGGATGCTGCTTACTGGCTTACTCACCTGGCTTTGTTACTTCTCAGGCTCACCTGACCAGAAGTAGCCCTGCCTATAGTGGTCTAGGCTTTTTCCACATCAACAATTAATCAAGAAAATGCCCTAGAAACTTGACTGTGGGCTAAAATGCTGGTGGCATTTTCTCAGTTGAGGTTCCCTCTTTCTAGGTGACCTTAGCTTATATCAAGTTCACACAAAAGTTAATCAGCACATCCCTTGAAGATTCTTCCTCCCTCTCCTGCCTGGCACCTGCCTCCAATTCCTTTAGCCTTAGGACACTCATAGCTGACAGGGTGGTCTGACTGCCCTGGACCTGTTGGGGCCTACGTGTTTACCTAACACCATGTCCATATCCCATCAGACCATCGCAGAATGTTTGAGTTGAGGTTTTAACCACAGCACCTCTAGCTCGACTGTAAACCCCACCAGAGCAGGGGATGATCAGTCATTCCCTTACCCTCAGCATCCAGCACGAGGTCTGGCAACCTGCAGGTGTTCAGTACCCTCATGGGAGAGATGCTGGGTGAAATGCTGGGTGTGATGTGATTGGGTGTTGTGATGGCTGTCAACGCCTGTGCCTTGTAGCATTTCCTGTGTGTGGGGAAGAGACAAAAGTTTCCAGTGAAATATAAGTGATGCAGAGTGCGGAGAGAAGGGAAGAAAAGATCTTTGTCTTGGCATTTTAACATTGCCAGCGGCATCATGAAGTTCAAATCAAGGTTCTCTTTATAAAAAAAATATACATTTTTATTTTGCTTTGCTTTGTCTGATAAAATTTAGGAGATTTTGGACAGCTGGATGGCATTGGTGCCCAAGAAAAGGCACTCGCTGTGCTACCCAAGGGACTCGAGTTCAACCCTCAGACCCCATGGAGAAGTGAGAGCCAACTCCAAAAGTTGTCCTCTGATTTCCACAGGCCTGCACACGCACATGCATTCACACCCACCCGCGTGCGAGTGCAGTTTTGTACACTCACAAATCCCACTGGAATCATCTATGGATGTTTACCCTATAGAATTCAGCAGCTATGGGTCCTGTTTTAGAACAGTGTGTTCTAGTTCTCAAGCTGTGCTCCCCCCCCCCCCGGGGTATTCATTTAAAATGAGTCCCTACATTTGCTCTCTATCCCTATGTGAACTGTGGCCTGGCTGTTCATGCCTATAGTCCTAGAATGTATAGGCAGGAGAATCAGGAGTTCAAGGTCACTATTAGCTATGTAGTCCATGACTTGGATTACATAGATCTGTTTAACACACACACACACACACACACACACACACACACACACTGACACACACACACACACACACACACACACAATATTTTTGAGCAAAGTTCTGGGAGAATAAATTTGGCAGGGGACAGAATAAGCTCCTCTGGGAGAGAAGAAATTATAGAAACAGTGGGACTCTGCTGCAAGAGCTCAGGGGAGGGGTAGATAAAGCAGGTGGGATGGGGGCATAAAGGGCTAATAGTGAAGATCTGATTGAGACAGGATGTGATTCAGGAAGATGGGGCTGGATGTGTGCTCAGTGGTAAGAGCACTGGTTGCCCTTCCAGAGGCTGATGCAGTCCCCAGCAACCACACAGGTAGCTTACCACCATCTGTAACTCTAGTTTCCGGGGATCTGACTTATTCTTCTGGCCTCCATGGGCACTGCACCCATCTGGCGCACAATCATGAATGCAAGCAAAACCGCCTGAACACCACATTAAATAGGAATAAATAATATATGACGGCACAAAACTAGCCATTGGTGAATCACGAATGGAAGGAGGAAGGTGGAGGGAGAATTAGAGCAATAGGAGAGCTCAGGTGTAGGTGTGTTAACTACAGGGAACCTGCTGGCCACTCAGGTGTTGCCGTGCTTTGCAAATAAATGTCCCCCGCAAGTTCCCACAGTTGGGGTCTTGGCTTCCAGCTGATGGTCTTTGGGTAGAGACTAGATCCTAAGGGCTTTGCCCTATCAATTTGTTTATCCCTTGATAGACTCTCAGTATGACAGATCTATTGGAAAATGGTGAAATGCAGGAGGTGGGACCCAGTTGAGGGAAGCACATCTATGGGGGCATGCTCCAGATGTAGTCTGCCCTGGCCCTGTCCACACCTCCGATTCCTGTCCACTGTCAGATGAGCTTCTTTGCTTTCCCATGGGCTACTCCAAAGGTGGTCAGGCATATGCCCCAAGCCAACAACTCACCTTGGACTGACACTCTGGAGCTGTGAGTCCAAACAGGTCCTCCCTGCTTTGGAACAGCATCTTGGAGGTGTTGGAAATGGTGAGGAAAATCTCACCAGCAGCACTGGGATGGAGTCTGAAAATGTTCTGGGGTGACTGCGCAAGATTCCTTTCCAAAGTGGTCCTGTGGGTTAGTGAAGATGTCAGGAGCTAGGTGGCTGGGTATCACTATGTTTTATCTATAGCTAGGCAGGAATTCCAGGACTCAAATGTCATCTTGGGCTACCTTTGCTTCTTTTGGTGGTGGTGGTGGTATGTGTGTATGTGTGATTGTGTATATGAGTGTGTGTGCGTGTGATTGTGTATGCGAGGGTGTGTGTGTGTGTGTGTGTATGTAAGGGGATATACATATAACATACCTATAGATGATATCTCTAATGTTGGCCCTTGTTTGAGACAGGTTCTAATGATGGCATCCACAAGGCTAGCTGACCATCAAGCCTCTAAGGATTCTCTTGTCCCATTCCCCACAGACTCACTGGGTTTACAAATGTATGCTAGTATGTCTGGCTCTACCTGGGTCTTGGGGATTTGAACTCAGGTCCTCATATTTGTACAGCAAACACTTTACCCATGGGATCAGTTCCCTATCCCAGGTCACCTTTCTTGAGAATTATTTCCCTTATATATGTTGGGAATTCAGCTGCCTTGTTGCCAATTTTAACTTCCTCAAATCAGCATCTCATTTTCTGTTTGTTACTTGCAGCTTAGATCCTATACTCATGGGTGTGGAGGGGTGGCAGGAGGACAGGACATGGATCTGGGACACACTGGGACTCTTAATTTTATATCCCATGAAGCTTGTTTAAAATATCTAATCTGCTTAAATCTGCTTCTCAGAAATGTTGCCTTTTACTGAATTTTCCTTTTCAACAGCTTTAACATCTGGTTTTGTTTTAAAAATATTTTAAAAGCATCCTTTGTTTTGGTCCAAAATTTCTTATTCTTCCCCACCCTAGCGGAGACTTTTCTTTTGGGCACTTTTCTTTGACACCGAACCTACCTCTCACGGATGAGAGGACTGATGCGTACACATCAATCTCGGGATGATGTCTACACACCTGACTCGGAGCTTAGTCAAAAGCTGTGGTGAGTAAGCTCCCATGATCCCAGGGAGTTATGAAGAAACAAAGATGAGAGGCACCCTCGCCTTTATACTCTGAATCAGTCAGGTTATAGTCTGAGTGAGAGCACTCTCTTCGGTATTGGTCACCTCTGTTCAAAGGGAGATGAAGAAATTGGAGTGCCTGGACAAACAAGAAAACGGTGATGATTAAAGAGATGGAAAAGGAGGGTCCAGGATAAAAGATAAAAAGGACTGTGGGATTCAGCTACCTTGTTGCCAATTTTACTCGGACAGGGTTTTGTAAGGGAAGGTGGCAGCCTGTGATGGAGGAACGGAGTTTAAGAGACAATTGCTCTCTCCGGGGTGGTTTAGGTGGCAGCCAAGCCTCTACCTGCCCCAGGAGCCATCGCTAATTAACCCCAGCAATTTCTCCTGCAGACTTTGAGCCTCCCCTCTCCCAAATCTCCGTCATTAACTCTGTAAAGCTCTATCAAGATGATGAAGCCTTTACTGAGGAAGAAACCCATTTTCAAGTCTAGCTGTAGACATTTAAGTCAGGTTGTACCAGATGGTTTCCCAAAGCTTCTTTGAGCCCAATGGTTCTACTGAGTCCCTGTGTTAAATGAATTTCAAGAGAAATAGACTTCATTTGTGGATGATAATGACCTGGGGAGCAAACCAGGGCATCTCTGGAATGCACTAAGTGCTAGGACTGGAGGCTGGGTTGCTATTTTCACACATAAAATTGAGTTGACTCTTCAAATAGCTTCACCACAGGCAGTCTAGAAAGTTCCATGATGCTGACTGAACAAACCAAATTGGACATAAGGGGGGAAAAATGAAAATGGAAAAGGCTTTTTACCAGACCATGTGTGACTTCACTGTTTGACCCACAAGAGGAAAACTGGGCTCTATGTGGATCATGCCTGGGGAAGCTCTATGGGATCCGTCTTGGCCTCTAGTTCCTCAAGGGTTGGTATGAGAAACCTCAGGAGCCGTGGTTTTCTGGCAGAGAACGTCTGGGAGGTAGACAATGAAAAATGGCTGCTCTGGGAGCATAAAAGCAGAAATCAATATATCCTGACACTCTGGGGTGAATTATGACAATCTTTCAACGAGAGGGGCAGGTGTTATTTTACCAACCCAGCCACTGTTCTTTAGTTGTTTCTAAATCTAAGGTTCAGTTTTCTTCATATATATTCTAACCATATGGGGACATAGCTGAGGGAAATGAAAAAAATGACAGGCCATTTTACTTGGTGCATATTTCTTTTCTACTATTCAGTTTATTGAAATTTTCTAACGATTCCAAATCCAACGAGTTGTGTTAAAAGGCAGTGTTTGGGTCAGTGTGTGTGTGTGTGTGTGTGTGTGTGTGTGTGTATGTAATATATATTATATATTACATCTATGTATATATATTATATATGTAATATATATATTACATCTATGTATATACATTATATATAATATATTATAAAATAACTATTTTAAAAACACCCCCTTTCCACCCAAACCTAGTTTCAAGGGCAGTCTGTGTCATTTCTACTTAACTCACAAACATACATCCCAGATCCATCAACTTTGAAAACTTAAAATTAAAAAATAAATTAAAGCAATTTTTTCTCATAGTGATGTTAAACAATAATCATCATCATTTTAGGGAAAAAAATCACCACATCTTACTATTACATGGGTTTTCCTAGGGTGGGTGAACAAACATCCCAGACTCAGGACCAATGGCAGAGCAGAGAAACTACTCCACCCAAGTCTAGCTTCTGGGGCTGACTTACAGGAGCGTGTGGCAGCTGCACCACCAAAATGTCCTCCCTGCATGTGACGACTGACGACAGATGCATCCTTGGAGCTCCCTGCACAACTTGCAGGCAACTCCTCTCCCCAGCGGTAGTTTTCTCCTCATATACTGTTGTGAAGGGGCTCATGTGTGTCTTGTAAGTTGTGAGTTTCCCATGAGCTTCCTGCTTCTTTCCTGTCTCAATCTAGAGGAAGTATCTATTCAACGTCTCTCAAGTCAGAAGATAATATGTACTCATATCTGAAGAATAAACATTTTAAAAAGGCTTCAAAACACTGTGCTTGTTTTTTTTCCCCATCACTGCGACAGACGCATGAGACCTGAGAGAAACAACTTTAAAAGTAGAAAGGTTTAGTATGGCCCATAGTCTCAGAGTTGTCGGGCCATGTTTAGTTGGCTCCATAGGCATGATGTAGGGCAGAATATCACAGTCGGGGCAGGGGCAGGTGACAGGAGGATGCCCACCTCGTGGCTTCCAGGAAGCATCCAGACTGGGCACTGGGGTTTCTTTGAAGAAACACCTCTCAGTGAGCTACTTCCTTCAGCCAGGCCCCACCTTCTGGTCACCCACACAGCTATGAACTTGTCAGTGGCTCCTTCATGATCCAGATGCCACTCAAGAGCTTCACCAGCTTGGAAATCAAGCCTTTAACATAAGTCTTTTGGGGAGCTGTCTGAACCATAAATGCCGTTGGCTATTCTCAAGGTAGCTTCTGGACTTTTAATGCTTGCTGATCCTTCTTATTGATATTCCGCCCCTTAAAAGAACAGAATTGTTTCCTAAAAGATGATGCTTGTACATCCTCAGCGTTATTGCGACCCATATCACACACACATATAACACCAGCTTTATTGAGATCCATATCACACACACACACACACACACACACACACACACACACACACACACACCACTATCCCAAACCAGCTGAATAGAACCCTCCAGAACAAACCTTTAGTAGCTGAGATAGCAGAAAGAGTGCCCCCATTACAGCTCTCTGTCTTTTAGGGTATTAAATTTACTGACTGAGGACTGTGCCCCTCCTGTCTCCTGTCCCACTGCCCTCTTGGGTTGGTCCATGTTTAAGCTGACTCCATGTGCATGATGTAGGGCCCCCTACCATGATGACCCTGAGTCTATGAGCCATACTAAACCTTTCTACTTTTGAAGTTGTTTCTCTCAGGTTCACCTGGCCAACCTGCAGAGGGAACTCCGTAGAAGGCATTTCCTCTTGTTAGGAATAATAATGACTACAGAGTGGGGTGCAACCAGGTGAGTCTTGCAGACTTACAGTGCTTTTAAGGTAAAAAGATGATGTCTTAGGGAGGGGGGCTATGACTTAAGGGCAGATAAAAAAAATGGTTCTGATCAGGCTGGGACTGTAGCTCATGATAGAATGTTTACCTGGCATGTATGAGGGACTAGATTAAACCCCTAGTATTTGAAAAAAAAAAGTTCTTGAGATGAGATTTAATCAATGTTAGCAAGCAGCAAGTATCTGTCTCCTGATTGGTTCTGTGAAGTCTTTCTTCTTTGGTTTTGTAGAATCCATCTTATTGCCTGGTGTGTCCTACATACTGAAGTCAACATCCATTGAGCAAGTGAAATGAATAAAATGATAAAAGCATCTCGGTTTCAGATGAAGGAGAAATTGGTTGACTTTGGAATATCTGGAGTCTAGGGAAACCTGGGAGGGCAGTTCTCAGCAGGGGGCTCCTTTGGTACATTGTGGGTTTGTTAGGGCTTACTGATGGAGTCCTGTGTGATACAGGCAGCCCTGTGATTGGAACTGGACTGTCAACAACTTCCGAATGATTTGATTTCGGCACCAGGAGACACAGCACCCAGCTGCTGCAAGTTCCAATCCTTCCCGACTTTGACATAGGCTTTCACTTCTGCCCCTCCCCCTCTGACTCTTCCCCCCTCCCCCTCTGACTCTTCCCCCCTCCCCCTCTGACTCTTCCGCCCCTCCCCCTCTGACTCTTCCGCCCCTCCCCCTCTGACTCTTCCCCCCTCCCCCTCTGACTCTTCCGCCTCTCCCCCACTGACTGGCTCCCTTATTTCCCTGTATGATCTGAATTTCTTCCAGTCCCTGCAGGGCAGTCCTGGCAATGCTAGAAGCATGGTATTGGCAAGTGGTTTCTCACAGCAGATACATTTGTGGTGCCATCTATGGAGGTGCCCAAAGGGCTAAAGTGAGAGAGGAACCTGAGGTCCCCCCACCGCGGCATCTTCATATCCTGATCACAGTGACTGAGAAGCAGGAACTCGAAGCTCCTACCGTTTTTCTTTTTCCTTTCTGATTTCTTTTCAACAAGAGGTAAGTAAGCATGAAGAACCCTCATCAAGCTTTGATCAATAACACACATCACACAGTAAGAAAAATGATGCCTCTCCGTCTTCCAGGTTCCTCTGCTCTGCTCTGGCCTTGGACAAACTGTGAGGCAGTGAAACCAGCAGCTGCTTAGTGGGGGATCCTGCAAGGCCACGAGGTGAAAGGCAACCCTGGCGACAAGCCAGCCTACCCTCCTCTTCCCTCCCTGTGTCTGATCCCCAGCCTGTCATTTCAGGAGTTGACACTAGATGTCAGGGAAAGACTTGGTGTGGTACCCAGCTGGCCTCTCCCCATTTCAGGCTGCAGGCTGGACTGGAGTTGACAAGTGACAGATTTCCAGCCAAGGCTCTGTCTTTATGGGGGTCACCAGGGTTCTCCTGCTAAGGTATCCATACCTGCTCAGGGCTGTTAAAACATTCTTCGAAGGCCAGTGAAGTCCATTTACAAAATGAGGTAGATCAAGGTCATTTGATAAAAATAGATTTTATGGAAGAAGAGGGATAAAGTCATCAACATTCACTTTCAATTGCGTTATAAAAGATATTTGGTTTCACTCACAAAAGGATAGATGATATAAAGTGGCCATGTTCCTATAACCTACTTTATTAGTAAATTAAGAAGCAGGCAAACCAGTTAGAAATATTTAAGCCTCATTTAATCATTTTTTTCATTTTGTTTTAAATAATATGAAATAAAAAAACATCACAGTTTGATCTGGTTTGGTTATGTTGTGATATTTCAAGGCTCTTAGTCCCTCAGTAGGCTTTTTTGATGTAGAAAACCATGTGTTTTTCCACTGAGCTGGTGAATTCATTCAAACCCCTCCCTCTTTCCCTCCCTTCCTCCCTCCCTCCCTCCCTCCCTCCCTCTCTTCCTCCTCCATTTATTTAGTAAAGTTGTTTTAAGGTTCGAATGTATTAATATTGCCAAAACTCTTAGAATGAGAGTGATACCTAGTCCATGCCCTGTGGATATATTTAGGAATACATCAATGTGTAAATCGACAGATCTGTGAACCAGCAGCCCCAACGTCTCTCCATATTCCTGTCCTTCAGTACCTACTCCTTTCTCTCCCTCCTCCTTTCCTTTCCATTTCCCTCTTTCTCAGAAGGACACCAAGCTGCAATCAGACCCTGGGGGAAGGTCAGGACCTGGAGAGGGTCTTTGCTCTTAGGGCCCATTTCCCCCTCACACCACTGTGAGCTCAATCATTCCTAGGAGATACCAAGACACTTACCCGCCTGAGGTCAAAAATAGCTCTCCTCCTGGTAGGAGGATCCTGGAGTGAGAGGGTAGACCCACCCAGACATGCAGAGCCTGCACCCCCGGAGAGGTGCCAAAAGTCCTCTTGGTGATTCTGGAATCCATTATATCATCACCCCAAAATAGCACGATTAATACCACATGGGTGTGCCTTTCATTTACTTGAGAGCTGGATGTGGCACAAGGCAAATGTGACCTGGAAAGAAAAAGAAAAAGAAAAAGAGAGCCTCTCCCCAGGCTCACAATGTGTGTGTGTGTGTGTGTGTGTGTGTGTGTATGTGTGAAGCACCCTGACAACCCCCGCCCCCCCCAGCAAGCCAAGACAATTGCTCCCTGTCACCAGGGAGCAGTCTAGACAACCTCATCTTCTGGGAATATTCAGGTAAAAATTGGCGTGAACAAAGATAGTTTCAAAACAAATTCAGACAAGATTCCTCAGCAGGTGTGAAAATACACTGAGTCGTTGATACTACTGATGTGCTGACTGCCTGGTGAGGTCACTGACTTACGAAGCCCTCATGTGGTGGTGTCGGTTTAAATAGGAATGGCCCCCCATAGACTGACTCTTCAAGTCACCTCACACCAGCCAGTCCTACGTCACTGTCATGGCCACCAGCTCACGCAGTTCAGACCTTTCTGTTCTAGGAGAATGTCAAGAGCTCAGTCTGCCTAGGTCCCTGCCTGAACTCTTCTCACGGCCCCAAACCCTCTTTCCCCAATGTCGTCACTTGGTCGGTTTACTCTCAGCTTTTAAATTTCAATTTGGTGTCATTTCCTGGAAGGCTTCCTTCTATTCTCCGCATGGTAACATGAAGTCCTTCCCATCGCCACTTTTTTGTGTTAGATTCTACCACACCCGCCACCTTGATATCTTCAGGACAGCAACTGGCATCCAAATGTTCTTCATTTGTCTCTACTTGGCCTTTGATTCTCTGTTCCTCATCTCAGTTTTCTTTCCTGTTGGTGTGATAAACTCTCTTGATGGAGAGAAGGCTCAAGTCAGCTTGCAGAGTTCAGGAGTTGTCCATCACACCAGGGAAGAAATGGGGCCGCAGAAGCTTGAAGGAGCTGGCCCTCACATCTAGAGTCAAGAAGAAGCACACAGAAAAAATGCTTCTCCCTGTTGCTCAACTTCTCACCTCCATTTATACGGTGCAGAATCTAAATAGGGAATGGCGTCACTCAGAGTGGGCAGTTCTTCCCATCTCAATTAATGAAATCAAGACAATTTCCCCAAGGTGTGTCCACAGGCCCATCTCCCGGGCCTAGTTGACCTAGTTGATTCTGTCAACTAGGCATGACTTACCATCACATCCCCTCTACCCCAAGTCAGGAACATTCCAGGCGATGGGAAGGACTTCATGTTCAATATACATTTTTGTATATTGAACAGTGTTTACCATAAGATAACTACTCTTGCTGAATAAGCTTTTCAGACTCAACCTTGTTAGCCAGAAAATGAGACTCAGAAATAAACCTTTTCACATATTCTCTCATTGTGTAAACTTGTCTCATATTTCCCAAGAGCATAAGACTCCAGGTCTCAAGCTGTGGTTTCTGGCTATGACTACATTAGTTATGTTTCCTCACCTTGACACTGTGTGCTGTTCTAAGTCTTGGCGACACTGTTAAGTCTGCTTGTTTTTCTGGTCTCAATGGAAGTTGTTAGTGCAACTGTGCCCCCTGGTGGCCACATCGTTTTTTCTTCTTTGAGACAAAGTCCTGTGAATGATTGATCTTTCTGTCTCTGTCATTTTAATACTGAGAAAACAGGCACGAACCATCAAACCAGGTTTACTCTAGATATGACACATTGTGGAAAGTGTTACTGAACGGGGATATGCATTTATGGTCATTTGAAAGCAATTTCAAAGCAGGAGACATCAGCTTCAAGATCAGATAAAGGCTTAAGACCTCAAAAATTATGGTCTCTATATCTGTTTAACTCTGAAATGTGCATCCTCCTTTACAGTCTTTTAGCATGGACCTGAGGGGCCCTGACATCATCTCTGAATTAGTTTTCTCTTGTCTGGAAAAAAGTCTCAAATTGATTTCTATTCTACACCTCTCTCCACTCCAAGTAGACAGTCGTTTTACCAAAGGTCAGGATTTTCGTGGGCTCCTATCCTGCTCGAAAGCATCCATGAAGTCCCAGTAATGTGGACAATAAAACCATCTTCCTTAGCCTGCACCCCAGATTCCTCAAAGCTCAGGTTCAACATCCTTTCCAGTTTCAATCTCGTCTGCTTCCCCCCTTGCTTTCCATCTTCATACGATGATTCCTAAGACCATGCCTAGAAAACAAGCCTGTACTCCATCTGCCACACTCACAGTGTCCTCTCTACCTGAAATGGTCCTCTGCTCTCAGTAGACAGCTGAATCTCACATCACTCGGAGCTGGTCAAAGCCCCGACTTCCACGAACTGCCACAAGGTGGTGGGATTATTTTAACAGTGGCGTGTGCATAGTAAGTTATTAGTATTTACTGGAGGAGTAAATGGCTAGGCTGGAGTTCTTGTTTGGAGTTTCATCTGAGAAATGAAAGGCCACACACAATGATACTCAGACAGAAACTTTGACATTGGAACCACCTTCAAGTGACATAATTACTCCAAAGTAGCTATGTTACTTACTCCACAATTTTGTGGTTATTATCTTTCTTAGGGTTTTGATTGATGCAATGATTACTAAATATCTTTCTATATATTGAGAGGACCAAGGAGAGGAAGTTAGAATGCTGGCTTGCTTCCCTCAGGAATGACAGTATCAGAGGCAAGGTACAAAACCTCTCTTATTACAGTATGAGTGAACACATTTGACAAATTTGTTCCTGCAAATGTTCTGTTGCCATGTTTTCCTGGATTTTCTGTCTCTTTGGTTTGTCTCTCAAGAAAGAAGCATCTTACAGGTGGCTGAGATGAACAATGGTGTTACCCTTAGTGAATTTTGAGACCCAGGAGTCAGTAATTTCTAAAGCACACAACAGGGACAGTTCAGCCACTACATACATTAAGTCTTCCCTCAAGGCACCTTCTTATATCTCTGCTGAAGACATAAATGAAAGACCTTCCATGCTCATGGATTGGCTGACTTAATGTTGCAATGGCTATAAAATCAAAAGCAATCTACAAATTCAATGAAATGCTCATGGAATTTCCAACAACATTCGTCACAGAATAAGAAGAAAAACAATAAACTCTTCTTTTTGGAGGGTGTATGGAATGGAGAGATGGCTCAGTGGTTAAGAATGGGTACTGCTCTCTAATAGGACTCTAGTTTGGATTGCCAGAACCTACCTGTAACTTCAGCTCCAGGGGGTGGGGGAATCAGATACCTCTGACATAACAAAAAATATATAATTAAAATATTAAAAAAATGAAGTGAAAACACTAAAAGTTCTCTGTGTGTGCTGTGTGTGTGTGTGTGTGTGTGTGCATGTGAATGTGAGTGACTCTTGGAGGTCAGAAGTGTTGGACCTTCTTGGAGTTCTACTTAGTTATAGGCAGTTGTGAGTAGCCAGACATGGCTGTTGGGAACAAAACTCTGACCCTTGGCAGTATGGGCTCTTAAGCACTGAATCATCTTCCCAGACCCTTGGCATTCTAAATAATTCATTGATTTAGTTTTATCTTCTGAAATTTGGAATAATATCTAATTTCCAATATTGTTAACAAGTTAGGTGTTCATTAAACACCAATGAAATCATACCCCCAAAGTTAAATATTTTCCAGAAAAAAATTCTAATTATCTTAGGCATTAACATTTTGAAGTACATTTTGGGGTCTGTCCTACAAACCTTACAGAGATCATGGCTTCTGCTGCTCTTCTTGGCTATTGAGGAAGATCAATGCTTGACTCAGAGGACAACTCTCCCCTTTGTCTGACTAGATACCGACTCTGTATACTAGATTCCCTTTCTATTCAGAACACATCAGTGACAGATATCTTCAGAATCTTTGTAGAGGTAGGGCCCCAAACCAATTCCAAGCAGAGATCCAACCTCTGTAGTGGTTGGTGGCAGTCTGTGACAGACTTTAAGCCACTGAACCTGCCTTTGATTCCTATGTCCATCTTTTCATGGGGTAACATGTTTTGTCATAGCTACACTTTACCCCAAAAGGGGGTGGATAGAGGGAGAGAACCAATGTGAATAAGTAGTCAGGATATGTCACAAAGTAAACACTTAGTTCCTCGACTTAGTGCAGTGAATACTAAATATCCCAGTGTAGAGTAGTTGAAAGTTGATAGATTTGGGGCAAGTTTCTACATTTTATGGAGTTCTGGAATAAGCTTAGGCCAGTCTTGGACTTAGATACTCTGAAGACCAGTTAACTGGGGATCTCATTGACTGTCCAAAATATCATTTTGTTTGTTTTGATCAGGCAGCGACCTTGAAAGTCAAGTCTTGGGAATATCTTGGCCTACAGCTTGGGGATGTTTTAAGGCCTCCAAATAGAACTTGGCATTCTTAAGTCAATCGTAAGTCTATCATGAGGGCAAAGTACTCCTGAATGAGTCCTGGGTCTCATGATTTATGCCTATGTGGATTTGTAGGAAAATTATTCCACAAGTCCTAGACATCACCCAAGAAGACAGTATGTCATTGATATCAGACTCCCGGCAAACATATACTCTTTGGTATGGTTTCAGCAGTATGGATATCCACACATGAAAATAAAGTACAGCCCATGCCTGCAGTTCTGCACCCATGCTATAAAAAATGCTTCACATATCAGTGTATTCCAGTCACAAGCTGACTTAGCTTTAACTGTGAACTCAACAGTCTAGTGCTCCCCAGTGACCTATCCTCCAGCTGGACCCTACCTCCCAATGTTTCTATCACCTGACAGAATAGCACTACTGTCTAGCAAGGAAGTCTTCAGTACACAAACCCACAAGGGATATTTCATGGTCAAGCCATAATACAAGTCCAGTTCAACAGTCTGTATAGTTGTCCTTCAAGCACAGAGAGCAGATTGCCCACTAGGACAGTTGCAGAAGAATTTGGTAAGGGCAGAACAATTGGGACACATGTAGCTGGTAAGGCTGTGCAGCAGGGATTGATGTCCCCTGCTCTGAAAGCGAGTGATGTCTCCCATAATACAGACACAGTCACGGCCAAATGTGTATTCAACAGTGTGTTCCTCCCGTCCCTGCTCGGAGGAGATAACGGATAATGCGATTCCGCTTGATGTGCGGAAAAAAGTAGAGGGTCAAGAAAATACTCGAGGCTTAGCGCAACAGGCTGTGAGACGCAGCCAGTCTTGGGTAATTCTGAGTGCCGGAGCATTTGCTACACAAATGCGATTTAGAACTGGCAAAGAAACCCTTGATTGTGAGCTAGTTTTTATGTGAACTAGAGAAAATGAGTGTGATGGAGAGGTAGAGAAGAGGGAGGCAGGGGAGAGGGAGAGGGAAATGGAAAAGATGAAGGAGAATAAATAGCCGGAGGAAGAGATACGGAGGAAAGCCACATGGAGGAGAGAAGGACTAGAAATGGAGCCATGAGCGCTGACAACTAGAAATGCATCACACATATGGGAACACCACACATATGGAGGAAATGGGGTGAAGGCGGCCAACAGGAGGGGAGAAAACGCAGGGATGAACAATGAAGGAGGAGGAAAGGGAAAAGGGAGGAATCACTTGGAGGACTAGTCAGGAGCCCAGATGTGCCGTTTGGAATTTCAATGGATTACATGTCTCTCAAGTTTTTTGCCTTACAATGTGTTCTCCGATGACAGTGTAATTCTCAATTAAGATATGCTAATAAGGCTGACCATATACCATAGACTCACCAGGCCTGATAAGCGGCTTTTTTTTTTTTTTGTGGGGTTGGAGAAGGCAGTTATCTTGTCTTTCCACACCTAACTTTCTCATTGCCATTCCTCTTCCAAAGGTGAGGAGTAACCACGTGGCACTCTTAACGAAAATTGGCCTCAGCCTGACACGCTTTCTTCTTTGCAAATTGCTTGTATAAATTTCATATCCCCCCCCACCTCCCCACCCCCGTCTGCTTCCAGTTGACGCGATCAAAAGTCATCTTCACATGTACTCTTTCTATTAGTGGAGAAAAATTGATTTCATGTTGCCTGTTTATCTGCGGATACATTTAATGATTTCTCAGTATGTAAAGGACCTTAAGAGGCAGCGCATGCAGCTTGACGGAGCTGAGAGGGAGGGCTCCTCGTGGCGCAGAGTCAGCCTGCTGCCTTGAAAGCGAGAGAAGAATTTGAACTGAAGTTCCATCATTGAGGGATGATCTGTATCGTACTTCAAAAGTGGTCAAAGAGGACATGAGAGATGGCGGGGAAGCCTGGCACACAGTGACGTTGCTGGGTTTCTAAGCACAACGAAAGGCCACCCGTGGAGGGTCGGATTGCACAGGGGCAAGACCCACCCTTTTTTTACATAAAAATTCTCCCAGCAGAGACTCTGTCCCATGGTTTTGCAGGGATCTACGTTCTTCCTGATGGCTCCTGAATCTTCTTAGGGATTCTTCCTATTCTTCCAATGTCGTTGTCAAGTGCTGGTTGCAGGGCTCTGCCGGGTTTCTCCTGCGGGACTCGTCTCTTTCTTTCCAGCTCCAAATATCAGAGCAGATTGATTGGGTTAAGAAGACTTTTTGCCTGTGGGACAGATATGCTAAAGAAGTACCTTTTAAAGGTGGACAATATTGGCTCATGGTTTCAGAACATTCAGCCTAGTGTTAGCTGGTTCAACCAACAGCTTAGGCTCGGAGACAGAGACTGTCACTGCCTGGAGAAGACCCTCTTCAAAGATGTATTCCCAAGCAACTACTTCCTCCTACCATCTCCTAAATACCACCACTGTCTGGGATCCAAGCCTTCAACATGTGAATCCACGGGAGACATTTCATATCCAAACTACTTCACCAGTCCTCCGCTTCCCACTTGAGTGCAAACACATATCTAGAGAGTAGCCTTTGAGCTGATGGGCTTTGCAGTACAAGCTCAGGACTCTGACTGTGTCCCGTTGTACCTGGCTTTGACTGTTTCCAGCTGTACCTGGCTCTGACTGTTTCCAGCTGTATGGTGTTAGACCACCTACTTAACATCTCCATACTTCAGTTTCTCCAGAATAAGGCTGCTAATAATAGCTCTCTCCCCCAGTTGCTATGAGGATTGAATACGTTAACAATATAGAAAGAACTTAGGAGAACGCCCAGTACATTTGCAAGCCTCAATAAATGCTACTTTTTAAGAGACCGTTTGCTGTGGTTAAGATTTTCTGAAGAAGCCTTGAGGTCAGCAGAAAACTGTCACTTTGGGAAGAAACAATCAGCTTGAATCTCAGACACCATTACTGCCAGGACCCGTGCTGGCGCAGTCTCCCTGGGGGGGGTGTGTGTGTCATCTTCATGGGGCCTCTTTCTTCTTCTCACATCTGGAACCACAGCTTCTCAGTCCCAAGGCAGATAAAGTCTGATGACTGGAAAGGCACACTTTGACGTCAAGCTGACGGTTCTCGGTCTTGTTTAGCAGCCCTTGGTCTTCACAGTGTCCACTCACGTTAGCTTTCTGTTCTTGTGACAAAATCCCTGACAAATCAGCAGATGAGAGAGAAGGCTGATTTGGGCTCTTGGCCGTATAGGTTTCAATCCGCAGTGAGTCAGTTCCATTGCCTTTAGGAGCTGAGGAAAGGCAGAACATCGAGGAAGGGAGCGTGTAGCAGAGGGATTACTGCTCAGGTCAGGGGAGAAACAAAGAGCAAGGCAGGGAGGGACCAGGGACAAACATGCCCACAGGATCCAGTTCTTTCAGCCTCCTGAATTTCTCCAACATTCTAAAATATCTACACTTCCCCAACAGTCCAATAAGCTACGGTTATTCCATTCATGAAGTCAGAGCCTATGCAAGGTAATCACTTCTCCAAGATCCTACCTGCTGCTTTGGAGACCAAGTCTTTATGACAAGAACTCTTAGGGCCATTTCAGAGTCAACCATAGTTCATAGTCAAGCATAGTGTCAACCATAGTTCATAATCAAGCATAGTATGATTATATAACCTTAGTCCCATTCAAATGTTTCCCAAGCAATAGTCTTCCAAACAGGGAATTCTCATGACAGTCCTAGGAAAAGGACAAAGAAGAAGAAATGGGGACCTGTCATCATCTCAAGGTTCCTCTGAGTACTGAAAATATTGAAACACTTTTGGCTGAGGTAAGCCTGTTGGGGTCCTTGAGATGTGGTTATCTGGTGCTGTTGAAATCTGAGGTTTCAAAACATGGTCTGGCTACTGACTGAATAAAGAGATGGCCGGGCTGTTGTGACTTTGAACATGGTTCCTTGGCAACATGGCAACATCTGAGGAAATGGATGATCATATATTCACACATACATCCTTTGATTATTAAATACACTATGCGTATATGTGTGTATGTGCATGCATGTGTGTGCATGTGTTTGTGTGTATGCATGTGTGTTTACCTGTGCATGTGTATGTGTGTGCAGATGCATGTATGTGTGCGTGTGTATGTGCACACGTGCATGTGTGTGTGTGTGTGTGTGTGGTTTTATTTCCCTGGCTTGTATTTTCACCACTGTGTACAAACACACCTCTGTGTCAGGAGCTGTTCTCTTGATCTAGGTCCTCATATCCAGGTTTCTAGAACCTTCAGCCTGCTCCGTGTTCCAGTGCTCTGTTCTCCCGGTGCCCTCGTGTCCTTCAAACCCTTCATTCTTCAATGTTTCCTCATTTTTTCTTCTTCCTCTAAATGCTGCCACAGGCCGAGGCTTGCTTTTTGACTTGTCCCTTACACTTGCCACACTTTCTCTTTGATGATCCATCCTCTGGTAAAGTTTCACATAGAACTTGTTTGAAAATAAATTCTAAATTCATATCTCCAGCTCTGGCATTTCCCTCATGTGTTCTCACTCTTCCAGCTGTCTATCTAAATATTTAGGAGGAACCTTAATTTCAATGTCATCTTTATAATTATGGGCAGTTTTTTGATGTCTACTATTTTTATGAACTAACGGTACCAAAGTCATTATCTTCACGCAAATTTAAACATTTCAAGCCAATGCTTTAAAACTTATAAAACCATGACCCATTGTAAGAAAATATGTATTTCTGTTATAGCTTGGTTATGCTTACGTGGACACAGACATATACGTAAATGAGGCAAAACATTTCAGCATAGTAATAACCTTTTGCAGTGGCTTGGATATGAAATGTCCCCCGTAGGCTTAGAACACATGGGTTAGAACAGTGGTCCCTCCAGTGGTGCCATCTTAGAAGATTGTAGGATGTAGGACTTGGTTGTTTTGGGGGTGTAGGACTCGGCTAGTGGAGATGGGTCTCTGTGGGACGGATCTTGGGGTTTATATTCCTATCCTGCCTCTTCTACTCTCTTGATTCTATTTTATCTGGGTGTGGAAAGGCTGCCTCATGCTTCTGCTGCCAGAGTCAATGGTCACTCCCACTTCTGTGACTTCCTACCATGATTAACTCTACCCTTAAACGTTGAGCTAAACCCCTCCCCTCCCCCTTCAGTTACTTCTGTAAGGCATTCAGTCAGGGACACAAGAAAATGGACATGCTCTTACTATGGGCAATAAGCTCTATTTTATTTTAGTTTATTTTATTTCACTAAAAACTGAATGTGATCATTTAATTGATTTCATTACCCACAAAGGATATATGGACTGCGGTTTCAAAACACTGCTTTTCAAGAGACTTTAATTCTTCATTCTCTTGAAACTTTCAGATCTGATCAGTCACTAAGCCCTAGATTTATTGGCAAATGCCTTTCGTATTAAGCCTCTTTTCTAATTCTTTCAGATGTCCCCACAAAGCTCTACCAGATTTCTCCAGCCAGAGACAATTGCCCTCTCCTCTGAGCAGTTTTGGTGGTATCTCTTAAATTATTCAAAACACCGCTCCCCTCCACCCACCCATAGCTTTCTGTTTTCTTACATTACTTTATTTTCCATGTTAGATTGTGTCACTTGGTGATAAACAACGTATCTTAATTGTGTGTTCATTTTCTTATGAGACCCAAGACTGCAATGACTTGGTGTCCCCAGCACTAGGAACTGGAGCTGTGCTCAGAACATTGGGTGCTGGCAGAACATGGTGGGAAGTAGAAACGGAGACGTGACTCCCAGAAGCAATCCAGACAAACACTTCTAGGTCTGGAGAGGAGTCTTCTGATGATTTTTTTTTTTCCATCATACGGTTTGACCATTGTGTGTCCACCTTCACCGACAAGGCACTGACGTGCGCTGTCTGAGCTGACCGTCTGGTTCATTGGCAGGCCCAGAATCACTCACTGTGAATAGCTTCAAGCACAGCTCACACTTAGAATGGCCTGTGAGATCACACTTAGAATGGCCTGTGAGATCACACTTAGAATGGCCTGTGAGATCTATTCAACATAAACACCTGGGCTATCCTTCAGCAGGAGTGGGGGATGGGTTAGAGACGTTGATTGATAATTCTGACACCACGGCCAGGACTCAGTGGGGACTCTTGGCAACCCTATAAGATCAGCCCAGCCCCCCTACTTGCCCTTACTAAGCAGCCTCTATAGAAAGCAGGCAGAATGACATGTACCTCCCTTAGACTTGATCCTCCTGCCTCCTTTGGTCTCTAAAACATACCACTTGTCATTCTGTAAACTACACAAAAGGACACCTGGCACAGGGCTGCTTAGAAAAGAATGATCTAAAAGCGGGAGAGAATGGTTAAAATTCTCCACAAACCAACGCATGCCACTTGGAAATGTGTCTGATCGGAACACTTCACAGGACTCAAAGACGCCCCAGGGGCGAGAAGCAGGGGGACACTCAGAGACATCTAAAGCAGCACTGGGGATTGCTCTGGTTCCAGTGACACAGAATTGTCCCTAGAGGAGGCAGTTTCTGTAACTTACAGGTTCCCTCCGGCATGCAAGGGCCAAACCCTACAGCAGTCCCTGAGCTAGGGAGGGACTGTGAGCTTCCATCCAGTCTACACTGAGTCAATCCTTACTGATATGTCAGCATCCGGCTCTCAGCACCTACAAGGGGAACATCGCCTTCCCAGACTCCAGAGCTACACCTAGTCATGTAGGGCCACACTTGTGGCCAGTCTGGGGTTTATTCAGAGCTCTCAAGAGCTAACACTTAGTTTTTGGAATTCTGTCTCTTTTTTGGGGTGGGGGTTGGGTTTGCCTAGCCTTGGCTGTCCTGGAACTCTCTCTGTAGACCAGACTGGCCTCGAACTCACAGAGATCTACCTGCCTCTGCCTCCTGAATGCTGAAATTAACGGCATGTGCCTTTACCTATAAACGATCAGCCTTTGGTGGGGGGATGCTGTAGGTGATAAAGTTAATTCAGGACTAGAGAGAACACAATGCTCTTCCCTCAGCTACTGATGATCGTCCATCGATTCAGTGAACACACTGACTGAATACTTGAAACCTAGCAGGATTTTCACTCAAAGCTACAACAGAGGTATGTGCAGTAGAGACTTCTGACTTAGATAAACGCCAATTCAAGTAGGACAGAAATATAGCAAATTGATAGTGGTTATCTTACCAGAGTTGTATACATAGCTAGTTAATGAGTAAACAGTGGGTGACTTAGGTCTGTAGCTGTACTGGCTAGGGCACGCATGCGCGCGCACACACACACACACACACACATACACACACACACACACACACGCATGCATGTGTACACCTGGTCACCACCTGGTGGTGCTGTCTAGAACTTTTAGAAAGTGGGACCTTGGTAGAGGAAGTGGGTCTCTGGGGGACAGATCTTTTTGATGTACATCCCCACCCTACCTTGGGTACATTTTTATTCACTTCTTATAGAAGAGTATTTTAGGGGACTAGGGGGTGCTTCAGTGGTCTAAGGCAACACTTGCTGCTCTTGTAGAGGACCCAGGTTCAATTCCCAGCACCTCCACCCAGCAGCTCACAACCATCCTTAACTCCAGTTCCAGGGACTCTGACTCCTTCTTCTGGCTCTGCAGGCACCATGTACACATACGGTGTGCACACACAAATGCATGTGAAACAGTCATATATATAAAATATAAATAGATAACGAGATGGAGTTGGGTAAATTTAATTAAAAACTTAATTTAAAAATAATCTTTTAAACAGCTTTAATAAATCCAATTACATAAAAGTAATAACTAGGGTCACTTTTCCAGTTGTCCTATAAGATTGCCACTGATCTTTCTCCCCCTAATCAGTCACCGGGAATCTTCCAATAGTGTTGGGTATGGCAACCTAAAGAATTTTGCTGTGAGCTCTGTGCTGTATAGCTCTGAATTATATTAAAATCCTCCCTGTACAGCATAGCAATTTGTTCCCAGCCAGCCTCATTTTCACAGACCTTGCATGGCTGTCCAGCTCCATTAGAAAGACAGGTGGAAGGGAAAGCTAAGGGGATGTCACCCGTCCAGAGCAAATGTCCCACACAGCCAGAGGACAGGAAGCAGATCCACTGATGACAATATGGTAAGAGTCGGACTCTGCAGAGGAGCTGGACCCTAGGGGTCATCTCACCCCAACCCTGTGATATCTATCTCAAAGTGGACCCTAGGGGTCATCCCACCCCTGTGACATCTATCTCAGAGGCTCAGGCAGTGGGAGTGTGTCTCACAAAGGCAGGGACAGATCAGTGTCAGAGCTAGGACCAGGCAGACAATCAGTCCCCAGACCCCAGTCTTTGGTCCTGAGGCTGTTGGGGCATCATAAACAAATTGCTTATTTGGCCAGTTCTTGGAGAAGAGACACTTGGCATGGAGGAATGAGGCTGTAAGGGTTTTAGCAATCAGGTTTCCCTTTTCTCCAGTATTTCTGGATGATCATCATATCACAATGTCCTTCCCTTCCCTTCCCTTCCCTTCCCTTCCCTTCCCTTCCCTTCCCTTCCCTTCCCTCCCCTCCCCTCCCCTCCCCTCTCCTCCCCTCCTTTCCCCTTCCCTTCCCTTCCCTTCCCTTCCCCTCCCCTCCCCTCTCCTTCCCTTCCCTTCCCTTCCCTCCCCTCCCCTTCCCTTCCTCTCCTTTCCTTTCCCTTCCCATCCTTCCCCTTCCCTTCCCTTCCCTCTCCTCCCCTCCCCTCCTCTCCCCTCCCTTCCCCTCCTTTCCTTTCCCTTCCCTTCCCTCCCCTCTCCTCCCTTCTCTTCCCTTCCCTTCCCCTCCTTTCCCTTCCCTCCCCTCTCCTTCCCTCTCCTCCCCTTCCCTCCCCTCTCCTCCCTTCCCTTCCCCTCCTTTCCTCTCCCCTCCCTTCCCCTCCTTTCCTTTCCCTTCCCGTCCCTTCCCCTCCCCCCCCCTTGGTACTTTGGTGACTTGAACTGCACTGGAGGGTAGTGTGCTAAAACTGCCGTAATAGACTGGGGTGTCCCGGCTGCTTCCCAGCCCGAATGTCTGTGCAGCTCTTGCTACAGTGGCAGCTGTTCTGCTTGTTCTCAGGACGACTCTTAGAGCTGGTCCTGGATTCTCACTACTTTAGGGAAGTAGAAGCAATCTGTGTCCTTTCAAAAGTGCCCGTGTGTGCGTGTGTGTGTGTGTGTGTGTGTGTGTGTGTGTGTGTGTGTTGGCTGGGAGATGGCTCAGTGGATGAAATCCTTGCCGTGTGTATGTGAACACATGAGTTCTGATCCCAGTGTAAAACTAGGCATGGAGGCTCTCATCTGCTGAGATGAGAGGTGGAGACAAATAAATCCCCAGAGGTTTCTGGCCAGCTATGGCGGACAGCACAGCAGCTAGGAACAAGAGACCCTGTCTCAAATGAAGAGGAAGCCAGGCCTGACATCCAACATTGTCTGCTGACCTCTACGTGCATGCTGTGGTGTGAGTATACCCACACTGACAGACAAGAACATGCCCCCCACCTTCCATGATCTCTTGGTTGGTCAAACAGACTAAAACGGTTCAGATTCCTAGATGCGAAGTTATGGAAGTTGAGTGTGGAGTGGTCGGGCCAGCCAGTCAGCCTGGGCTCCAGGGCAGGAGCTGTCTTGCTACCTTGTGCCTCAGGGCCTTTGCACACACTGCTCCCTTTGCCTTTCACAGTGCTCCCCTCCCCTCCCCTCATGTATCCATCAGGGTTCCTCAAAGAAGCAAAGCCTTTGGCTGTACACATAGAGTGGATATGAAGGAATCAGTTTATGATTATGGAGGCTTATGGAGGCTTCAAAGTCCCAAGTTTTCAGAGTGGGACTTGAAGTCTGGGACACAGGAGGAGCCACTGCTGCAGCTCAAGTCTGAAGGCTGTCTCTTGGCCCCCTCCCCCCATGCTCAGATTAAGCCATTGATCTGCTGAGCCCTTTCCTGATTGGATGGCGCTCATTCACGCTATGGGCATCATTCTCCTTTACTCTAGCTCCCCAGGTTTAAATGTTATTTTCGTCCCAGAATGCACCATAGCAACATACAGAAAATCAATCAAAAGCAAAAATCAATCAGCCGATCAATCAATCAATAGGTCATACAATGCATTGGCTCAGTAAAATTAAACGCTGGCATCATTTGCTTGTCAATTCTTTCTAAGGTTTTTCTCCTTAGACTTTTGTGTTATGAGACCGAGTCTCACTGACCTGGGCTGGCCTCAAACTTGAGATCCTCCTGTCTTAGCCTCTTCAATGCAGGTATTATAGGAGTGTGCCTTTGTGCTTTTTCTTAGCTTCTCCTAATTCTTTTTTTTTTTTTTTTGTTTTTCGAGACAGGGTTTCTCTTTGTAGCCTTGGCTGTCCTGGAACTCACTTTGTAGACCAGGCTGGCCTCGAACTCAGAAATCCTCCTGCCTCTGCCTCCCAAGTGCTGGGATTAAAGGCGTGCGCCACCACCGCCCGGCGCTTCTCCTAATTCTTAAAGGCACAGCTGAAACATCTTGGTTCCTCTAAAGCCTTCCTCCATGCCACCACCAGGTTTTGTACATTCCTTTGTTCTTGTTGCTCTTGTGTGTGCATGAGTGTATGTGTGGTCTATGTGTATGGTCTGTGTGCAGCTGCATCTGCCCACGCGCATGCACAAATAGTCCAGAGGAGGGCATGGGGTGTCTCATCGTATCATGCTCTGCCTTCTTCCCTTGAGAGAGGATCTCTCACAGAAGCCATATCAAGACCAGAGGCAGTTAAGTCCCACCCAGCCGTTATGTTGTCTGGTTCCTAGCACCTCCCCCTCACCATCTTCCCAAGTGCTGGGTTACAGACACCTGCAGCCATGCCTGCCTTTTTACATGAACCCTGGGGATTCAAGCTCATGTCGTCATACGGTGTCATAAGTGAGTGCTTGTGTTTACGGTGCCATCTCCCCAGCCCCTCAGTACAGTCTATACATCTTATAGCATTGTCACCATTCCACATGTCCAGCTCTCCACTGGACATGGTACCTTGGAGCTTACTGGAGCCAATATACTAGATAATCTACCTACCCTATGCCCAGCATGGAGAATTGCTCATTGAAGCTCATACAGTGAAATGATGGGTTAATGGGAGAAATCAGGAGCTAAAATTCATTACGGCATTAAGATATTTAATCCCCCAACAGTGAACTCCCCCAATGTTTGTTACATCAGAGAAGTAGCCAAGCTGATGGATCTCCCTGGTCACTCTGTCCCAGATATGTGGGAATGCATGCGTCCATGCCTATGATGACAGACAGACCCTGGGAAGTTTTGCCGAGGTCATCAGAGAAGTGTAGAATGATTAATTCTTGTTTTTCCTAGAGCAAAGGGGAAAGACAATGACATGGAGTCCGGCTGGACAATGGCCTGAACTTAGACTTGACTCTTACAATTCCAGAGCCTCCTGTTTCTCTAATCACACAGGGATGACAGTCACAACGTTGATAGTACAGTGTTAGAGCACTCCAACCAAACTTAACTTTGTCTACATTCATCCATGTTTGAGTTCATGTCTGGGGTATTGTTAGGACGGGTGGGTGGCTGTGGTGGCAGCGCAGGGTTGGCGATGACGAGCGGCTGCAGCAGCAGCAGCAGAGAGACCACACCAGGCCAAACAGTTCCACCCATGTGAGGTTTATTGAGGGGGAAAGGGTAAAGGTGGTGGTGGAAAAAGAAGAGAAGAGGAGAGAGAGAGAGAGAGAGAGAGAGAGAGAGAGAGAGAGAGAGAGAGAGAGAGAGAGAGAGAGAGAGAGGTGCTTCCCTTATATATATGGATGGTGACGTGGTTGCAGGTAAGGTGAGGCCAATGGATTCTGGGAATATGGTGGCTGTTGCCTTGGCAACAGGTGTATAGGTCGCGCTGTTGCCTATGTGATGTCACAGGTCTTGGACTTCCCAATATCAACAGGTATGGTACATGGTACATGATCTACTGGACACGACAGGGAACATGTGAGCCAATTCCAAAGGTGCTTCTGTTTCCGGGCTTCTTTGTGGCTTGTTTCCACATTTTAACCTACAGGGAGGATATAGGCTGAAGGTGAGGTGCTCCGGAGCAGAAGGACAGGGAACATGTTTGATGGGGACACCATTTTGTTCTCTATTAAAGTTGGTGACTCAATATTTTTAAGGACATGGGAACTTTTGAGGATGGGAAGAAGATATAGATCCTTTCTCCAGAAACATGACCTTTCAGGACACACATTGCCTATAATTTTAGAGAATTCATAGCTCCATAGACCCCGATCGAAAAAACCTGAGCTAAAATGACTTGTTCCCAGGGCTGGAGAGATGGCCTAAGTTTGTAAGAGCACACATTGCTCTTGTAGAGGTCCCAGGTTTGATTCCCAGAGTCCATGTCAGGCCACTCACAGTCACTTGTAACCTGAGCTCCAGAGGATCTGATGCCTTTGGCCTCCAAGGGTAACTACCTTCCCATGCATACACACACACACACACACACACACACACACACACACACACACACACACTTACACACACACAACTGAAAATAAAAATGAATCTTAAGTAAACCTCCTTCTCTCTCTCTCTCTTTCTCTCTCACTCTCTCTCCCTACCCTCCTATTTTCCCCTCCCTTCTTTTTCTGCCTATATCTTCATGAACTTGACTGTGTGTTTGTGTTTGGGATTGGGGATGGATACAAATAGTTGAGGGCCAGGAAAAGCTTCCATGTTGAATGACTGTTTTTTTCCAGAGAGTTTGAGGATACGTCACCATGCAGATAATGACCCACTATAAGGGAAGGCGTCACCATAGGACAGCTCAGAGTCTCAGGGGGTCATCCAGATTACTAGCTTCAAGTCCCCTGAGTGATCCTGGGCTATACATTCTGTCTGTACCTCAGTGTCTCTATCTTTAAGATGAGGATAGCATAGTGCCACCACTTTGAATTAGCAAAAAGATTAAATATGCTAGGGATTTAAAAATATATTTCGGTAAGGATCTAGTATGATAGCTGCCACCATTACTAATTTTGATCATTAATTTGGTAGCTTAAGAAATTATTTTCTTTTAGTTGTGGTACAAAGTAATGGGTTCCGTGATGGCATTTTTCATACACAATCAAACTTGAATTCTGATGATTTTAAAGTAGCAAATAACACAGTTACACACATACAAAGCATGTCGTACCACAAATGATAAACCAGGCATCCTCCCTACCATCCCACCTGGAGAACTGCAACCAGAGAACTGGTTTTTTTTTTTTTTTTTTTTTTTTTTTTTTAGGAAAAAAGGGTGTTCTTAACTGATTTATTTTTTAAATAGGAATTTTGGGTTAATAGAGTAGATAGAACGAACGTCATCTGGGATTTTCCTTTTCAGACCCAGTGAGACATGGAGCTACTTTTCCATAACATAATTGATTTTTCCGGCCATAGTGTAAAGATATTCCCACTGGGAGAGGGAGACAGGCACACTTTTGGATACCACTTGTGGGATTTGTGCTTCTTTATTTAGGGAGGCTTTCTAGACCAGCAATTATTTTTATATCAAGACAAAATATTATATCAGTTTAATAAAGCAGGTACTCCCCATGCCAGGTGGCTGGAAAGAAAGGAAAAAAGAAAACGATGATAAAAAGTTGGGAGGACGGCTCAGTTGGCAGATAAAGTACTTACCGTGCAAGAGGAGGACCTAGTTTCACTCGGAGCCCTAGCCCCTGGAAAGATGCCCAAGTGGTGGGGCTCACTTTGTGACCGCAGGGGTGGAGTCAGGTGAACTCCTAGGGCTGACTGGCCTGCCAGCCATGCCTGATCAGTGTGCTCAAGGTCTCGGTGAGAGACCCTGCCTCAATGAGCAAGGAGAATCGCTTCCAAGAAACACGACTGACATGTGGTGCATGTGCCCCACCCCCCACCCCGCACCCCCCTTATGGATTTTATTTATGTTTGGCTCTTTACTTCTCTTGCACTTCTCACAGACCCCCCCACCAAACCCCCCAATCTTCTTCTTCTAGAAGTATCTGGCAAATGACCCTTGGCCTCAGAAGAGGAAGCTTTAGCACCTGCTGTCCTGTGTCCCATCCACTAGGGGACGGTGCAGCTGAGTTCTTGTCCAGAAGATGGCGCTGTCTGCAAAAACCCAGCAGAAATTCAGAGTCAGGAGGAGGGAGAGAGGCGTGGCAGGGAGGATTGTGGAGGACCATGGGTCCGGGTTCTAATGGGCCTAGAAGTATGAATTGTTAATTTTAAAGGGAGCGCTAATTTCCATGCAAATTGTCATTAAGTCTAAGTATATGGAGACATGTTTGGGATTGTCAACAGCTTGATGAGCCAGATCTCCTAGCAGCCTGTTTGCAGGAGAATGGAGGGCCCTCCTGGGAAGAACTCATCCTGAGGGAGGGAGTTGCTATCAATTGGACCAGTCACAGTTGCTCCTGCATCCCTAACTGCTAATTGTGCCAATGGTTTGGAAGTGGCTTTTAAGCCCCATGAACACCAGACTACAATCTTGCAGGGTAGAGACAGGAATCTACACTTACACTGTAAGTCTTCTCTACTGAGAACCCTAGAAAACACCATGGCGCAAACCACAGTCTTGGGGTTCTTCCAGTAGAGCGGAACCGCAGAGGCCCACTAGAGTGAGTCCCACGTGGCAGCTGACGTGGTATCTAGCGCCACAATTGCGTCTTTGGGGGATACTGGTAACAATGGCTGGAATCATCCTGATACTTATTTTCCACCTGGCTCTTGTCATTCATCTGTGGTGGTCTCAGGGGTTTGATTATTTGGGTCCCCGTTGGTGATGCTGTTTGGGGTGACTTAGGAGATGTGGCTGTGTTGGAGGAAGTATGCCACTGAAGACACTCTTTGACGCGTCATTTCCGGTTTGTTGTCTCTGCTTCCTGCTTGCAGTTTAAGCTGTGAGACAGCTCCAGTTGCCATCCAGTTGGCTGCTGTCCTTCCCCTTGGTAACGGTCACGGTCTTATCCCTTTAGAACCCGGCCCAAATAAACCCATTCTTCTATAAGATGCCCCTGTCCTGGTGTTTTATCATAGCAATAGGAAGCTAACTAATACGCCATCTCTTTTAGGTTTCAAAGTAAACACAGGAAGTAGATTCATGTGAAGGCTCACTGCTCCGGAGAGGAAACTGAGGTGAGTCAACACATAGACAAAGCTCAGAAGCTTCAGGGCTTGATCTCAGGTGGGCACACAGCTGCTGCCCTTGGTGCCTGACTCTTTTAGGAGCAACTGGACTTACACATAGTCTTTGCTTGGAGGGCAAAGCAAGATTCTGGTGGAGGGTTCTAGGCCATTCAGAATGAGTGGCATCGTCTTAGGCCTTCGATATACTTCTGGACTTGAGCCATATCTGAAAGACATGGGCTTGGGGGGAGATGCTAGGTATTTCACAGTCTAGAGGAAAGAAAGGAGGTCTGGCAGGGAAGGGTAGGGTTTGTGCAGGGGCACCAGAGTTTGGTGGAGGAACAGCAACATAAAGCCTTTCGAGTTGAGTGAACTTCAAAGACTTCAAGGCTGAAATATGTGGGGATAAACAGAGCACAGGATGGAGGGGAGCTGGGCTTCAATTCCTTATGACTTTGGGGGCTCTTGGGCTGACAAGTCTATGGGTTCATGTGCCAGCCATATATCTCTGATACCATGTCTGTGCTTGTGGGTTTTGGTCAATACAGCTCAAGGATGGCATCAGAAACTGGGTGTGGTGACACATGCCTTTAATTATAGCACTAGGGAGGCAGAGACAGGTGGATTCTGAGTTTCAGATATACAGAGCAAGCTTCACTACAAAGCAAGTTTCAGGACAGCCAGAGCTACATAAGAGAGAGGCCTTGTCTCAAAAAACAAAAACAACAGCAAATTTAAAATAAAATTTAAATATTAAAATTAAATATTAAAAATAAAAATTAAAGGAAAAAGGTTGCAAAGGAAATAACTTTTTTGCGGGGAGTCAATTCTCAATTATCTCCGACAAGTAGGTTAATTGAAATTTGCAGATTTTCAATGGCTAATAGCCTTTTCATCTTATGCAATCTGTCTTCCACCACAGCTTCCAGAAAGCAACAACACTGACTCACTAGACTTTCACATTTATTCTTCTCCGTCCTTTATCTAAAGTGTTAACAGACAGTGAACTGGCCCAGATGTGGAGAGTAGCAGGAAGAGGAAGGGAAGCAGAGGACCTGGAAACATCCACTCAGCACCACGATCCTACAATGCCCAGAACCAGTACTGTGTTGAGGTCACTGTGGCTGGCTGCAGGGGACAGCAGATAGGATGGAACATACGCTGTGGCATTATAGCTGCAGATGTCACCCAACTTCAGAGACTTACGGGCACACCAAGGCTATATGCCCTCAGGGACTTGGAAAACTTCACTTGGGAAAACACAAACACCTCACTGGGGAACACATAGTAGGTACAAAATTGAGGTGAACTGGCCCAGGCATTGTGACAAGGGAAAGAGTTCAGAGAACAGACCTGTGCCCAGGGCCTTTGCATGCCAGGAGAGTGAGATACACATCAGCCTTTAAAAATGCCTTTTATTTAGAGATGGTCTCACTGAGTTCCTCAGGCGGGTCTTGAACTAGCTCTGAAGCTCAGGTGGGCCTTGAACTTGTAGTTCTCTTGCCCCAGTCTCTGGGATAGCTGGGCTAACAGGCCTGTACTTCCCAGTCTGGCTAAGTAAAAGTTGATGTGAGGATGCAGGGCCCTGGGGAGGTCCTCGTGTCTGAGGTGAGGCTGTATAATCTGTAAAGCCTTGATAAGCAGAGAGAGGGGTTGGGTTTACTATAGAGGCTCTCTGGGGTGAATGGCAGTGCAGTGGGCTGAAGGCAGGGAGGCAAGAATCTCCTCTTTTCTGAGTCAGTCTTATAGCCTAGGCTGGTGTGAAACTTACTATATAGCTGTGGCTAGCCTTGAATTCCCTTCTCTCCTGGCTCCATCTCTTATATGCTGGGATTACAGGTGCACACTGTCATGTCCCTTCACTTCCCTTCCCTTCCCTTCCCTTCCCTTCCCTTCCCTTCCCTTCCCTTCCCTTCCCTTCCCTTCCCTTCCCTTCTCTTCCCTTCCCTTCCCTCCCCTCCCCTCCCCTCCCTTTCTTTATTGGACAAGGTCTTGCTAAGGCTGGTCTGGAATTTGCTTTGTAGCACAGGCTAGCTTTGAACTCTTGACCCTTTTGCCTTATCCTTCCTAGGATTAGGGTTACAGGCAAGAGCCACGATGTGTGTCCACTCCCCATCTTTCTTGATGGAAGTAGTTTATCATAGGTGACAGGTGCCACAGGATAAGGAGGTCTATTCTGCATTTAAGAGATACTGAGAGGTCAAGAAGGTGGGGGGGGGGCAGAGCAAATGACCAACGGGCTGAAGAAGCTTATGAGAAAACACCCCTCTATCTTTCTGACAGCAGCCACACAGGAAGTGGCTAACCATGGAATCCCTTGGTCTCTGCAGCATCTCATCTGTCCTTCACTGGCCTGTGACTTCTTACTTCTGACAGCTATTACTCTGGCCTCTTGTAGCCCAGGGCCCAAGAGCAATACCCTGCTAAGGTTTCCCATTAAAAATGTGTGGACCTCACCCTCAGGGGGGTAATCCAGGACCTACTGAAGTGGTTCAAGGGCCAGGGTTGCCTGGGGCTAAGTATGCTGGGATGTTAACATCCAGGGAAGAAGTATAACACCTAAGGAGGAGGGATGGAGAGAGAGAGCACTTCTGAGTTCCCACAGCGTTCCTCCCACACTTTCTGAAAACCTTGCTGCTTCTTGCAGAAAGAGGGAGGGTGTGGCAATGGCGGGAAGGCAGAGTCAGGCAGGGATATTGAATTGCCACAATATGGAGAGGGGATTTATGTGTATTTCAGGTGCATTTTTTTTCACCTAGGTAATCCCTTCTGGGGTTCTCTCAGCTGATGTCGTCTCTGACTGTGACCCTGAGAGGTAAGACTCCTGCATGTTGGCTGAGAAGTCTCAGCCTTGGAGTAGTGATCCCAGAAGAATAACACTGGAAAGTGGGACATTCTGGTGAGCAGACTGTTGGTTGAAGGGCTAGGTTTGCTGTCACTCAGTCACTGGTAGTGTCTTAGAGTTTCTATTCCTGCACAAACATCATGACTGAGAAGCAAGTTGGGGAGGAAAGGGTTTATTCAGCTTACACTTCCACATTGCTATTTATCACCAAAGGAAGTCAGGACTGGAACTCAAGCAGGTCAGGAAGCAGGAGCTGATGCAGAGGCCATGGAGGGATGTTCCTTACTGGCTTGCTTCCCCTGGCTTGCTCAGCTTGCTTATAGAACCCAAGACTACCAGTCCAGGAATGGCACCACCCACAAGGGGCCCTCCCTGCTTGATCACTAATTGAGAAAATGCCTCACAGCTGGATCTCATGGAGGCACTTCCCCAACTGAAGCTCCTTTCTCTGTGATAACTCCAGCTTGCATCAAGTTGACACAAAAAACCAGCCAGGACAGGTAGCAACATCAGGAAAGCTATGTCAATACCTAGAACCCCGTTTCCCACGAGAGCTGCATCGGTCTGGTGAATGGCTACAGTCATTGCCAATCACTGTGAACAAGCTTTTACGCTAAGTCTGTGTTCGAACTATGTCCACACCTCTGCTTCCTCATTCACAAATGGGGGCACCAGCGTCTAATGCTCTACTGTAGTGGAACTGCTTAGCGTTCCAGGCATGATCAGAATCCAGGGAGGAAGAATTGTGATATTCTGTTTGTTCTCCCCTTGTCAGTCAGCATCGATGTGCTCTGCAATCATGCTCTGGGAGGAGTTAATGTGAATAGTCACAACAAGGTTTCCTGGGTGACCGAGCCTTCTGATTGTGGGCCAAGAAAAAAAATATGCACAGTCTTCTTCTTAGCAGTTAGTGAGGGACCCACTGTCTGATAAGGGGGTGAGTCTGAACTGAACACTGATATTGCTAGAATCTAAGATTTGGGCTTGTGTCGACTTTGCTGGCCCATCCCAATCTCTTCCACTTCTTTCCTTCTCACCTTTCTCTTCTTTCTTTCTTCACCCCCACGCTCTCTTAGACGGTATCTGTATCATAGGCTGACCCCCAAACCACCACTTAACTCCAGCTGAACTCATGGAGATTTTCCCACTCAGCTTCCGTCCGGAGTGCTGAGATTACAAGCATGCATCGTCACATGTGGCTTTACGGTGCTTCTTTTCGTCTTCTGTGGGTGCTCGTGTTGACGGGTCTTGATCTGGAAAATGCAGTGTGAATCCCCGGTGGCTCCCAGTGAGACACCCAATAATGGTCCAAACTCTGACACTCTAGTGCACAGGTCTCCACTTCCTGGAAAACCTGCACAGCTGTAAGTGCTGGAATAAAGACTCCTTTTACCTCTCTAAGCAAACCTGAGCAGGTTTGTAATTGCTTCTGTATTTCTCAGTCATAGCCATCAGGGGCCTTCCGAATTGTGGTTGATTTTAATGTCAGTGGAAATCTACCAGGAATTAGCAGCAGCAACAACAAAACAGTCGTTTAGAAATTGAATAACATGCCCAGAAAAGTTCCTAGCCCGTCACCGTGTCCATTCCACATCTCTAGTCGCACAAAAGGTCATGCAAATCAGCTCTTATTTACTGGGTGCTTCGCTTCAGCGGAAAAAAAGTATTCTAAGAAGAAAATTGCTTATGTTTAGCCATCTACTTTCCAAAAATAGGGCAGCAATTAAAGTAGTGCCACAGGATGTGACTGATGATGTCAGTTCAGAAAAAGAGTGCTGGCTCTGCGCATGGGCTAGAGATAAGCGTCTGTCTGTCTTCAGGGACCGGACACTGTGTCCAGAGAGTGTCCCAGGTCTACGGGAAGTATGCATGCTACGCAGGGGACTTAGTGACGCAAGAGTCGTTTGTGGTGAATAATAATGACAGCTGTCTTCCAACAGCGGAGACTCAGAGATGCTCTGGAACCCTGACTCTAGTTCATAGGACCGCAGTTTATTCCCTGACAGAAGCAAGACATATTGGTTGTATGTGTTCTGAGTCTTACAATTCTATGTGCAGGGCATGAGTTATAAGCAGCTGAAACTCAGGTGCTTTGACAAGATTTGTTCCCTGGATCTTCACTGTATTAGATACTTTTCTCGGTGCTGTGCCGATAAACCCAGCAAGAATCCCCTTAAGGAAGGGAAGGTTTATTCGGGCTTACGGTTTGAGGGGATACACTCCATCATGGCGGGGAAGACATGGCAGCAGGAGCAGAAACAGCTGCTCACAATACACCTGTAGTGGGGAACGACAAGGTAAACCAGTAAGGACAGCTGGGCTAGGAGACCTCAAGATCCACTCCCAATGACTCACTTCCGCCAAGGGCCAACCTTCCGCAAGTTCCTCATCAGCTGGGGACCAAGTTTCTCAAACACATGAGCCGGTGCAGTCATTTCACATTCAAACCATGACACTCCCATAGCTCCTGTGGGTAGGAATATCAAACTCTATTTCCAAGGAGTTCAGTCAATTACCACTTGTCACAGCTCTCAAGTCTCACGGTATTATCCTGACTACTAAATTCTCAGAATAAGTGAATAAAATCAAGTCATGCAAATGGGTAGTGCAGCGCTCACTATTGGTTGCTGTATTGATTGGAAATTGTACTGGTAGGAAATACCAGGACAAAAAAAAATAGTGGCTTATACATTCAGGGCTCATTCTCTCCTGCAGCCGTGGAGACGGGCAGTCTAGGGCTGTGGACATGCAGAGTGGGTTGGAGTCTGGATCCATCCATGTATGTACACATGTATGCATGCATGCATGTATGTATGTATGATGTATGAATGTATGTATGATGTATGTATGTGTGTATGTATGTATATATGTATGTATGTATTTTTCCTCATCAACTTTCCTGTTTTACCCTTTGTTGTAAAAGATAAAAGACTGACCCTTAAAAGCTGCTCAGGGTTTATTCAGCTTATACTTCCAGGTGAAACTCCATCACTGAAGGGATTTCCTTGGAGGCAGGAACCATAGAGAAACTCTCTTCGCTGGCTTACTCGTGGGCTCACTCACAGGTAATGCTTAGACAGCCCAGGGCTACATCTCTAGGAAAGATGCCGCTCAGATGGGTAGGGATTCCAGTGTCAATTAGTAGTCAAGACAGTACTTCACAGACATGCCCACGGGCCAATCTGATGCCATAAGTTCCTTAATCTAGGCTCTCCTAGATGACTCCAGGCTGTGTCAAATTGAGAGTGAAAGGTAACTCTGACATCATCCTTAGCTGCGGCTTCTGTCATGTAGGTTCATTTCCTGACACAAGATGGCTGGTGGGGATCCAGCCATCGTGCTTGCTGCAAGAGAGAAAAAGGGAATCAGAAAAAGTGGCAGTTTTCTTAGTTGACACCTAGAAGCAGAAAGCTGAGGCCAAGTGGGATGTCTGGGAATGAGTCCTTCCCATGACTAAGATAGGCCCATAGCAGTCTAGAGACAGCAGCGGTTCCTCCTCTAGGCCACTGGGATGGCAAGATTGAAACCTATCCACCTGTAGAACCCCTGGGTCAAACCCCTAACATTGGATGTTGAATCCTTTTGTTACTCCATCCCTCCTTCTGTCCACCCCTCTCTCTCTCCTTCCCTTCTTCCCTTCCTCCCTGTCTCCCTACTTCCCTTCCTGTCTCCTTCTTCTTCCCTTTCTCCCTTTCTCCCTTTCTTTCTTTCTTTCTTTCTTTCTTTCTTTCTTTCTTTCTTTCTTTCTTTCTTTCTTTCTTCTCTTCCCTCCTTCCCTCCCTCCCTCCTTCCTTCTTTTCTTTCTTTTTTCTTTCCTTCTTTTTCTCTTTTTTCCCTCCCTCCCTCTCTCTCTCCTTCCTTCCTTCCTTCCCTCTTTCCAGCAGCATTTAAGAAGTGCCATATAGCTCCTCTTCCCATGTCTCATAAGCTAGTATTCCATCACATGACCATAGGTCCTGATGGAAATGAAACCTGAAGGAATGGAATCTTTACTCAGAGTGACAAGCTGTCTAGCTGCACACTAGGATTTTATGGTACTGAGGAAGAACAATAAAAAGGCATCAGGAAACCAAGCCTTATCTTTACCGTTCTTATCAAATCCTACATCCAGCTCACATCATGATGGGACCCTGATTTTGGTCCCTAGTCTATTGGATAGTCCTGAATCGTCTTCAGTCATTACTGGAAGCAGGAGGATGTTTCTTGGAGACATTTCTTTATTTTTTGGTAAGGCAATGTGTTGGAAGAGGTTGACATTCTTCTGCTGTGTATTGTATTGCCTGCCCATGACTCCCAGGAGCCTAGACGCCATCTTCATGACTCTATGAGGTCTACCATGGAGGACCAAGTGACATTTCTTTGGGAATGAGTCCTAGACATGCCATGTGGCAGATGGCAGAGTGGAGAGACAGAAAGAAGCCGAGGCAGGACAGGCCTGCTGTTGGATTTCTTAGAAAATCCTTTCTAAGGATTGTGTCCTACTTGCTGTCAAATGCCTTTTGACTGATGTGCAGGATGGGAAGGGAAGTGACTCACACCCTTGAACTCCCTCCTATGGCAAGATAGCAAATCAGTCTATTCCAGCAATTTCTATGTTGAACCCCCCCCCCAATTGGGGGTGAATCTCTTGCACTAGGGGTGGAAGCCTTGTATCTCCCAATCCATACTTCATTCCTCCTCCTCCTCCTCCTCCTCCTCCTCCTCCTCCTCTTCCTCCTCTTCTTCTCCTCCTCCTCCTCTCCTCTCCTCTCCTCCTCCTCCTCCTTCTCCTCCTCCTTCTTTTCCTCTTCCTCCTTCTCTTTTTCTTCATTGCACCAGGGATCAAACCAAGGCTTCCTGTAGGCCAAACAATCTCTCTCTGCCAGCCCCCATGCCCAGCCCTCTAGTCCTAAAGACATTTTTGTTTTAGATTTCCAGAAAGTGTACTTTTAGATAGAATGCTTTGATAGTCTCAGGCTAAAATCATGCTATTTTGGAAACACAAGGCTCCTGGCTCCCATGTACTAGCCCAGAAAGAGTGGGTGATTTTCTTGGGAGCATGCTTTTGTGGGTAGCAACCAGGGTCTAGCAGTCTGGCCTTTTAAAGCCCCCTGTCCTACCTCTCTCTGGTTGCTTCAGTTCAGCTGCTGGATCTGGAATGCTGTGGGCCTGTCTTAGTCGTAGAGAAGACTCATTCCTAGAAATGTTCCAGTTGGCCCCAGCTCTCTGCCTTATCTACGTGAGTCCCTTGGGCTCCAAAACTCAGGACTGCTCAGGTTGAGAGAGATGACTTCGTGTTGTAGGAAAGGGGTGATTTTAGGCCTCAGCTGTTGTCAAACATATCAGCTACGGCTGTCACCCTCCCTCTGGCTGTGCTCCAAAGCATGATGGAAATCGTTAAGATGGCCGTGTCTCTTTCCCTGGAAATCAGATCCCTGAGGGGTTTCCTGCACTCAAGCCCCATCTGTTCTTCATTCCCGACCATGTCATGTCACAATTGTTCCCAATCATGTCTTGTTTCGCCAGGCCTCACACACCTGACTGGGAAAAATTCTCCCCAGTGTGAGTCGGATGTATTTACAGACATTCAGGTGTGTGTGTCTCTGTGTGTGCATGTGTGTGGGGGTGTGTCCAGGCCCAGGTGACAGGCTCAACTCTGTCCTTCGCATGCTCTCTCAGCCATACAGCATGGCTGTCAGCAGGGCAGACAAATCCAGTTCGGCCACTAACTGCTCATAAGAGCTGGCACAGGCTAGTCCAATCCCTTGACCCTTAGTTTTCTAATAGGCAGCACAAACATAATAATCCCTAAAGGAAATAATGGGATAGGAAGAGTTAAATTTGTTTCTGGGAGAGGGCAGAGCACAGGAGGAAATATGGGAAGGGATAAATAACATTAAAGACCTTTCAAAAAGTTACTTGAAAACCTACGCGTGCGCGTACACACACACACACACACACACACACACACACACACACACAGAGAGAGAGAGAGAGAGAGAGAGAGAGAGAGAGAGAGAGAGAGAGAGAGAGAGAGAGAGAGAGAGAGAGAATGGAGTTACTCTATAACCGGACAATAATACCTGTATTAGACACCACAGATTAATGAACAAAAACCCCAGTGCTAGGAATGAGTTACTTTTTCAGAGATGTTGACCACTAAGATCCCATAGACCCTCCCCCCTCCCCCCCCACAGGCTATTATCTTTGTTCTTGGTTACCCACTAGAACCCAATTGTTAGACCTTATTGCTGATGGCATTATATATTGAAGTCACAGAGCATGGAGAAATCAGGCAGTTACTGACCTAGAAGCTCCACCCTTAGGGAGAGCTTGCTCAGTGCCCGCAGGTGCTACACAGACCACCAGAGGAGGAAAGTAATTATCAATCCTACCCAGCTGAGGACACTTTGAGCTACAATAATGACTGGCCTGGCAAACCATGTCCACTCGAGAACCAGTGATACGAAAATCATGCAGTAACCCACCATTTTCTGATTGGATTTAAGCATTACTCCATAAGATAAAACCTGTACCTGGCACCATTATCGGGTCAAGAACTTATGACCAGATAGGTTGTAGGTCGTAGATGGTGAAGTGCTACTCTTATTTGACTAATTGGATGCAATATTAAACTAATTCATTATGAATTACTGTTATACTCAAAGGCCAACGTATCTCTTAGTCCTTGTCTGCGACACATCTGAGACACTGATGAGCTCCGAGAGCCACAAGTGGCCACGTGCACTGATTTAGAGGCCGCAGTGCTCAGCCCCAAATGGAACAAATGTCCTTCGACCGCCTCCTGTGACTCAGGAATCATTTCTGAAGAGGCTGTAAAAAGCGTGTGTGAACCAGAGGCGGTGGACGACTCTAAGGAAATATTGTGTTTTGGATACAGCAGAGCAGATGCACATAGGAAATCATAGTGATTGCGAAAGGACACACAAAACCCAGGCCACCTCAAGCCAGACCAGTCCCCCCAGAGATTCAGAGTTAGGCCTGGAATGCTACGCCTAGTCACGAGGCTATGTTAGCTGCTGGATGAGAGAGGGACAGTTTTCTCTGAGGGTGTAGTCCCTGGTAGGTCAACCATGCTGTAGTAGGAGACCACACCTCCAGGAACACTTAGGCAGCACAAATTTTGGTTTTGAGGGTTTTTTTTTTAAACAATGAAAAGATACAAAGTTGTGTAGGTTAGGAAGGGGGTGTTAGATCTGGGAAGAGTTTGGAGAGGGCAATGAATATGATCAAAACACACTGTATGATGCTATCAAAGAACTAATAAAAATGCCTGCCTTGCAGATTTCTATTCAAAGACATGTACTGGGAAAAGGATGACTAGGGGAATAAAGGAGACGGGGGGGGGGGGGGGAAGGAGGGGCGAGAGGGGTGGAGCAAACATGATTGCAGTGTCACATGCATATAGGACAGTGGTACAAAGGAGACTGTTACTTTGTACAGTTAATTAAGCTAATTCGGTTCCTGAGATAGGGTCTTGCTATGTAATCCATGCCCAGGTGGACGCCACAGCCTCCTGTTTCAGTCTCCCGAATGCTGCGGTTATAGAGTGTTTCGCCTCTCAGCTTTCATGCAAAATTATCATTTAAAATGCTAAATTAGGGCTGGGGCTATAGTGTATGGAGTTGGTAGAATGAAGCTCTGGGTTCAATCTCTCACACAGCATAAACTGGGACACACAAGACTTTGTCTCAAAGAGTTAAAGAAGGTAACCACACACACACACACACACACACACACACACTCACACACATACACATACACTCACACACACACATACACTCTCTCTCTCTCACACACACACACACACTCACACACATACACATACACTCACACACACACATACACACACACACACTCTCTCTCTCTCTCACACACACACACACACTCACACACATATACTTATACACACACATACTCTCTCTCTCTCTCTCTCACACACACACACTCACACACATACACATACACTCATACACACACATACACTCACTCTCTCTCTCACACACACACACACTCACACACATACACATACACTCATACACACATACACACTCTCTCTCTCTCTCTCTCTCTCTCTCACACACACACACACACACACACACACACTATCAAAGGCACTCAAAGTACTAATTAAAAACAAGCATTTGTGGAGGCAGAGGCAGGAGGATTTCTAGTTTGAGGCCAGCCTGGTCAACAGAGTAAGTTTCAGGACAGCCAGGGCTACACAGAGAAACCCTGTCTCGAAAAGTGAAAAAACCAAAAACCAAACCAAACCAAACAAACCAAACCAAACCAAGCAAACAGCAGCCATTTGTCGTGAGTGGTTTGACAATAGCTCTCCATGTGTCTCTTGTTTTTTTTTTTTTCCTTCCTGGTTTTAAGTGCTTTGCTTTTCTCTTTGATTTGGTATTTTCTGGGACAAAGAGAAAAGGCGTTCCCTTCCTGCCCTCGTCAGTCATAGTGCTGCAGGGTACATGCAGCTCTGTTTGGTCCTGGGCTATCTTGAGAAAACAGGACCAGGACAGAGGGCGTGAGCCCAGCGGTAAAACTTGAGAGACCATTATCCCATGGTCACCACCACCACCATCCCAGAAGGAAATGTCTCCAAGAGAGCACTGAGATATTAGGAAGAGAAGCACACTGTTCGGGGCCTGTGGAGCATTGCCTCATCCCAACATGTCTTACCTCTGCCTACTAACCTGGGCCAACCTGATTATTCTCCATCAAAGGAGACAGTCAGATGTACCGTCTCCTTTCCTTTGAGGGTCCGTGGATCCCATATGGTCATTTGAAGGGAAAAGGAAAGAGATGGTACAGCAAGCTATTATATTTATCACCACCACCACCATCACCACCAGTAGCATACAACCACCAGCAGCACCACAACCACCACCATCACCATCACCACCAGCACCACAACCACCACCATCACCACCAGCACCATTACTATGTAGTGGTGGAGACTGAAACTCCCAGGCCTTCCAAAGCACTGAGCAGCACCCTCAAATATCTTTATCTTTCTTATGAAGAGAAGAAACCAAAGGACTGAGCAGGGGTTAAAAACAGAATCAATATTCTCCCCTCTTTCTGTCCAGCGTTGCTCATGACCTACTCCTATTATCCTGAGACCTACATGTTATCTTTGATGTTTACTAGCCTTTGGGGGTAGAGCGGCAGTGACAGAGATGAGGACCTCGAGTCATCCCGTGAGTACTCGCTGTTTGATAATCGGTGACCTTGTGATACCTGGTAGGCTTGGTTAATATCTATTAGGCATAAGCAGTGTCTCCTGTTGAGTGAGAGTGGTCACATGAGTTCAACCACAGCCTTGAGGTTCACTTCTTGTTACTAGTTTCTTGTCTGTACTGTTGACTTCAGTGTGGTGGGTGTGATGTTTATATCAGTACAAATATTCTTAGTGAAACTTCTTCATAGTTCAGGGAATGCTGTTCATATTTTCTACAGAAAATAAAACAGGCCAAGGAGATAATAAATTCAATCAAAAAGGCCAAACAGATTGTTAAGGGGAACATTTGCTGCCTCAAGATTTGAGTAGCTGGCAGGTATTTCATGATAAAGTCAGGCCTTCTTCGTATCATGGGACATATTTGAAGCATCTTATTAGGCCCTTGTTCCAGAGATTTCTGTGAATATGGAACAGAAACTTCTAGAGTAGGGACTGCACTACACTGTCAAGGGGCCAACCACTAAAGACCTCTTTTGACCACCTGGTCTTAGAGATGAGAGCACCAGCAGGAAATTAACGAAGGATGGAGAAGCATGTCCTTGGGGAGAGAACACAAGTAGCTCTCAGCATCTTGTACCCAGCTTGTGTCCACTATAGAAGTGGGCGAGGATCTGGTGCTCCAGAGCTGTCCTCTGCTCCCCCTGTCCCGCCCACTGTGCGATTCGTCCTAGGGGCAGCAGATGCTGCTCTGGGTGTTTCGCCCACCTTTGCAATCTCTCTTTTCTGAGCCTTGTTCTTTCTTCTAGCATCCACCTGAGAATCTCTTCCTTTTACACTCACCGTCTCAGCTCTTCGCTTTCCCATCATCCTCTTTGTTCTCCAGCGTCCACATAGCATCTCTTAACCTGCCCCGTCACCTCTCAAGCTTTCACTCTCTAAACCTAACCACCAGTTTTGTTCCCTTCCTCTCTTGCGAGGGTTCTGATTCCTGTGCTGTTCTCTTACTTCCTCTCAAAGTATCCACTGACTGTGTTTCAAGACAAACTTTTGTGAGTTGATTAAAACATAGCTCAGGAGCTGGGGAAGTGCCTTAGCAGCTAGGAGCACGTGCTTCTTCCTGCAGGGGTCTTGGATAGTGTTTTCAACATTCATATCAGGTGGCTCAAAACTACCTGTAACTTCAGCTCCAGGGGAAATCTAATACCTCTCCTGTCCCCCATGGGTACCAGGAACTCATGTGGTGCATTTAAACTCACACACACACACACACACACACACACACACACACACACACACACACCAAACAAATCTTGAAAAATTAAGAACTCGAAGCAGAATTATTTTCCCAAGTAAAACCTTTTCTCTCCACTAATTAAGCACCGTGGTAGCTCATACATCCAGGTCTCAAGCTGACATTCCCCCCTTTGTATACATTTTATGAGCTGTTTTCACTCCAGGATAAGATTGCTTATTTCAAGACTTGTTATTAGTGGGCAAGAAAAAGCTGTTATTGTCTGCATGGAAGCTGAATGGCTGAACTCAGCGTTACACAATGCATACTAAGCAAGCCGGGCATCGCCGTCCTTCAGGTAGCTATGACGAAGCGTGAAGGTCATAGCTTCTGGAATGTTCTCTTATTCTTGAGAGATTAGATGTCACTGACCTCCACATTTTTCTATCGTCCTATCACCCTGTCTTCCTCACCATAAAACCATAATGTCACCTGGCTTCTGTCACTAGCAGGTGCTCAGTGCCCGGCATCCCTGAATAAGAGGAAGCCTTTGCCCCTGGTAGGTTCTTGCCATCTCGTCCTAGAGTGGTAGAGTTTCCACTGGTTGTCATCCAGAATTCTTGTTTGCACAGAAAATCCTGTCACATGAGCCTCCCCATTCAGCCTGTCTTTCCAAAACCCCCCACCTAGGTCTATCCTAGGAACTGCAGGTTATTAGAGATACCAAAATAAATGAGCGTGCCTCCAAGGAGCTGAGAGAGTCTGCTGTTTGGATCATTTGTCAATCTGTTCTTTTCCTACTTCCACCTGTGGGTCGCCTGTCGATGTCAGAGTTGGGCTTCTCCTTGGCTCTCCCCTTCTGGCTCTGTGGGTTCTGTGGTATGATCACCTGTAGTGATGTCCATTGATGTGACCCATGGAGCTAGATGTTAAGCTTTGCTGGGCTGAAAACTTCCAGTGTACAGTTTCCTCCACTTTAAACGCAGGCACACTCTCCTGACCAAGGCTGTGTAGAGTCTGCTATCAGCTAGGTCTGCTGTGTTTTCTGGAGGTATCTTCCCCCCCCCATAAATTTTGGCAGGTATCTGTAGCTGGCTTATACTCCCCACAGAATTGCTTCCAGAATTGTGAACAGATTTCCAAAAAAAAAAAAAAAATATCTCTTCTTGATGTGAAGCTCCATTTAGTTCACAAAAATGTCACTGAGCCCTGCCACGGTTACTGGGGCCGCTTTATCCACAGTCATGTTGCTTAGGAACTGACCCAGTTTAAGAGATTTCAGAACCTCACTTGCCCTAAGCAGAGAGAACTTTTGAAGATGACAGATAAGCTTATTGTCTCCAGGGAAGTGAGGGCTTGTGGGTTTCCATCTATATGTGTCATTGCCTGTCACATTATACATTTTAAACATATGTGGTTCATTATATGTCAATTACATCTTAATAAAGCTGCTAAACAAATCTCACCGGACCCCACATTGTTCCCCCTCCTTCTACTTGAAGTTAACCACGTTGTTTTTTTTACTGTTCTCAGACAGACAGACAGACAGACAGACAGACACACATTTTATGAAGCAGACAATATTGAGAAAATAAAAACACAGTCCACAGATTCTCACATGCTTGTATCAGTATTTTTAATAATTGGGGCTCAGAGCTATATAAATAGATAGAACTGGAATTCAGATGAGGAGAGGCAGAGGAAAGGAAATGCAGAAATCTTGGGAAATTTGCACGATGAGGGACAGAATAAAATGGTAAAGAAGCAGTTACCTGCTTAGAGGATCAGAAGGTGTGTTGGTTACGTTTTGGTCAACTTGACATTAACTCAAGTCACCTAGGAAGTGGCTAACCTCAATTAAGGAATCTACCAGATTGGCCTGTGGGGACATTTTCTTGGTTGATGATTGGTGTAGGAGGGCCCAGCACACTGTGGGTGGTGCCACCACAGACAGGTGGTTCTGGGCTATATAAGAAAGCTGAGTGAACCACAGGGAGCAAGTCCGTAAACAATGTTCTTCCATGATCCCTGCTTCAGTCCCTGACTTCTCTTGAGGATGGACTTCATCTGTAAGCTGAAATAGACCCATCTCTCCCCTAAGTCCCTCCTGGTCATGATGTTTATTAACAGGAGTGGCAAGCAAATGAGAACAGAGTGTTAAAATAAATTTTTAATCAAAAGAGACCACGTTGTTGCTCAAGTAACCATTCTGTTGTTCTATTCAGTAAAATGAACGGTGAATCTGCTATGGGCTTTGAAGTCAGATGAACAGCTGACTGCTGGCCTCATTGCTGATTACATCTGTGAACTTAGGTAACATTTGCAGCTGAGCTTCCTGCTGTGTAGAAAGATACAAGGGAGGGGAAAATTATCTCTTGTCCATGTTGTGAGACTCAGACAGGATAAGATAAACCCAGAGCTTTGTCTAGAATCTTACACACAACAGGTCATGTTTCTCCCTACCTTAGATTTCCTTTTAAAATGTTTTATTCAGGGCTGCAGAGATGGGAGATTTTGTTGTCGTTGCTTTTTCAGCGAAGTGCTTGGCATACAAGCATGAAGACCTGAGTTTAATCCTCAGCACCCACACAAATGCTGGGCCCAGTGGTCATTGCCTATAAGCCAATGTTAGGGAGACAGAGATAGGAGGATCCCTGGAGCTCACTGACCAGCAAGTCTAGCAAAATAGATTCAGTGAGAGACCTTGCCTCAAAACATAAGGTGGAGGGCTATTAAGGAAGACACCTGAAGTTGACTTTTAGTACAAGTATATATATACACACACACACACACACACACACATATATACACATATACAAACACACACACATGCATACACATGCAAACACACACACATACACACATATACAAACACACACACATACACACACACACAAATATACAAACACATACACACAAAACCACATGACATTTTTTCCTATTTGTATATACCTTCTGGAGTTTCATCAAGTCCAGTAAAATATTTTTGTATATTTATATTTCCCTTCTAATTGTAGAAGTTATCCATTCTGGTATTTTTGAAAGGATTCAGAATATGAATCAACATGGTGAAAAGTCTCCTGTCTGTATGAGTTCTTGAGAGAAATCAATATCCTAAAACCCAAGAGCTTGTTCTTAAACTGCGAAACTCAGTGTAGGCAGGAGTGTTGAGACAAAAAGAAGTGGGAAGAGAAGCTGTGCGCACATTTGTCTCATCACCTTCTTACCTTTGTCCCTCCGGTTCCTTCTGAACATTTGTTTCAGGATAGTGTTGTCTCTGTTTTACACAGCATGAGAGAGGCATGGTACTGAATCCTTTAGATTACCTAAGAATGCTTAGGGTGCAGAGGTGGTTTAGAGGCACCACATGATTCAGAGCACCTTCTACAGTTCTTCTGTTTCCTTCTTAAGGGCAGACTCAGGGTTTCTAGTCTTATTCTTGACTTGTATTTCTTCCCAGCCATCAGACACAGCCGAATTAGCCAGTCAGCCTTGGAGGTTCCTCTCTGGTGTTTCCCCCTGTTACTTCATAGTCCTCTTCCTCCTTCTCTTCCTTTGGCTGGGTATTCAATGTATCCCAGGTAGGATCAAACTTGTATTGATTTTCTTGGTTTGTGCCTCCTGGGTACTGAGATTACAACCATGTGCCACCATGTCCAACCCTGTCCAACAATTTCTGGTTCCTTCTGAAACAGTTTTACACATGGGGCATTTTTCTTTTGTCTGACAATCACTTCTCTGCCTATGCCAAAGAACCTGTACTGACTAGTTTTATGTCAATTTGACATAAACTAGAGTCGGCAGAGAGGAGGGAGCCTGAATTGAGGAAATGCCTCCATGAGGTCTGGCTATAGAGAAGTGATCCCTGGGGGAGAGCCCAACCCTCTGTGGGTGGTGCCACACCTGGGCTGACTGTACTGGATTTTATAAGAAAGCAGGCGGAGTAAGTCATGATAAACAAGCCAGTAAGCAACACCTCCATCATAGCCTCTACATCAGTTCTTTCATCCAAGTTCCTGCCCTGTGTGACTTTCTGCACTCACTGCCTTTGCTGATGAACTGTCACATGAACTGTGAGCACAATAAACCCTTTCTTCCATAAATTACTTTTGGTCATGGTGTTTCATCACAGCAATAGTAACCCTAAATAAGTCAATTTGGTACTAGGAGTGGGGTATTGCTGTGACAGGCCTGACTATGCTGTTGGTTGGCAGGATGAAGACTTTGGACTAGAAAAGCAGTTGTATGCTTTGAGCAGGACTTGATGGGCCATGCCAGGAAGAGTGTGGAGATCAGTGGTGCTGAGAGCAACATAGATTATGGCTCCCTGGCTCAAGAGGTTTCTGAGAAGAATATTGGTAGGTGGCCTAGAGAACATTCTTGTGATAATTTGGCAAAGAGTGTGCTGCTTTCTGTCCTTGTCCAAAAAATTCTGCTCAAGGCTACATTGAAGTGTTTTTGGCTTTGGCAGAGGAGATTTCAAGACAGCCTATTGACTCTGCTGTGCAATTGTTAGTGGTCACTCTTACATCGATCTATAATGAAAAGGATCAAGCTGAACAAAGCAAAATGCAAAATGTACAGTTTGAGGAGAAAAGGGCACATGGAGAATGGAGATGAATCCAGTGCCCAAAGAATTAAAAACTATAAAGAAAAGACTCTTGCGTACTAAATGGAATAAAAGGAGTGGTAACCTCAGGGCAAGTAAGACACAATCTAGCTACCAACTTACGAAAATGAATTTAAGAAAAGCTTAAAGAGTGAAGAAAACTGTTGGCAATGGAACACTGATGAACTTGGCAGCTTTAGCCACATGGTTCTGGTTTTAGAGTCAAGGATAGACCCCTGGCTAAGGAAAGCCACTGAGGCCAGGCATGCTTTAGGGGTATCCCTGCATGGAAGATCAGAGAGGGTGAGCTCATTGCATGAAGCTTTGAAAGTGAAGCCTGTTTTTTGTTGAAGACCCCAAGATATTGGAGATGCCAGAGCTATGGTATACCTGCCAATGAGAGCTACTGACCAGGAGTAGAATCAGCCCATGAGAAAGAAGTGTATCACAGTCAACAAAGCTGAAAGGTGTTGGTGACTAGAAGAGTCCTTTGACATCAGAGGTGGAGATATAGAGTTTGGAGATTGCCCTGCTGGTTTTTGGTCTTGCTTTGGTCCAGTATTTCCTCAGTCTTGTAGTTAAGGTTTTGATTGCTACGGCAAAACACTCTTACCAAAGTAATGTGGGGAGCAAGAGGTCTATTTGGCTTATACTTCCATGTAGCTGTTCATAATCAAAGAAAGTCAGGACAGGAACTTATGCAGGGCAGGAACCTAGAGGCAGGAGTTGATGCAGAGACAATGGAGGGGTGCTGCTTACTGGCTTGCTCCCCATGGATTGCTCAGCCTGCTTTCTTATAGAACCCAGGACCACCAGCCTAGGCATGGCATCACCCACAATGAGCTGGGCCCTCCCCCATCTATCAGTAATAAAGAAGAATTCTTACAGACCTGCCTAGATCACAGTCTTATGGAGGCATTTTCTTAATTGAGGTTTCCTCCTCTCAAATGGCTTTAGCTTGTGTCAAGTTGACATAAAACTGCCCAGCCTACTTACTATGCTCCATTATCTCCCTTTTGGAATGTATTGTATATTCTGTGCCAATGTATGTTGGAAGTATGGGATCTGCTTTTTAATTTTGATTTTACAGGGGGGGGTTATAGTTAAGAGAATGTCATGAGCTTGAGAAAAGATTTTGAAGTTGAGACTGGGAAAGACTATGGGGATGTTGGAAGCTTGACCAAATGCACTTTGTATTATGATATGGCTATAAGCCTATGGAGGCCAGAGAGTGGAATGTGATAGTTTGAATAAGAATGGTCCCCATAGACTTATATATTTGAATCAGGGAGTGACACTATTTGAGAAGGATTAGGATTGGGAGGTCTGGCCTTTTTGAAGAAAGTTACTAGGGTGGGCTTTTGAAGTTTCAAAAGCCCCTGCCAGATCCAGGTATTTTCTCTGTCTGCTGCCTGTAGATCAGGATGTAGCTCTTAGCTATGTCTCCAGTGACTTGTTTCCAGCCATGGTGATAATGGACTTATATGTCTCTGAAACTGTAAGCAAGGCACCAAGTAAATGTTTTCCTTTACACAAGTTGCCACGGTCTTGGTGTCTCTTCACAGCAATGGAATGCTGACTAAGACACTGAGTATACCAGTCATTACTTTATTTGATCTTTAGAAACAGCTCCACAATGACTCCACTTTTAAGGAAGAGGAAATAGCCTCAAAGGCAGTTAGTCAGCTACTTAACATTATAGCTAGGAGCTATGGGTCAGGGTTTCAGATGTAACCTGTCTCTCTCCCAAGTGTCACACAGCCTCTTACTCTCTCTGTGCTGAGAGTAGGTCATGCATCTTGAAGACAGGGGTCGCCTGTGTCTCCACAGTGCTTAGAACAGCACTTGGCATGGACTGAACATTCAGGAAGTGCTTGTTGAATAAATGCATAAACAAATAAGTCTCAACAGAGCCCTCCCCATCGCCAGTGGTCCCCCCAACCCAGAACCAAACACAGACAGTTGGAGGGAGGTGACTTCATTGGTGCCCAAGAGCAGTAGCAGCAGATGGTGCTGTCCAGATCTGAGACTTGGTCCCTTTACTCTTGCATTGAGCCCCCTACTCTCCACCCTCTTGTCCCTCTCTGAGTTGTCCCTGTTCCAGGAAGATGGCTAGCTAAAGTCACGGGCCTTCCAGCAGAAAACACCTGGCTGGTCAAAGCCTTTTTGTCTCTGCAATTACCTTCTATTTCCCTCACCCTCTTCAATTTCATGCAAAGCCAACTGGTATTTCTTTTCAGGCAGCTGAGAACACCAGATGGAAGGGTAGGGGGAGGTGGAGGCAGGGCGCAAGGCAGCAAAGGGATAAGCAGGGCTGTGGATGAGGGGCACCATTAGAAAGCATGTGATATGGGGACAATGCCAGGCAGGTCAGTGGAGGTAGGGGAGGCAGAAGGGGCGGAGAAAGCCAACAGGCACCATATGTGTACATGCATACACGCAGTACTTTCAACATACCATTAAAACAGAGAAATGTTTTGGTTTCCGTAGCAACAAGGACGGGATCGGTGCCTCAGCTAGTGAAACTTATTGGGGGAAAAAGGCATTTGCCTGTTAAGGAGCCTGATGAATTGGGGAATAATTATACATCATTCTGTCACCGTTAACAACATACAAATACAATTCAGAAAATATTGTAAAGAGTACGGCAGACTGATGAAAATCCCACAGAGGCAGGGGGTGGGAGGGATGGGCAGAAGGCAGAGAAAAAGGGCTACAGGGATGTTGTAGGTAAATATCACTTGGAGTGAGGTACCATTGGAACCAGCTCACATGTCAGTCTTCTGAGGCCTAAGGTAAGGTGAAGCTGGGTATATCTGTCCCCAATTCTACAGCGCAAGTATGTTGTTTCCTGTTCTCATTTGTGACTTCAGAAAGTGGGTAGGTGGGTATGGAAAGTCTAAGAGTTTGGTAGTAGTGAACTCTGTGACATTTGGGTCCTGTGTCTGCATTTCCTATAGTGTCCAAAGGAACTCTTAGCTGACCCCTCAAAGGATAGGACAGTAGAGGAGATTCCTGGCAACTGAGTCATACGTTACAGAATCTTGCCTGGGAGAGTAGGAAAAGAAACCACAATTCTCTTATTCTCCTGGTAGCAAAGACCCCATGCCAGGTACATACTAGTTGCTAAATAAAATGCTGCCAGAATGGGCACTGGGGGAATGGGGACTGGGGCTATGATTCAGATGGTAAGTGCTTGCTATGCAGGCATGAGGGCTCGAGTTCTCAGCCTGAGTGCTCTCATATAAAGCCAGACTGGTGCTATGCAGTGCTGGGGAGACAGACAGGGGCTCGCTCCCAGCCAAGCTGGCTGCACTGGAGGACTCCAGATTTAATGAGAGACGCTGTTTCAAAACACAAGGTCGGGAGCAGTGTGAGAAGACAAGCAGTGGCAGTCTCTGGCCTCCACAAACATGTGCATGAAAGACTATATAAATGAGTGGATCGATGACTAAAGAAATGAGCAAATGGATGGGTGGATAAGAATCAGGAGGGAGGACCCCGTGTTCTCATCTCTTGCTTACTTCTGTTAACTTAGGGGCAGATTAGACTCTCAGAGGTGGTGTCTCTCCATGAGATATGTGTTAGGATTCTGAGACTAGACAGTCCTATGTCCCAGAAGACCTTTGAGCAGTAAAGTCATCTGAATATTCCCCACTCTGTCCTGATGACGTGCCATGTGCTGGACCATTCTATTGGTTCTGTTGAATTAGAGGACAGGAGCTGCCCACGGTCTCGAAGCACCCAGGCCAGCTCTTGCTCCTGGGGCTCAGGCTTTTGGTCTGAATCTGGGTTTTCTACTTTCTGATTTCCTATTCTCCAGGCTGACCCCCACGCTTTCATTTAGAGCCACACTATGTAGCTATCTCCTTGGAGTGATTTGAGTGAGAACCGTTTCCACAGGCTCTGACAGTTTGAATGCCTATTCATCAGAAAGTGGACATGTTTGGGAAAGATTAGTAAGTGTGGCTTCATTGGGGCGGATGTGGGATGTTGCCTTGTTAGAGGAGGTGTGTCTCTGGGGGTGGCTCTGAGGTCTCTCTCACTACTCTCGGGATGTAAAGCTCTCAGCGACTGCTTCCCTCCATGATAATCATGCATTAACCTTGGGGCTCCCCATACTTCAGCAAGTACCCCGTCAGCAGTGCTCCTGAAATAAACACATTGCTTTACCAAAATGGACGTGGATGAGACCACTCCTTCAGTCTGCTGTTGGTACCCTACCTCGGGTAAAAAGGCATTTGTTCATGTCTCCCCAGGAAAAGTCATCCAGCAAGTCTTTAATTGTCCATTAATTTTCCCTTGCTTATGCCATGCTCCTATGACTATAGTCTTGGGAGCTGTGTCTCTGGGGAACATTTTGTTGGTGGCCGCTCCTTTGAGAGAGCCTTGACCATCAGAGAAGTCTGACACCAAGGTGAAAGGCATTCATCTAAAGACTCTGAAAAGAACAAACTGAAAGCATCAGGCTCCATCCCAAGCTGGTCGACTGTGCAAATATTGGCTCCTTGCACAGCAAACGTACACCATGCACATGGATGCCTGGTGGGTTTGAGGAGGGCCGGGTGGACTGATGGGAAAGGATGGGAAAGTGCGGGTGACACAGCCACCCCCTACTCACAAGCCCTCCCTTGTTTTCATATTCTGGAACTCTGAAAGGAGTCCCAGAGACATTGAGCAAATTGTTCAAGGTCAAACAGCTAGCGAGTAGCATGAACTTAGCGTCCAGAGTGCCTCTTGACTCTGGGGTCCCAGGATCGAGGCAGGTACAGGAAACAGGTGGTGTAGGTTGATTCCTCTCCCAAAGCAGCTGGACGGGAATCGGAGGAGAGAATATGGCGTTGGTGCTGAAGATGGGCGCGGGGAGGTCTGGCTCAGAGCACGGAAAACTTTCTAAGTGTTATTTTGTGAAAGAATTACATTAAACAGATTCTATTCTGACTATCAACAGATTTTCACATTTCCACCTTCCCCCTCCACAATTACCTCCTTCATCCCCCACCAGTCCAAACAGAATGTTTCCTTCCGGCTTAGACTGTAAGACAGCAAAATTGGCTTTCCCTTTAGACTCTGCCTCCTGTACTGTGCCATCTGGGGCTGCATATCTTACTCTGTCACCTTTTTTTATTAAAACATTTTGTTTGTTATATTATTATTATTATTATTATTATTATTATTATTATTATTATTATTATTGAATAAACCTGAGGCCTGACTCACATCAGGCAAATGTTCTACAAAGGACCCACATACCCACTCTCTTTTCCTTCTTTGAGACGGAGATCTCATTCATTTTTCCCAACTGGTCTTGAAACTTGTGGTCCTCCAGCCTTAGCCTCCCAGATAATTGGGATTCAAGGTGTACACCCAACACCAGTCCCGACTCTTTAAAAACAAACCTTTCCCCGTTCTGTGCAATGTCTCTACCGGCCGCCAGGCGTCGCCCTTGGGCAGGTGGAGCCTCCTCTCCGCAGGGCGCAGGGCGATTTGCCAGGAATCCGAGCCGGCTCCTGTGTATATCAGCGCACAACATTAATCAGACGCAGCCTCTGCAGTGCTTTCGAAGGGGAGTAAGAAGCCCGGGTTAGGAAGGAGATTTTGTAAGCAGCTAAGCCAAGGGCCTTCACCTCTTCTACCCTAGGCTCACAGCAAACAGTGCATCTAGGACAGCCACTGGCTCTGGTCCAGGGTGCCACTCTTAGCTCTCAGGGTTGTAATTTACACCCTGGGGGTGAGTCCTGGGGGTCGGGTGGGGTGGGGTGGGGGGATGGATGTCTGCTGGGCTGTCTTTCTCAGGAGGAGGAGATAGTAGGTCGATGATTCCTTCCTCCTCCTCCTCCTCCTCCTCCTCCTCCTCCTCCTCCTCCTCCTCCTCCTCCTCTTCTTCTTCTTCTTCTTCTTCTTCTTCTTCTTCTTCTTCTTCTGCTTCTTCTTCTTTTTTGCACACGTCACCCAGACAACCCAGGTCCTTGGAAGCAAGCATGGTTCTCTGGTACACACAGAGGAAGCTCATTTCTCAGTTGCCCCCATATACCGGCATGGCTATCCCATGGTCTTTGCATGAGCCAGAAAGCCAGGCCTCTGCCAGGCTCCTATCAGATGGGCTCTACCGGGGTCAAAGTGCACATGCTTCCTGGAGCATGAATTTTTCAACGTCACAGTTTCATCTCTCCGACCGGCCTATTTCTCTCACTCCTCCTCCGTTGCTCTTTTCCAAGATGGGACTGCTGGTTAAGATTTGATGCAGTTACTGGACGCACTTCTAAGTTGGAGGTGCAGAAGACAGGGAGAGGGAACAGGGGAGGAGGCTGAGGGCATTGCCAGCCTGGAGTCAAGGTGCCTCCATTTGACTACTTTACTTCCTCTTTTCTCTACTTGCCCCCTCTCCCTCTGTCCCTCCCTCCCTCCTTCTTTCTTTCTTTCTTTCTTTCTTTCTTTCTTTCTTTCTTTCTTTCTTTCTTTCTTTCTTTTCTTTCTTCTTTCCAGACACAGCACGTGTGTAGATGAGCATGCACACACAAGGGCATGCTTATTAGACATGACAACTTCAATCTTTCATAAGGTGTCTTAAAGATATTAGACACTAGGCCGGAGAAGTGAATTTAATGAAGGAGTTAGTAGGTGGAAAAGTGGGAGCTGACTTGAACTTCTCCAAGAGGGAAGGCAGTTGGACAGAAGAGTCTGAAGAAAGACATAAAAGTGAGTTTTCACAGCCTTTGGATAGGGTGATGGACAGCTGCAAGAACTTTAGTAAAAGGTAGAAAGGAGGAAGGTGTTAGATGTAACCCTGTGGCCATCTTTCTGGCTGGACTCCACCCCTACAGCCAGGTTTTTCCCACTCCACAGTTACCTGGCAACAGGTATAAAAGCCCACTATACAAGTGGCTGCCAGGCCCCTCCTAGCTCTCTTGCTTTTTCTCTCTTGCCCTTATGCTCTTGTGCCCCTCCTCCCCCTCTCTCCCAATTCTTCTCCCTTTCCATGTGGTCATGGCCAGCTCTCACCCCTCTATCTTTCCTTTCTCTCTTTACTTCTCTATCTCTTTTCTTTTCCTATTTCTCTATAATAAAATTTTGAAACTATAAGCTGCCTCTTCTTATCAAAACCCACCATGTTGGAGAAATGGAACAGGCCTCAGCGTCTCCAACTGCCAGAAAGGACCAAAGACTCTTCCACCCAGCTAGGTTTCCTCTACAGGTACACGGGTCCGGTCCGGCACCAGAACAGCCCCGCCTTCTGATTAAGGGCCTTCCCTGAGGATAGCCAGGCAGCTTCCCTCAGCAGGTACTGGGGAGTCGCCATCCCTATACAGGTACTGGAGCCCCGCCCACCCATTTTCCCTACAGGAAGGGATGTTGTGCAAAGGTGAGGCTAGGAAGGGGAAGCATTTGAATGCCCAAGTGAGGGCCTGGAACACTGGCCTATGTATTAGTCAGGGCTGTATTTTAGAGTAGCAGGACTGTTAGAATGAATTTTTTTCTATATAGAGAAAGGGACTTTATTAAAATGAATTACAGTCTGTGGTCTAGCTAGTCTAACAGTACCTGCCTAGGAATGGAAGTTCCAAGAATCCAGATGTTCAGTGCATGAGGATGGATGTCTCAGCTGGTCTTCAGGATACACTGGAATCCTGAAAAAGTAGACTCCAAGGCCAGGGAAGGGAAGGATTTGCTAACAAGGTGATAGGCAAAGAACAAAAGCTTCCTTCTTGCATGTCCTTGTACAGACTTCTAGCAGAAGGTGTGGACCAGATTAGAGGTGGGGTTTCCCAGCTCAAAAGATCCAGATTAAAGGTGTGCCTTTCTACTCCAAAGATCCAGATTAGAAGTAGATCTTAAATTTAGCAAAATTCCCACTCAGGTGTACCTTCCTTGTTTGGGTTTTAGTTAATTCCAGATGTAGTCAAGTTGACAGCCAAGAATAGCTATCAAGCTTTTAAAGATAGAAGTTTAAATGAGGGTTCCATGGCCCAGCAGGTTTGCGGTCTAGAGTATTCCTCCAAGGAATGAGTATCTGAAGGACTGTGGGGCTGGGCTGGGCCCAGTTTTGGAGGTCTTTTAGGAAGCCATTGTGTAATAAAGGGGACTCATTACTGCAGGCCTTCCACTTCCTGTATACTCTAATGTCTCCCATGATCACTATCTCTGAAGGACAGGAGGGAACGATGGGTGCAGTTCCAGGAGAGGGTGTCGTGACCCTTCCCTCCCCTCCCCTCTAAGGGGTGCCAGAAGCCCTGTTACCTTTACTCCAAGGCTAGTTACTTCTGCATTGTTTTTATTTGTTCCATGATTACCAGGCCAAGATGATCTCTACTCCCAAATGGCAGTGAGGTGGATGGTCATGTTATCCTAGAGAAACAGAATGCTGTAATAATCCCCTAGTTATTCTTCATTGAGAAATTAAAACCAGTGGCAGAGAACTCCCTCTGTCTCAAGTCACAAGAGCTATGCTTATGTGATAGTATAGGGTGTCTTCATCAGGGCGACTATTGCTAGAATGAAACACTATGACAAAAGCTACCTGAGGAGGAAAGGGTTTATTCAGCTTATGTTTCTAGATCACAGTTAACCATCAAAGGACGTCCTGCTGGGGTAGGATACAGTCCCCTCTGAGGGCCACACCTCCATTCTTCTTCAGGGGTTTTCCTCACAATGTCTTTCTCGTCTGCATCATTTATCCCTCCCAACTTACAGTTTATCCCAGTGGTCTGGAGGAGGCAGGAGGATTGTGAGTTGATGGACAACCTCAGCGATATAGCAAAATCCTGCCTCCAAAAAGAAAAAGGTTCATTACCATTAACACACAAGTTTGTGAGATGATTTTCATTTTTACCAAAACCTCCACTGTCACACAGCCCCTTCCTTAACCTCATTGTTGGTAAAATGTCTCCCAAGTCTATAAAAGACACCCCTGTGTCTCCACACTGTTCAGTTTGTTCCATCTGACTTATAACACTTCCTGACCAAAATTGCTTTCCATTCTCAACGGCTCCAAACTCAAGGGTAGGTTTCCGGTGTTGTAAAGGCCTTTTTTGCCGTAACTGGCACATTCGCCCCAGCCTCTCTGTAAAACACTCTTTCCCCAGTTTCATGACATCAGTATAAATGTTAGTTACTTTACTTATTGCTGTGAGAAAAACACCCAATGAGATACAACTTCCTCGGGGAAGGGATTATTTCTCCTTAGAGTTCAGGCAGATACAGTTTATCACTGGGGAGAAGGCATAGTTTCCTGAGTGGGAGATATCTGGGCACAGTGTGGCTGTAGCTAGGAAGCAGGGACCGAGCAGGAAGAGGGGGTCAGCTGTAAAACCTTCTATAGCTTTACAGATCAGAGCCACTAGTGGGGGACCAAGGGTTCAAACGTATGAACCTACAGGGGACACTTCATTTCAAACCAGAACAGCACCGTGATCGCTCACTTGGACTTATTCTGCGTCCCTGGTTTTCTATTCCTACAAGGTAACTGCTTCTTCTCTCTGGACAGGGTTTCTGAATGCTTAAGAGCCCCAGGGTCTTGTTTTGAGACGCCCTCCCTTTTTCTGTCCTCCCTTTCCCTTCCCCTTTTCCTTCCTTTTCCCTCCAGTCTCATCCATGAAGACTGTCTTCATCTGAATACCTCCATGGTGTAAATATCAGCGCTACAATGATGCCTCCTAAATTTCAAAGTTTTCTTCACGGAACCCACGTTGTTATATCTAACTATCAGCTTGACATCTCCATCAAGAGTGTCTCGTTGGAATCCTAAATTTAGCATGTCTAAAAGAAAACTTAATTCCCTGCTGTACCCAACTGACAGCTGGCTCCAATCCTCCCTCTATGTCCCCAATTCAAGGAATGGCATTAGCATCCCTCTAGCTGCTTCTACCAGAGCTCCTGAGTCATCCTTCGTCTTGTCTCCCCTCATCTCCATCTCTAACTCACTAACAGGCTCTATCAAGCTGACCTTCAATGCGCATCTCAGATTGGCTGCTTTCTCACCCTGACCCCTGCCTTCCTCTTCCTCACTTGGAAGGAGAGCTTTGAGCTTGTCTTCTTGTTCAGCCTCTCCCCCTCCCTCCATAGTTCATTCCTTATGCATCAGTGAGAAGAAATGGAAAACAGGAGATGATTCTGTGGGTAAAGCTCCCGCCACACTAACATAAGGGTTTGAGTTCAGAACCCCGGTACCTACATAAAACGGTCGGCATGGTAGAATGAACCTATGGTGCCAGTATTGGGAAGACAGAGACAGGAGGATCAATGAAGCCTACTGCCTAGTCAGTCTCAATGAGGTCCGTGAAAGACTCTGTCTCAAAAAAATAAGGTGGAGGGTGTTAGAGGAAGCCACCCAAAGTCAAACTCTGGCTTCCACATGTGCACACATGTAAAACTACACATGCACAGAGCACACAAAGGCACCCCTCCTCCTAGAATGCATAAGGTCAGATTCCCTCTTCTGTTTGCCTTTTAGTTTTCTCTCACAGCTGGGATAAAGTCCAAATAGCTTAAACAGTCTCTGATGTCTCTCTCGCCCTCCATCCCTTCTCTCTGTGGTCTTGACCTCTTGACACCATAAACCCGGATATTTGTGCTTCTCTGAGTCTTTTTCCTGAGTCCCCTTTCATCTTAGAGAGGCCTTGTCTGATCACCTTCTGCCTGTCACTGTCCACATCACCAAGTTTCCCTCATTTCTAGTCCCTCACTGTCCATCCACACCACTGGGTTACCCCTTCACAGGGCCCCTTGCCCTCTGACGCACAAAGCATTTTTCTCTAGTTTGTTTCCTGAGATTGTTGCATTGTGATCTCACCTACATTCTCATCGCACAGTAAAGGCCCTGGGTGTGACTTAAGGAGTGACAAACGCTGGGTAGAAACGATTCTCTCGAGTTATCCCATACTACAGCAGAGTGAAGGAGAAGATCAGGTTTTACCAAGAACAAGAGAGAGAGAGGGAGAGAGAGAGAGAGAGAGAGAGAGAGAGAGAGAGAGAGAGAGAGAGAGAGAGAGGAGAGAGAGAGAGAGACCATGGCTCTGGAGATGAGTAAAGTCCTGTGCTGATGCCGACTGTGGGATGAGATGCCTTTCATGTCAGGAGAAGATGCAGGAGGGGTTGTGTGGTAGAGGCCTGAAACCCCGGAACTTGGGAGTGAAAAGCAACAGGACGTCTTCTCAGCAAGTTAGAAGCTCAGGCTACAGGAGACTCAGAATCAAAACAAAAACAAAACCCAAAACCAAGCCAAAGGGCAAGAAAAGCAAGCAAGCAAGAACGTTGACCCATGGCTGGCAGAGAAGCTAAGGCTAGCACTGGGGAACATTTGTTTTTTGGAGCTTTGTGCTGCTGAGGCAGAATATCACAGGTTGCATGATAATGAAGAGAGTGCATTGGTATCTGGACTGACGTCAAGGCACAAGATGGCAGCTCCAATTCCAAGACTGTGATTTGAATGCTGAATTCTAAGAGGAAGGAGGCTCTCTTAGTCGTGTGACAGAAGGTAGAAGACTGACACCAGACAGGGTCCTGCCCTGCCTTTTATGACAGCGTTGGTCTGCCCATGGGAGCACATCACTAGCTCACCATCTGTTGATGGCTCTGCTACTTACTGTCTGCTAGAAGAGAGTTTTTTTTTTTGGACTCAGAGTGAGACAAGCCAAAAGTTCAGAGCACAGCCACACCGTGTCCTTTATTTAATTGCATTACTGTGATAAAACACCCCAATAAGAGCAACCTGGTGGAGGAAGTTTATCTTGGCTCACAGTTTGAGGGTACAAAGCAAGCAAAGCAAAAAATCAGTTCTGAAAAATACTTTCTGTGGGCCAATGGGATGCCTCAGTGAACACAGGGGCTTGCTGCCAAGCCTGGGGACTCACATGACAGAAGAGAACTGACTTTCAGAAGACATTCTCTGACATCCATACACACGCAAACCACAGGTGCATGAGTGTGCATGCATGTATACACACAAGCACGTGTGCACAGGCATGGGTGTGTGCACATGCATGCACGCATACACACACAGATGTGTATGTGCTTAATTAATTAATTAAAACCTAAGAACAGTTTCTTGAGCTACACTCCATATTTCTGGTGTTTCCCTCCTTTTTTCCCCAGCATTTTAGCACCGAGTCCCATGCTCTATGCATGGGAGGCAAGTGTTCCAGCATGCAGCTACCCCTGTCAGGCTCTGCTAGAGATGTGTCTCCTAGGTGACTCTAAATCCAGTCAAGATGACATCCAGAATTAACCAGTCCAGGCTCCACACTTTCTATAAGGCTCCAAATATAAGAACTCATCTTTAAAAATATATGTGTGTATGTGTCTATGTGTGTGTACCTATGTGTATGTGTCTGTGTGTGTATCTGTATGTGTGTCTATGTGTGTGTGTGTCTATGTGCATGCATCTGTGTGTGTATGTCTGTGTGTCCATGTGTGAGTCTGTGTGTGTGTGTGTGTTATATAAGAACTAGAGGTGTGAAAATTTAAGTAACTAAAATTATTTGCTCACACAGAACAGCACTTTGTCCTTATGAGAGCCCACCCAGATACAGAGAAACATGTCTCAGTTAGAACACTTTCCTGTCCTAGAGATTAGGAACAGAGACAGGCGGTAAAATGTGGTCAGTGCCCTCAGAGAACAGGACATGGCTGGTAAAGCACTCAGAGAACAGGACAGGGAAGGTACAGCCCTCAGAGAACAGGACAGGGAAGGTACAGCCCTCAGAGAACAGGAGAAGGCTGGTAAAGCTCTCAGAGAACAGGACAGAGAAGGTACAGCCCTCAGAGAACAGGACAGGGCTGGTAAAGCACTCAGAGAACAGGACAGGGCTGGTAAAGCACTCAGAGAACAGGACAGGGCTGGTACAGCCCTCAGAGAACAGGACAGAGCAGACAGGGCTCTCAGAGAACAGGCCGTGGAAGGCGCAGCTCTCAGAACAGGACGTGGAAGGCGCAGCTCTCAGAACAGGACATGAAGGTGCAGCTCTCAGAACAGGACACGAAGGTGCAGCTCTCTCTCTCAGAGATGGAATCTTCTGAAGCTTAAAACAGCATCTTAAAGAGCTGCCTCTGCTCCCTCCTTAAAGCATTTTCTTCAGTATATCAACAGACACCATCTTTGGTTACAAGGTACTAATTATTTATTTTAAAATGTTAGAATGCTAGAACAAATATAAATAAGAAAACAAACATCATGTAAATGTCCTATTTTTCAGAAGTAGCTCATGCAATTCTTTTCATTTCTTCTCACAGGTCTTTCTGTGTTTATGTGCATATATGCTTATTTTGTTATTTATATAAAAATTGTCAGCAGTTTCCAATCGCCTAGGAGCAGACCCTCTTTGGGAAGAAGTCCTTGTATACTTCATTTAAATAGTGGAAGTAGAACTAAGGCCTCTCTGTTCTTTGCTCCAAGAGAAATGTGCATAGCGTATGTGTGATGATTTGTATATGCTTAGCCCAGAGAGTAGCACTTTTAGAAGGTGTGACCCTGTTCAAGTAGGTGTGTCACTGTGGGTGTGGGCTTTAAGACCCTCATCCTAGCTGCCTGGAAATCAGTATTCTGCTAGCAACCTTCAGATGAAGATGTAGAACTCTCAGCTCCTCCTACCATGCTTGCTGGATGCTACCATGTTCCTGCCTTGATGATAATGGACTGAACCTCTGAACCTGCAAACCAGCCCCAATTAAATGTTGTCCTTATAAGAGTTGCCTTGGTCATGGTGTCTGTTCATAGCAGTAAAACCCTAATTAAGATAGTATGGTTAGTCTCATGGTATCCTAAAGTTAAGACACTGGTGTGAATGAAATCAGATAGGAAACTCCCCCAGGATATTTTTACCTTTTATCTGTAGATTTATAAAGCTCTCAAAGAGTCAATAGCGTTCTCACTTGAGGTCCAAAGTCAATGGCATATTTTCCGAGACTGCCAGAAACCTAGGTGGCAGAAAAGGCAAAGAGGAGGGGTGTATCTTGTCCACAGAAAACAACTTCACTGTTCAAACTCCTTCGACCGTCATGACCTGCTGGAAAAGGTTGTATCCACGGTCCCTGAAAACGCTGTGTCCCTAAACAGCTTCAACAGTGACACCCAGGACTGTTTCCTGCTGTGTCCCACATCTGAGAAGTTCTCTCAGCAGTGACATCACCTCCACCTAAGCCAAAGCCACTGGGGCCAGTCGGAGGCAAGTCACAGCCTGGCTGCCTCTAGAACTTCCTGTGGGCGTCAGGCTCCTGGCTACAGCATGGGCACCTTGGTCTCACCACGAGACTCAGGACCTTCTGCTGAGGCAAAGACAGCAAGTGGCAGTGGCAGCCATCACTGGCCCAGGACTGGACCTTTGACAGAGGAAGCTGACTTTCCACTTTCATTTGTCTCTGTTCTGGGTGGGGAAATAGTAAGTGATTTGGCCCGAGTATGAGCCTGCCCCAGGGAGCCATCTGGGATGGAAGGATGAATTGCTCGTGATTGATGAGGTTGGAGTATAAAGCCATTTATTTGTTTTTTTAAATGAAAGATGACATGATACTTACCTCAACACAGAGTAATGTATGTGAATGTATGTGTAATATAGTTGTGTGTGTGTGTGTGTGTGTGTGTGTGATTTGTCTGGCCACAGTAGAGAATAGGACAGACTGTCTGGTCCCCCAAACCCAGAAGTTTGTGTTCTAGATAGATAGATAGATGTATATTATGGAATTTTGTGTCACTACCAAAGTTATCTCCCCCCAAGAGGTACATTTTAAGCCACTGCAGTTTCTGCAGGATTGGAATGTTTTTGTCATTTAGTGCTATGTCTTTGATCTGAAGTAGAACCCAAATACTCTTGTAGTAAAGACTTTATAGCCAACTTGTGGTGCCATTAGGAAATCACAGAAACTTAAAGAGAATTGACTTAGTGGGAGAAAGTTAGGTCATTGGGATTGTGCTTTGGAACAAGATAATGGGGAATTAGCCTTCTCCTCCTCCTCCTCCTCCTCCTCCTCCTTCTTCCTCTCTCTCTCTCTCTCTCTCTCTCTCTCTCTCTCTCAAGTTAGGATTTTATTGCTGTGAAATGACACCATGACCACAGCTACTTTTATAAAAGAGAACATTTTACTGGGGCCGACTTTCAGGTTTGGAGTTTTAGTCCATTATTATCATGGCAGGAAGCATGCAGGCAGACATGGTGCTGGAGAAAGAACTGAGAGTTCTACAGTCAGCCATTTGGCCTGGGACTGAGCTTCTGAAACCTCAAAGTCCACATTCCAGGGACAAGCTTCTTCTAGCAAAGCCCCACCTACTCCTACGAGGCCACGCCTCCTAATAGTACCAACTCCCTACAGGCCCGTGGGAGCCAATTTCATTCAAACCAGCACACTTTGCTCTTTGGCTGCCATGAGGTGAGCAGCTGTGTCCCCTGCTTGTCCCTTTACCATACTCTGCATCACACAGGCACAAAGCAATGGCGCTAAGACACCCAGGGAACTCTGGGACTCTGGGCCCAAATCAGCTTTCTCCTTCACATTGATTATTCCATGTACTTTTTTTGTTATGGACAGAGAGTTGTGAGTCACGGCGAGTCTCATCTCCATTGGATAGTTTCTGCTGACCGAGTGGCTGATGGGGTGTGTGATATGAGCCCCACTTCTGAGGAAGATAGTCACTTGAACCGTGGGTTCAATCCTGTTGATAACGATCCATTCAATCATGCCACCCTTTGTTGTCTTCAATGGTTTCCTAAGTTTTGGTGAGACTTGGATGTCTTGAAGATTACTCTAAAGCCCAAGGTCTGGCTAGATGCTGATGAGGTGTGTGTGTGTGTATGTAAGAGAGTGTGTGTGTAAGAGAGAGAGAGAGAGAGAGAGTGAGTGTGTGTGTGTATGTGAGAGAGAGAGAGAGAGAAAGAGAGAAGAGAGCGAGAGAGAGAGAGAGAGAGAATGTGTGATGCTTGGGTAATGCATACACTCATGTGCGAGCAGGCAAAAAGTAGAAGATATACTGAATATCTTCCTCTTTGATCTCCATTTTATAGCCTCAAGCCAGGGCTCTTCACAGAACAGGAAGTTTGCTAGGCTAACTGGCCAGCGAGCTCCTGGGATCTTTCCGTTTCTACCTCCTAATGCCCAGGTCACAGACACACACTTGCTGAGTTTTATACATGGGTGCTAAGGACTTGAATTTAGGTTCTCACGTCTGTACAGCAAGCCATCCTACCCACTGAGCCATCCATCGAACTCCAAATTAGGTGATCTTTGAAGATCAGGAAAACAATTTGAGGGAGTAAACAGGCAGAAAGAAGTACCGTAGGACTCAGAATGGTGAGTGAGGTCTGTTCTGCAGGGCTCAGACCAGCTCTGCATATGATTAGAAATTCACTGGGGGATTTAAATGAGTGAATTATTTAACTAGTTTGCTGCCTTTGCATGCACATACGTGGTTTTCTACAAAGAACTCCTGCTATCTTTACTACTCAATATTTGTTCCTTTTGCTTTGCAGGATGGAGGGTGCAGTCGTGTTTATTTTGCATGGAATATGCAATGATGAGATCTTGCTGAGGAGTCTACAGGAGTGCAGGGTGTGAGACATCTGCAGCCTTAGGAAAGCAAGGCTGCTGTCCTAGAAGACAGTCTGACACAGGTTCTAGAAGGTGAGCGGAGCTGCTCTGTGAAGAAGGTTCTGTCAGAGCCGAGTCAAGGCAAGGGTGTGGGGCGGCAGGCATCTGCTGGATGTGCTGCAGAACAGGGCTGAGGCCTGCAGACACCAGCTTTGTTGAGAAAACAGTCATCAATCTCTGAAAGCCCAGCTTCAGGGGAGCGAGAAAGACAGGACTGGAGCAGACTTTTGTCAGGTGAGAGGGACAGAAACCATTCATCTAGGGAGAGCAGTTGGTTAGCTTCAAAGTAGTACAGTTCAGTAGTTATTCAATTATGGGAGGGGATTCTGTGTTTGAAACTAGATGCTCAGCAACTAAAGCCACGCCTTCTTTACTTTAGCAGAAGTTTGATTGAACTCTGCTCACTCAAGGCTCTGTTTGCCTGATCAGGCTGGTAACTTCCAACCAAGGAGGGAACAAGATTTGGCCAGGTTCCCTCAGCATGTCACCTGAGACATCCCTGACAACAGAGAGCAGGACACCAGAGGCAGAGTGCCCACATCGGAACCCTGTTTCTGACCTGTGATATCCTAGGTGGATAGCTTAACCACACTGTTCTGTCTCCTCTATGAAAAAACAAGGATGGTAAAAATAGTGTTATTGGGAAAGATCACGGTGATGATTCACGATTTAGAATCCTTTAGAATAGCAGACATCAGGTAGAAGTGTGGTAACTGCTGTTCACGTTGGGGCCCGATTCAGGTGTGAGGAAAGAAATGAAGGTTATTCTTAAAGAACTGAGATAAAAAGACAAGGGAGGAACATAGTGGCAAACGCCTGGGCAGTCAGTGGGGACAGGGACTGGGCAGGATGCAGACCCAGCAGTGGCGCCATCTATGAGACAGGACACACAGGGTGAAGCTGGAGAGTCCAGGGGAAGAGGCGACATCCACAGCAGAAATGGAGAAGGAGATGAAGGATGAAGGGGACAGCGGAGAGAAAGTTCAAGTCTCACCTGTTGCCGTAAAGGAGCTTGATGAGCTCCTACACCGAGGAACCAGATCAACGCCATGTATGGGGTTTAGGGAGGTGGAAAAGACTCCAGGCTGATTTAGGTACACCACGATGAGGGGTGAAAGATAAAGCTCACGGGTGCAATGAGTCCTTCGAGAGCGGGCACACACACACACGCACACACTCACACATGCACACATACACATGCATGCACACATACACATGCATGCACACACAAGCACATACACACACACACCCCACACACAGACACAGACACAGACAAACACACACACACATGCACACACACATGCATGCACACACAAGTACATGCACACACATGCATGTACATATAAGCACATGCACGCACACACACACACACACACACACACACAGAGACACACACACCCCTGCTGTACAGCCTCTGACATAGCTCATCCTCTGGGCATGTTTCTCTGACTCATCCTCCTCCACAGGACCACAGGCTTTGGTACGTCACAGTAGAGTTCCCTTAGCTCTTAGTGTGAATTAGAAAAAAACTAAGATAAAATGAAACGTCCTTCTCCAGAGGAAGGCAACTCAGGAATGACACCTTTCTAATCCCTCAGGAAAATGCTGCCTGCCTGCCAGGCTCCCCTTGTGTGAAATTCAAAAATAATGAAAAGACCAGAAATCACTATTGTGGACTGGAATCAAAGACTGGCAAGTGACTGTGGTGTCGCTGTGCGTCCTTCTCCCTTCTCCACTCCCCCTTTTCTCTCTTTTTCTTCCTTTTACATTTGTTTCCTTTATTTGAGACTGGATCTAGTTACGTAGCCCAGGATGGCTTTGAACTTGTTATCTCCTGCTTTGTTAACGGCTGTGCCGGCAATGCCCGCTGCTTCTTCAGTCCCCACATGCTGGGATTCTTCTCATTTGTCGGTTGAGGCGCTTGCTATGTACAGGCCACATAGTTGTCAGGTGTGGCTCTCTGGTCACAAACATTTTGTGTCCTTAGTGGGATGCTCGGCATCTGATAGAGAGTAAATATTGAAAGAACCATTGAGTAAATACGTAATATTGATATGTTGGATGCTGAGGAGACCCTGCTACGCATGGTAAAGAGACACACTAAACTGATGAACACGAGCTACAAATTAAAACACGTCTGTTGAGTAAATGGATGGCAGCAAACACAACACTGAAAAATCAGCTAAGGGCAAGAGGATTCGTGTCTGCCATTTAAGAGTTCCCATCTCATGATTTTCCGCCGAAAATAGGCCATCACACTCACAGTGGCTGAAACAAAAATCCCTAGTTGGATTTGTTGTATCCAGGCCAATAGATTTGTAGGGCGGTCTTGGAAGAATCCACAGCCTATAGGTTTTCTAGTGCTCCTCAAAACTCTAAAGATCTTTCCAGAATGGGTCTTTCAAAGATGCTCTCTTAGGGCTATGTAACCCTAAACTTGGCATCTGTTGCATGGATGACCTATTAATGGATTCCTGGAGTTCTTTGGATTGTTCTGGACACAGGGTTACTATCACCTCAATATCCCAGGCTGCTTTGTGGGCATTTCAGAGAACCAGAGTACCAGTTTCCCCTCTGCCAGTCTATGCTAGTACAGGCATATATAGAGGTACAGCCCAGAAGACTAGGCATTATTCAGTGGAGGAATCTGTTGGGTGGCATTGCATCCCTGAACTTTCCTCCGAGGAATGACCTCATTAGGTAGGCATGACACTGTAGATTGTAACTGCTGCTGCTACGGTCGCTATGTGTTTCTCAACCATACTTTGTCCAAAGCCGTCTTTTGTCACATCTCCCCTGAGCTTTGTTTAATGGAGAAAGATATTCCCAGCAAGGACCAGTCCTCTGTGCCACACCCAGTCGTCTTTGGCTTGTCTCCTCCTCTGTCACCACCATGGCCCAGCTGCTGTGGGCCCCAGAGAGCAAGGAAGTGTAAAGAGTTGAGAACAAAACCCAGAACCAGATGTCACCTCTGCTGAGGGCCTCAAAGTGTCCTTCCCCTCAATGGTGAAGGGTCTACTGATTGAGTAAAAGACAATTCATACAACCATTTCTTCCAGTGTGGGTCCTAGGTCCTGTCCCAGCTAGTTCCAGCCTGTCCTTCCTTTACCGTCCTCACCATGCTCATCTTCCTCAGTGTCCTAGAAGACCCATATTACCACCTCCAGGTCTGCATGGACTCTGTCCTTTAGTTTGAACATCCGTGGACAATGATAACCTATTTCAGTTTGAGCATCTTCTTCACTCCTGCACCATAGTATCTGTCCCAGGGCTGAGGGGACACACACTAAGTCCCACAGCTATGGGGGGTGGTGCACAGTAGGTTCATAACCATAACCAAGAGCATCACAGTCTCACTCTTCTTAGACACACCTGCCTGGTTCTCTGGCTTCAGAGCCATTTCTCAGCTCACACTTGTTCTTTAAAACCAGGGCTTCCTGGCTTCTCTACAAATATCTAAGTTCTATGGGATAGGAACTAAGTACCCCCCTCAGTAGAAGAGCGGGTACTTAGGCCCTTGGTCATATCCTCTGTATGGACAAAACGTGAAACCCAAATGCAAACAAACAAAATGTGTAAGTTCTAGCAGTTATGTTGAAGAGAGTCTGCCCACTCAGCTTCTATTCAGCTCTAAGCACTACTTTGGGGAGCACTGTCTTTGGAGGTCTGAGTAAGGGGGCCCCCTCTCATTGGTGTTTTCTGGAGGTACCTCATTATGGAACAGGGGGTGGGAAGCAGGGGTTCTGATTATTGATGATCATACCAAGACAAAATGTGGTTCTATGTCTGTCTTTGTGTTTTCAGATTCATGTCTCTGTTCTTGATCAGCCAAATTGTATCTGTTATGCACAGAACCTTCCTTCTGCACTCATGATTTTAAAATAGCCATGATCACAGAGACACACATCTAAAAGCACAAGGTGAGTTGTGAACACAGTTGTAAGTCTTCTATTCCAACACTTTGTGTCTTAATGGAATATCTGTGCATCTGTTTTAATGTTCATAGGGGCTTAAAAAAATCTGTGCATAAGTATGTGCCAGGTATATCGTTGATTTGTCTAGATTTGATGCAGTGAATTTAAGGCCCTAACATTACTGACTGAATTGCACACATATTTATTATATGTACAGAGTCAGATATAGCTATCATAGCTGAGGTCTTCTCCCATTTAGGCGCAATGAGCATATATGTGGTTGAAGTTCAAGTTCACACTTAGATGAAAGGAGGCTCTAGTCCTAGATCATTGACTCTGCATTTTCCAGTAGCTTGTTTACCTGTGTGATTTTTGGATTAGTATTCATAAATTGGCACTAACGCTTGCAAATCAATTTCTCAGAGATAGACCTGTTTGTACTTCTCTTATGGAAGGTCACTATAGCCCAGGGGCTTTCCTAGGCTTTGGTGGGAAATGCCATTCTGGGATAAGCTCACTGGGACCGGGTCACTCCTGGAAAATAAGACTCCACATTTCAGACAATCCTGGGAAGCGCAAGTGTCCTTTCTTAAGGATGACAAAAATAATATTAATCTACATGACTAATTGCATTTGACACGAGAAACACAAACTGGACATTGACCCCAATTAATGAAATTGCTGATGGCTATTGACAATAATTAACTCAGCGCCAAGGATATGACTGTATAACCTCATTAATTCAAGATTTTGTTGATTTATAATTTGAGTTTTGTTGTAGAGTGTCACACTCCAGATTTATTTCTGTCAGAACTGTAGAAAAGATTATATAGCAGAGTTAAGATTGTACACAACTATATCTTGGACCCATATGCATTCACAAGGATGAATTTAATCCCTCCATGGTATTCTAAAATGAGTGTGGGTACATATACCAGTGTTTCATAACTAGCTTAATAACAAAAACAAAACAAAAAACCCAAAAGCCAAACCAAACCAAAACAACAAACGAAAAGGAAGTGGGCCGAGAGTTCTTTCTCTCCTGTGACCACATGCTTCTTGCTCATAGTACGAGAGATGCAAAAGCCTGAAGGCCCTGCTCCCTTGCTTGGGTTCATACACTGCACCACTCTAAGGGCTGGCCCTCAGCTCTTTTTCTGTAGCCCCTTGTGGAGAAATTCTACTATAAGCTTAGGGACTTGACCATCCATATAATGAATATAAAATCAGTACCTTCGCTTTTCTTAGAGCCTATACTGTTGTGTCTGAATTCCTAGTTATCTTGTCTGCAAGCTCCCTAGGCATCTGATATCCAAAAATGTGAAAAGGAATGGTGGTTCCTCTCCCCCCAGATCACTTTTTATATATTATTTCTAAATTTCCTCAATTTCTACTTCAGCAGACTCCAGTGCCATCTGCCTGAACGAATGACAGGGCTGAATGACAACCATGGAAACGGCAGTCTGAAGAGACCCTGGAGTGGTCCCAGTCTGGTTGCCAACACTGATTGCCTCTCTTCCCTTACCTCATCTGAGCATCCTTCCTTTATTTTCTTCATTTCCGTATGTTCGTTCAGAAACACAAATGCTTCTGGAGCTGCCCCCTCCCCCATGACACTCATAAAATGGACTTGCATGGCAATGTGAGGAAGGGGGTCAGCCTGATGCTAAGGGCATCAGGCTCAGTCTTGGTGGTGGACTCTCACAGTCAGCCTCTCTAGCGCTTCTGGTCTCTGATCCATCTGATTTTCTTCAGGAGATTTCTTTTATGCTTAAACAATCAAACTGTAGTAGGTGGTGAGCTTGAGAATTCATTACTAGAAGATAATTCCAGCAGAAAGCACCTCTTCCCACCTCCCCTTTTTCTATCTATATCTATATATCTATATCTATATCTATATCCTCTATCTATATATCTATATATCTGTGTGTATGTATTCTAATCTATTGCTTATCTATTAAATATATATCTGTCTGTCCATCCATCTGTCCATCTGTCCGTCCATCTGTCTGTCCATCCATCCATCCATCCTTCCACCTACTTACCTATCTAAACTGTATAACTAACCCATTGCTGCCATAACAAATTTCACCAGCTCAGTAGTAGCTCAACCAGCATCTTATAGTTCTTCAGTTATCATGCAAGTCTCACTAGCTAAAGTCAGGATGTTGACAGGGCTGCATTTATTTTCCTGGAGCCTCTAGGGGACAATCTCTTATCTGTTTACAATTTCTGGAGGCCACGAGACTTCCTGGCTTGTTAGTGCTTTCCATGTTCAAGGCCGGTCGCATCAGCAGAGGCCATTCCACACTCTGCTGTTTTCATTGCTTCCTTGGTTGCCCGGCTCTGGCTCACTGAAGCTAGAAAGGACTTTTCCTTTAGAAACTCATAAGATTAGACTGGGCCCACCTGGACAGTCCAGGGTAAGCTCTGGTCTTAAGGCCTCCTTCCTAATCCCATCTGCAAAGTCCCTTCTACCGTGTTAGGCAATGTATTTACAGGTCCAGAGGATTCATAAGTAGGGGTCTTTGGGGATCGGTATTTTTTTCTCCTGTCAACAAAACCTGCGTTAAAAATAAATGCTAGATTTACTACAAAGTGTGTGTGTGTGTGTGTGTCCATATACACATATATAAGACTTGGCTACCGTGTCTGCCATTTCTAATTTATCTCATCTTGCTGTTTCCAGTATACAGTGGATTCTTACTGAATCTTTTTCTTTTAATGTAAACTTTATTTTATGCATGTGGCTGTTTTGCCTACATATATGTCTGTATAGCATGTGAGTGCCTGGTACCCATGGAGACTGGAAAGAAGGTGTCACGTCCTCTGTAACTGGGGCCGCAGATTGTTGTGAGGCAACACCCTGGTCCTCTGAAAGAGCAGCCAGTGCTCTTAACCACTGAGCCATGTGTCCAGCCCCTGAATATATTGTTGATGGCCGTCTTGCTGTGCGCTGAGCTCCTCCTCCTTCTGGCTGGGATGGTAGAGAAGGCACCAGCATGGGCTGCCAGGCATTTCCTCTCCTGCTCAGCAGTGGTGTTGAAGCTTTGTTGCTTATTTCCATGAACCAGCTGTTACCTCAGCACTAGGGAGATGTCACAATTCCTGTCTTTAATTTAATTAATCCTCCCACCTCCCAGGGAGGGGAGGCCAACTCAGATGCAAAGTACAAAGATGGAGACACAGGGGGTCTCAGGCTATTCCACCATCACCAAAGTGGGGTTCAGAAAGGCCAAGAAAGAGGACCCTTGGCCCCAGCTCAGGCCCTCCCTGGTCCTCACAGTTTCCTCTGTCTGCTCTTGATCTATCACATGGTCACTGGGCTCAGTGGTGGAGAGACAGATTGTGACAGGGAAGTCAAGAGCGATCCTACAGCCTGGAATCTGTCCTGGAAATGACGCATCTGGGAAGACTTCACACTGCCACTGGCCCAGATGCTGTGGGGAAATGAACTTACAAACATGGTGGATGCTGTAATTCATGGGAGCACGGTGCAAGTCTCTTAAAGAAGCTGTTGTAATTATTAACATGTAATAGTACAGACAGTGGGATTCATCTCTTGACAGCATCCACCCCCATCTCTAACTCCACTCCCCCTTCCCAGTCTTTTACAGTGAGTGTTATTTTTTTAAAAGTTCCATATACAACCAAAAGCACATGCAAGGTGTCTTTTGCACCTGAGCCACTTTGTTTAAAATGCTATCCTCTGATTCTGTTTTTAGAAAATGAGTGACAGGAGTCTGTGCTTCCTGCCTTTATAACACCCTCGTGTGTGTGTGTGTGTGTGTGTGCATGTGTGTATACATATATACATATGTATATATGTATATGTACGTATAAAATTTTCTTTATCTTGTTATCCAATGACAGGACTTAACTTGATGCTGTATGCTGGCTATTATAAATAGGGCCACCATAAGCATGGTTGTGAAGATATCTCAGCTGTGCACTGACTTCATTTCCTTTAGGCATGTTGGACCATACGGTAGGTCTATTTTGTTAGGTAAGTATGTTGGACCATATAGTAGTTCTATCTGGAATATTTAAGAGATCTCTATACTGTTTACAGTACTATTAAATAACTCACACTCCCAGTCTACACAGTACACAGTCTTGTAGGACTCTTAAACTTCATTGTGCTCTTACATAAAGCCAATAGAAAACATTTGCCCACCCTCTGTGATGTGGCCCTTGTCTATATGCTTTACCAACACTTCTGTGGCTCTCTACTGCCCATCTGAGCTGGTCATGTGCAGTTTTCACAGGTCTGTACCCTTGTTGCTTCCTCCCCATGGGCTACTTCTTCCTGTCCCTTTTCCCTCTCTTTTTAAAAATTAATCATTCCATTCATCTACATCTCAAATGATATCCCACTTCCCGGTCACCCCTCTACAAACCTCACATCCCACATCTGCCTTCTCCCTCCCCTTTGCCTCTATGAGAGTGCTCTCCCACCCACCTACCCCACAGCTGCAGCATTCCCCTACACTGGGGCATCCAAACTCCACAGGACCAAGGGACTCCATGCCCATTGATGGCAGACAAGTCCATCCTCTGTTAGGTCAGTATCCGGAGTCATGGATCCCTCCCTGCGCAGTCCTTGGTTGGTGGTCTAGTCCCTGGGAGTACTGGGTGGTCTGTCCAGCCAACATTGTTCTACCTATGGTGTTACAATTCTTCTTTGCCCCTCCAGTCCTTCCGCCAGCTCCTCCACCGGGGTCCCTGAGATCAATCTGATGTTTTGGAACCAAGCATCCACATCTGCATTGGTCAGTTGCTGGCAGAACCTCCCAAAGAACGGCCACACCAGATTCCTGTCAGAGAGTCCCTCTTGGCAACAGCAACAGCATCAGGGTTTGGCGTCTGCAGACAGAATGGATCCCCAGGTGGGGCGTTTCCTGGATAGCCCTTCCTTCAGTCTCTGCTGAAAATGCCTTTGACAAAATACAACACCCCTTCATGTTAAAAGTATTGGAGAGATCAGAAATTCAAGGTCCATACCTAAACATAATAAAAGCAATATACAGCAAACCAATAGCCAACATCAAACTAAATGGAGAGAAACTCAAAGCAATCCCATTAAAATCGGGGACAAGTTCTTAAAGTTCTAGTCAGAGCAATTAGACATCAAAAGGAGATAAAGGGATACAAATTGGGAAGGAGGAAGTCAAGATATCACTATTTGCAGATGCTATGATAGTATACATAATTGACTCCGAAAATTCTACCAGAGAGCTGATAAACAACTTCAGCAAAGTGACTTGATATAAAATTGATTCTAACAAATCAGTAGCCTTCCTCTACTGAGGAAGAAAGGGATGAGGAAGAAATTAGGGAAAAAAATCCCTTCACAATAGTCACATATATCATAAAATATCTTGGTGTGACTCTAACCAAGCAAGTGAATGATCTGTATGACAAGAACTTCAAGTCCCTGAAGAAAGAAATCCAAGAAGATCCCAGATGGAAAGATCTTCCATGCTCATGGACTGGCAGGATTAATATAGTAAAAATGGCCACCTTACCAAAAGCAATCTACAGATTCAATGCACTCCCCATCAAAATTCCAACTCAATTCTTCATAGCATTAGAAAGAACAATTCTCAAATTTATTTGGATTAACAAAAAACCCAGGATAGCGAAAACTATTCTCAACAATAAAATAACTTTGGGGAGAATCACCATCCCTGACCTCAAGCTATGCAACATAGCAATATTGATAAAAACCACATGGTATTGGTACAGAGACAGGCAGGAAGATCAATGGGATAGAATTGAAGACCCAGAAATGAACCCACACACCTACCGTCACTTGATCTTTGACAAAGAAGCTAAAGCCATCAGTGGAGAAAGAGATAGCCTTTTCAACAAATGGTGCTGGGATCAACCGGAGGTCAGCATGTAGAAGAATGCAAATTGATCCGTTCTTAGCTCCTTGTACGAAGCCCAAGTCCAAGTGGACCAAGAACCTCCACATAAAACCAGATACACTGAAACTAATAGAAAAGAAAGTGGGGAAGAGCCTCGAGCACAGGGACACAGGGAAAAATTTCTTTCCTAGTCTTTTATGTGGGTAACTGACACTCTACTTCAGGTTTCTTCTTGGAGTACTTTATTCTAGGAAGGCTTCCTTGACAGCCAGTCTAGATCAGGTCTCACTGCCATATACCCCAATAAAACCGCCACCTTTGTAATTACCTAAATAAAATCTGCAGTGATGTGATCCCATTCTAAGGTCGATCTTTTTTCTTTACACTCCAAACTCCACAAGGAGCTTCTCACTCTTTTAATTTAAAGCACAGCACAGAACAGCACCAGAATAAGGGGTAACATCTAATAAAAGTTTATCGAATTAAGAACTTTCCAGTAAAAATTCCACCAACCTGTCAGGGAAGACATTCCTGAAGACGCTGGGATGTGGCAAGTTTCCATTTCTTTTGCAGATTCTAAAGCTGGGTTCCTCACTCTATACTGCTTAATTCTTCCACAGCTCAGTTTAATTTTAATGTAATTTATTTAATTTTAATTTTTTATTTTATTTTTCCACAGCACCGGTATTTTTTTTTAATTTTATGTGTATAGGTGTTTTCCCTGCATGTATGTCTGTGTACCGTGTGCATGTTTGATGTCTTCAGAATCTAGAAGGAGGGCAACAGATCTCTTGGGACTAGAGTTGCAGAGAGTTGTGAACCTCCATGTGAGGCTGGGAATTGAATCCAGGTCCTGTGGAAGAGCATTGAGCCACCTCTTCAGCTCCTTTATTTATTTTTTTTAAAAACACTATTCTTATTTGTTTTCTGGGGGATCTCACTTGTGTATACAATGTATTTTGATCATATCAGCCCCCAAGGTCCACTAAACACTCCTTACTGCACCCCTTCCCAGATTACTTTAAAAAAGAAATGATCTAATGAGTTCAGTCAGTGCTGTTCAAATATGCCCATAGGTGTAGGACTATCCACTGTGTGGATAACTTACCAGAGACCACACCCCTGAAGACAAATGACTCCACTTCCTTAGCAACCATCAGACAGCAACAGTTGCTCAGCTTAGGAGGGGGCCTCCTGAGGTGCTTTCCCATCGCCATGCCCCTTACTCCGTATTTCCAAGTGCTAGCAAATACAGATGTTGGACGAGAGAATGAAGGGAAGCAACACAGGCAGTGAGGGCGTGGCTAAAGGACCAGGCCCTGCCTAGAGCAGTGTCAATCACTACACTGGCATGGTTCCAGGAGAGCCTCTCACCTCTCAGCCTCCTCACCTCTACACTCCGGATATCAGCACCGTTGCTCTCAGGGCTTTTCCATCTCTGTTTTTAAAGATGAAATAAGGATGGACACATCTTTCCCACAAGTCTGCACTGAGAAGCCTTGAAAAAATTTCCTATTTTTGTGTCAGGGAGAAGCCAGCTGATTGTGGGAGAGCAGATTAAAATGGCTACAACTGTGTGGGAAGGCAGAATGAGTGTTCGGAAAACCCGAGCTAGCATTGAGGTGTTTGTCTATCACAGGCCTGCAGCATTTGCAAGCGAAGCCCTGAAGGACCACATAAACGCTCAGGTTCATCCACGACTGATTAATGACTACTAGTTACTTTTGTAGCTGTGTCCTAAATATCCATGAGAGCAACATGAAGGAGGAACCGTTTGCTTTGGATTACCATTTCAGATGTTTAGTCCAACGTGGTAGGGGAGTTGTGGCAGCTAGGCAGGGCAGGGCAGACCATATGGCAGCCAGGAAGGAGAGGGAAATAAAAGGAGGGAGGGAGGGAAGGAGGGAGAGAGAGAGAGGGAGAGAGAGAGAGAGAGAGAGAGAGAGAGAGAGAGAGAGAGAGAGAGAGAGAGAGAGAGAGAGAGAGAGAGAGAGAGAGAATGAATCAGAAGACTCACTTATTCCATCTGGGTTCCAGTTGATGGGGCCTACCTACCTCAGTGAGGGATTTGGTGATGTTTATTAATCTCCTAGGTGCTGCGTAGCCCAATCAAGTTGATAATCCAGATTAACTGTAACAAATCTACTCCTGTCACTCTGACACCCAGAGCTAGCTCCTTAAGCAAGAGGAGTTTCCAAGAGAAGGCTCAAAGTTATGTTCTGACTTGTCGTCAGCTCTCCTTACCCTGACCTTTCCTTCACCTTTCCTTCACCTTTACAGAAACATGTAAGTGACACAAACACACTAGTTTGGCCTGCCTGGTACAAGTCCTTGTTTCTCCCCTTGTTGTCTCTCGAGAGATGCTTACCTGGACTTGCTTATCTTTGAATTTCTGCTTGTGCTGATTGGCTCAGTGTGGGTCACCCAGAACACAGCTGTGCTTTCCTTCTCACAAAATGATCCTTCACTCCAGCAGGTGGCATCATCACAAGCCTGGGGTACCACTGTCTCTGAGTGATGTCATCTAAATGATGCCTCAGGCCACGGTGGAGGTTCTGCTCCTGCACCATAAACAGCTTTTGTGGTATATCCACCTCCTCCATTCTTCAGTGTTTTTTGACATTTCTAGCTGCCTACTCTTCTAGTCAAGAGCAGCTCAACTGTGACACATGGGTTCCTCTGTCTCCTCTTATCGTCTAGCCCAAAGTCCTGTTGCTATTTATTTATTTATTTAGAACACACACACACACACACACACACACACACACACACACACACACACACGTGCAGTGCCAACAGAAGCCAGAAGAAGGAATTAGATATCCTGGAAGTGGAGTTAAAGGTAATGAGCTGCCTGCTGTAGGTGCTAGGGACTGATCTCAAGTGTTCTGCGAAAACAGCAACCATTCCTCTGAGCCACCTCTCCAACATTACTATATTTTAATGCACAGATATCCAGTTACGTCTCTGATAGGCAGTTTTATTAAGTACTGGAGAAATCATCTGCACATCACTTGTTGGCACATCAGGCACCATAGTGAGTATTATGTGACTATTTTCTTTGAGTTGAGTGGTTTCAAGGGAGGCTCTTAAGACAGGAAGAAAGTAAAACATGCAAGGTTTAGGAAGTAAATGAAACTTACAAACCTCAGGAAGTACTTGAAAGCCACACTGTTCACAAGCCCTTCTCCAAGGTTATATAAACTGTTACAATTGCTTGTGAAAGGAGACTCTCCCACCAGTGGCCTTGTCTGCAAACTACTCAGGGTACACTAAATATACAGTTTTTGTGAGTTGTTATCCGTGCTTGGGTGGGATTTAGGTGGTGCAGATGAATAATTCTTGAATAACTCTTCTAACCATAAGAAAACTTTCTTATGGTTAACTGATAAACTTTCTGGTTCAATAAACTAGATTTGGGTGGAATTGTGCTTTTGGTCTGTTATTGGGATCCTATTGAAGTGAGCTCATGTTTGTTTTATGTTTCAGGAAAAGTCACACAACCATGGGATGCATTTTATCTTTCCAAAGTTTATTTGATAGAAAGGTAATCTCCAGTAGCAGTACTGGGAAATGGAACTTATGAAGATATGTTTAAGTCAGGAAAGCTGAGGCCTCCAAATGGATTGGCATCATTGTTATAAAAAGGTCTTGTGGGAGTTTCTCTCCCCCCACTTTCTTCCCCCACAAAAGCAGCATCTTAGAAACAGAGAAGCCAGACCTAGTTCATTGTCTTAGTGCTCTGATCTTAGACGTCCCATACTCTGGAACTGTAAGTAAATACATTTCTACTCTTTAAAAATTACTAGGTGCCTCAGCTTGTCTCTGTCACCTCTAAGCAGCCTGGATGGTCTCTGTCTCTTTGGGTGGCTTGACTGGTCTGCACATCTCCAAGCAATCCTCACTGCTTGTATACACTAAGGAAGGGAGGGGAATAGTGAATACTGTTAGTTTCAGTGACTTCCTGAAGTTTTTGAGTAGTTTACTTCCTGAGTTTAAGGAGTTTCCCCCAAGATGAAGGCCTCTCTCAGAAGGAATTGCTACATATCAGTAATACTGGAGATTTATAATGACGTCTCAGGCTTTAAATGTGAATGTGTTGGTATCTCTTTATATACTATTGGCCATTTAAAATTCTCTTATGTTGCTCCTGTGCCTCATTTTTTTTTTTTGGCCAACCTCTAGCTCTTACAACTTTTTGGCTCCCCATCTCTAATATTTTTTGAGTCTGGGAGATGATGTGTGATACAGATGCTCCATTTTGTAGTACCAACAAAGACTTTCCTCCTATGGAGCAGGTTTTAGGTCTAAATTAGAACTATTGATTACTTCTGTGACATTCATGCCATTATTGCAGAAATGAGCAGATCTTGTCATGCTGATCATTACTGTAGCTTGCAGCATTTACTGCTGGGTAAGACTATTAATGGCTCTCTTCCCATGCTCTGGGTCTTGCTATGGAAACAAGCTAGAAGAGATGGTGGAAGCTTCCAGTTAATAGCAGCTTGATTTCTTTATGTCTTATGATCACTATGTGGCGTCTTCAGCAAGAGTTTCATCCTCATGTTCTAGTGGATAACTAAGACCAGTGGTGTGAGCCTGTATTACTAAGAGCTGTGGTCATAGCTTGTATTACGTGAAGGTCATGTCTCTGAGACCACCTCTGCTATGGGTGTCTTTGCATGAGGGGTGGCCAACTATGATAATTGCTGAGTTGGGTCCATGGAACAGACAAAAAAAAGTGTATGTTCTGGAAGGAAACCAACATGGTGAAAGTAAAAACAACAGACTAGAAGAATATGAAAGCCTCAGATTCAGAGAACATGGAAGGGACAGCACCGGAAGTGAAGGTGACAGGTGAGGAAAGTGAAAGCCACAATGACAGAGAGGGAAGAAGCAATACACACAGACACACACACATACAAAGAGAGACAGACACACAGACAAACAAACACTGACTCATACATATACACAGGCACACACTGATACATACACAGGTAGACACATACAGACAGAGACAGGGACAGACAGACACACACAGAGATACACAGACACACAGACACACACATAGACATACAGATAGACAGACAGACATGCAGATACACTCACAGAGACACACACTGACACATACATCCATACATCCATCCATACATACTTACATACTTACACTTGCCTGTGCATACACACATGTGCACACACACAGAGACAGATGGAGACACACACAGAAAGAAAGATGTGGGGGGAAGAGATAGTGAGAGAGAAGAAGTGAGGAGTATGTAAGAAGAAAGTGAAAGCCACCTTTATTAGAACAGACAAGTGGCTCCCAGTGGGATGAGAGACACCCCGGAGCTGGGCTTCCACCCTCCCAACTCTGGATGAGATATTTTATGGGATCTTGGGGGAGAGGTTCCCCTTTCTCGAGTTCCCCTTCCTCCCCATTGTTCCCTCTGAGGCTGTCCTCTTAGCTTGTCCTTTTCTTTCCAAGGGCAGGTTTTATTTTTATTTTTATTTCTTCTAACAGACAGCCCACTGAGAAACTGCATAGTCCTGTGGTGCAAGGAGGGATGCAATAGAAATAAGTAGCCTCTTCGTGGGCCTGCCCTGTCTTCTCCATAGGCTTGGGCTTCTCTGATCCTTCTTCAGTGACTGGCCTTTACAAGGGTACCCCCTTTTTCTATTGACTTATGGACCCTGTCTTACTGAAGTATTGGGTTTTTAAAAAAAATGTACTTTGAATAACAGCCCTTCAGCAGATAAATCTATTCCAAATATCTTCTCCACTCAATTTCATATATTTTTCTGTCGTATATTTTTGAACTAGTTCTTATTTTTAGTGTAGTCCAATTTATAAAATTTCTTCTCTTTATTATTAGAAATGTTGTGTTCTATTTAAGAAGAGCAGCCAGCTCCAAGGTTGCAAAGGTGTTTGTCTTTTGAAAATTTTTAAATATTTTCATTATGACACTGAACAATTTCCATTCTTTTGAGAATAATTACTGAATCCTTGTTAAAATGTTTTGCCATTTTAAAAACAAATCATGTTCAGATAACGCCCTGAAAGCATCAAATCTTGGCAATGATGGGGATTGTTTAAGGCTAATGGGATTTTCCAAAAACAACTTTGATGGTTTGAAATAAAATAATTAGGCAGGAGTTCTTTTAGGAGAGTAGGAAGTCTCATGTTATATTAATAGTTAAGTAAAATTGCATAGATCATTCTCTTTTGTGTTGCAAATATTAAAAAGTCTTCAGGTACCCCAAGGGAGGTAATGATACGGAGGAAGAAGAACACATGGCACGTATTCTAAGCCCTGTGACTAGGAAGCGTGTGATGGTGACAGTTGTAGACACAACTGGGTGTGGCACTCTAGCAGAGTAGTGCTCTGGCCCTGCACCTCTCTCTATTTCTCTATTTCTGCTTCCCTGCACTGTTGGTGTCACCTTTAAGAAGACACATGGTTGGCCACTAGTACTCTAGATCTACATCACTATCATTTACAATGCAAATGGAGACCCATCTCTGAACCCTTTCCTGTGGTCTATGAGACGGAACACTGTGTGGGAGGTGGGACCACACGACAGTGGTGGGTTGGGGGTGGTGCTACAGGGAAGGGAGCTCTTTGCACCCGGGTTTCTGTTCTCAAGCAGGAAATTGAGGCAGCGTTTTCAGCCATCTGAAATGTATTTCTGTTAAATTGAGGGAAGGTCCTTTCAGTAATACTAAGGGATTTCCTCCACTTTTCATGGCATTTCTTGTTCTTCTTCCAAAAGTTTATATGACACAGGGCAGAGGCAGGAAGAGCCACTCCCTGCGCTCTTGAGCTCTGCATGATCACGCTTATAGATGGAAACATCAAAAGCCAAGGGGCTGCAGAGATGGCCCAGTGGTCAAAAGCACTTGCAGCTTTTATGCAAGACCAGAGTTCAGTTCCCAGCTCTCATGCCAGGTGGCTCACAATGGCAGGTAACTCCAGAACTGGGAGATCCTATGCACTCTTCTGACCTCTGCTTGTACCTGCACTCATGTGCACGCACACGCGCGCGCGCGCACACACACACACACACAAATTTAAAAGGAAGAGAAATGTAAGACAGTGTGATGTTGGCAAAATGGAGGCCTGTGCAAGCGTCAGTCATGTGTCCAGCTATGGTATTTAGAATCCAGGATAAAGAGTCTGTTAGTGTGCTTATTTTTGTGCAACGTGAGTTCTTCTGGAAGATGCATACATACATAAGGACACATTGCTGCTTCCTAGGCAAAACCACAACTTGGCAAAGGCACAGAGGATAGTACCCTAGGGCATGTTCAATGGAAATCCAAGTTCAGGATGCTCTGTTCATGCCAAATGAGGCACGAATTAGGACATTAAAGGGGCCAGCAAGGGATGACATCTTTAATGGGAAACATTAAGGGCACTGGAGGCTTATTCCATAAAAATGGCTGAACTCTGACTACATGAATATTGAGTCCTGTCCAAAGAACCTGCTCAGAGCTTTTGGGAAGTGCACAGGAAACATTCATCCTCCTCCTGTAGCTTCTCACCAAACAAGACTCCTACTTCTAAATCTTTGCTATTTAGAGGCATATATATCTACAATTGAGCTGAATTCAGCTCAGCTGAGTCTCTCTCTCTCTTTGTCTCTCTCTCCTCCTCCTCCTCCTCCTCCTCCTCCTCCTCCTCCTCCTCCTCTCCTCTCCCTCTTTATGTGTGCCTGCATGCTCTGGTGTCTTTCTTTCACTTTGAAAAGCTGCCTGCCCTGTGTCATGTTGACAAGAAAAAAACACACTGAGAAAATGTCACTGCTGAGTGGTCCCATGGGAGACAGCTTTGTCAAATGCCAAGCATGTGGAAAAGACAAAGGCCTAGTGGAGTCTAGTGAGAGAGAGTGTGACAAAGTGGCTTAGTAAGTACATGCTAGGGGCTGTCTACTGGGGCTCCCAAGATGGCCTTAGTACTTGTTTCTGGGTAAGATAAGGCATCTGGGAAGGGTATGATGGTGTTCCTTTAAATATCCAGGACCCAGCCTTGCCAGACCTGGATTCTGGGGAGATTGACAGATGAGAGTAGTCTCTGCGAATCTTATTCTAAGTTTACAATATATTTGATTTTCCCAAAGGGTTGTATGCATGTGCGCATGTGTACATTAATATGTGCCTGTTTTTATGTAATTCATATTCATGTGTGAGTGTGTGAGTGTGTGTGTGTGTGTGTGTGTGTGTGTGTGTGTATGTGTGTGTATGTGTGTGTGTGTGTGTGTGTGTGTGAATGTACTTAGGAATATGTATGTGGAAACCAGAGGACAGTCTTGGGTGGTATTCCTTAGGCACTGTCCAACTAGTTTTTTGATTCTTGATAAGTTCTCATGCTGGCTTGAAGCTAACCAAGTAGACAGGCTGGCTGCCCAAGGAGCCCCAGGGATCTGACTTTCCCTGTTCACCCACAGCCCTGAGAATACACACACATGCAACCATATCCAGTTCTTTATGTGGGTTCTTGTGATAAAACTCAGGTCCTCATGTTTACAGGCAAGGGCTTCATCAACCGAACCATCTCCTTAGCTCCTCAAAGGAACTTTGAACTGACTTGTAGGATGAACAGTGGTTGAAGAGAAGATAAATGTTAGGTAAAAATGTCTAAGACTCTAATTCATGTCTGTTTTGGACTTCCCACTGCAGTTTTCCCAGGACCTTAAAATTCCCATGACAAGTCTAGCATACCACAAGATCTTCTGTGAAGTTACAGACAGGTGGGAATGAGTGTTACTCTTTCCAAACCAGTGGATCTCTTCTCCTCAGAACCCAATTGGCTCAGTTCTATAAGAAACAATGTTCATGTCTTTTATGGGGAAAGTCAGAAAGATTATTTCTCTTTCTTCTACATTTCAAAGGTGATCATGAGATTGCCAAGATGGCTGATACTTAACAAAGGGTCCTCTCTTATCTTCGTGTCCTGAAGCATGTCAAATATTACCTTCCTCTCTATCCATGCACCCCAACTGGACACAGGAAACACAGAAGGAAACACAAGAGGGGCATTCAGGCTCTGAATAGAAGCCTGGATCATCCATCTTCCAAACCCTGATGTAGAGAGTCATTACTCCTTTGTTTCACAGATGTTTCCTGCATTTGTGATCATAGGAATTAGACAATGGATATTTTTAAACCATACATTTATCCATTTAGAAAATACATTATAGGAGATTATGCTTCATGCTCGTGGCTCTGGGGGAGTCCACACAGGGGTGCTGATGATCCTGGCACTCAGGTATCTCAGTAGCAAAGGAAAGAAACAAAGGTAAACAGAGATAATTCACTATAAGATACAATAAGAAAGGTCTAAAGGGCTGTGCAAGCCACCTCTCACGCTTACAGGCAGACTATGGTCTCTCCAGGCAAAAGAGGTTTATAAAGACCCTGGGAAATCCTCAGAACAAGCTTCAGAAAGACAGAAATAGGCCAACCCAGAACCCTAGGCATGGATGCCTGTTTTAAATGTCCCCTTCTAAACTCATGTTGATGTTAACTGCCATTGAGACCATGGGAAAATTAACTGCCAATTAGGCCATGACATCTCTGCCAGGACAAACAAATTAATGCCATTCTTACAGGAATACATTCTGGGGTTGGGGGAGGGTGTGTTTGATTTGATTTCTCTCTGTCTCACACATGCACACTTTGGTCACACTGCCATGTAACACAAGGATCCCAGGCAGCAGTGGTGGCGCCCTTGGACTTCCCAGCTTCCACGACTGTGAATCAAGCAGGCTTTTATCATCTTTAACTAGTTTATGGTTTTCTGTTACAGATAGAAAACACATCGAGCAGTGGATATCATTCTGAGGATTCCACCTAAGATGATGACCACAATTTCATCCTGTTACTCCCCTTTTGTCGACTTAGCCAGCTTACAGCCACCACTGCTTCCTTTTAACAGCATCTTCTGGGAGGCTGCTGGAAGCAGTTAGGAAACGCTAAGATCGAAACACGTCGGGTTGTGGCTCCTCTCATCAGATGAGACCTCAGCACCTTCAGGAGATGCTATCTAGACAAAATGGCTGAGGTCCTATGTTTGCTGCAGCCTGGGTCAATGTCTGCTTATTGGCCCAAGGGTGAAGGAGAGCCTGTTTGAAGAAGAAAAGAAGTGGGGAGGAAAAGGTGTTTGGCAGAAAAGGACGTCAAGCTACAGCTTACAAGTGATGTTGATATATTCATCTATTCTCTCTCTCTCTCTCTCTCTCTCTCTCTCTCTCTCTCTCTCTCTCTCTCTTTCTCTCTCTCTCCCCCTCTCTCTCCCTCCCTCTCACCCAAGACCTTGAACATTATGGAAAAACACTACCACTGGGCTATATCTTTAGTGAGATTCTGAAAAAAAGGAAAGGTGATACTAGGTAGACAAATCAGAGGAAACCAAAAAAGAGGTGGGATTTGGACTGAAGTTTTGATATAGAGAAGTTTGGGGGAGTCTGTCTAGGATTTGGGCTTTGGGGAAATTGCTACTATAAGAATGTCCCATTCTAAGCAGTATGGAAAAAATCACAGTCATGTTTACCTTGACTTGTGGGGAGTTGAGTTAAGTCAATTCCCATACATTGGGAATTGGATCATCTGCAGGATGCTTGTCAGTTGGTTAGTGGGTTTGAAATAGAGAATACATGTAAGACCTCGAGGTGGCCATATTTGGTCAATTAGCATGGAAAGACAGAGAAAGCAAAGAAAGTAAGCAAAAGATTAGAACCACTGGAGGAAGTAAAGAGAAAAGCTTATTGGACTACTGAGGGGGAAGGAAGGAGGATGGGGCCAGAGTCCTCGTTTTTCTACAGTTCTCTGGTTCTTATCCTGGTCCTTGTGAGGTCTTGCTGTGACTGACACTTTCAGTTTGCATGAGATCTCTTTCCATCTTTCGAGTCACTTCTGTCTTCTGCTGTCATTGAAGGACTGAGGGATGTGAATCTGCAGAGATGGTCCAAAAGGTGAGGAAGAACACTGCAGGCAATTTGAGGTAAACCCAAAGTGCAAAAGCATGGGACTCACAAAACACAGTACACTATCATGATTTGTTTATTATGTAAGTAAAGGCTGGAGACTGAGATGGAAGGGGAGTGAAGCTCTTTGGTGAAGACAGAAGCATCTAGAGGTCAATTTGGGTGTAAGGTGAAGCCATTGAAGTTTTCATCTGGATAATAAGATGATCAAATTTTGCTTGATCACATTTGTAACCAAAGAAAATCCCAAATGCTTACTTCCCAGGACTGGAAGGGAATCCCTGCTGTGCCTCATTTCCATAGTGTCTGGGACAACTTACTTTTCAATTCCTTCCTATTTCCTTTACTATGGGTAGCACTCTTCCCTGAAATAATCTAGCATTCATGGATTCTATTCCCAAGTCAGTCTCACGAACCTAGTGTGGGGATGGACATGGGAACTTTACAACCTGAATGACCAAAGTCTTCAGCAAGATCTGCTTCCAAGGCATATTTCTCCTCCCTGGCAGTAAACAGATGATAGAAAACAATGCATTCTGGGATACCCCAAGCTTGAGAATATTGTTTGGATGCCTCTGAAAGAGTAGAGCTAAATTGCTTAATGAGGGGAGTTGTTTATTGCTGTCGTGTGAATTTCCTGAAGAAACGTTAACAAATATTTATTTATCCTCCGTTAGGGTCCCAACTATAGACCCAGGGAATGGTTCTACTCAAGTCTAGCTTTGTGGGCCAGTGGGTGTATCAGAGGTAGTTATAAAGGGCTTGTGTAATTGATTCTAAGTTGCAGCCTTGAAAAACCCACCCCAGCATGGGCGATGAACCAAGAGAGCTTGGTCATTGGATTTCCTGCAAAACTACCCATAGGAAGCAACACCAAGGATCCTTTCCCTGCCCACTGATTGTTCACTTCCTCTAAAACCTGGCAGCGTTTGTGTGAGTAGACCAGGGGCTTTCCACACCTTGCAAGTTTCATTCACTTTGTAGCTGTCTGAGACCCTATTCTCCTTCCAAGAAGGAGTATTTCAGGAACTCGTTCTTGTTAGTCGCACGGTAGTACACCTTCATGGCTGCACCCAAGTACAAGATAGAGTGAGTGGTGGATCTGAGGTGTCGACTTTCTGAGCACCTTGTCATTGGACTCTCTCCATTGTGAGTCTTCTGTGACAGGAAGAGAATCAGGAGAGGGGGAGGACTACACTGAGCAGCAGCTAATTGAGTAGCCGGACTCTCAGCAGCAGTAGGTACCAACCAGGCTAGGGAGCAGGGACAATTACAAATAAAAAGGACTGCTGAGAGCCAGGGTGAGCCTGTAATGGCCTAGTTAGGCGGGTGTGTTTAGGAGGGCCATGATAGGCCTTTTAGTGTGAGCTTGGGGGAAGGGGGGATCCCACACTGATAGGATGAGAAGGTTCAAGTCTGAGGGGTGGGGGCCACATGCTCATGAATGCTATTGCTTCCTGGCTACATGGTAGTTCTGGCCAATTAGCCCAGTTTCCCCGGACTTCTCTTGTTCCCCTCACTACTAATGGTGCTAAGGTCAAAGAGCATCCCTCAATTCAACATCCACTCATCACGCCAGACTCTGTCCACAGGTAACCGACGCGCCTCCAGGAAGTGTAGTGAAGCTGTATGGTGGGAATGTTCCCAAGACCGACACAAAACATTTACAAAGTGGAAATTCCAGTAAGTAATTCTGGTAAGACAAGGGGGATGGGTGCTTAGTGTTCCTGGAGTTCTGTGAAGAGAAGGCCTTGGCTGCCATAGGGGAGGAGGAGGTTTTTGCTTTGTGTCTATGGACATGTGTGATCAGGTGTGTGGGGACAGGAAGCTTTCTGAGCTCAGTGTTTCTGTGCATCGTTCTGGGGATTTTCAGCTGAACTCACTAGGAGGAAAGGTAAGAGAGGGGCCAAGGCGTGTGTGAGGATGCCATTTTTTTTTCCTTTTGTCCATGAAGACAGAAATCATAGTTTGAAGAGGGAAAGAAATACAGTGAAGTCTGACTGACTTCTTATGGTGCCACAAGTCCCATTCTGAGAATGGACCTCAGAGAACAAGACTTTTCTTAACCTGACCTTCCCAGGTATGAGGCTATCACAGCTGGCATGCCTCTGTTTGCCGTCACTCACAGAAAAGTGGTGAATTTTGTGAAACCGAAGATTGTTTACTGGGAAGTCAGCCTTCCATCTCCCCCATTTTCTAAGAGCTTGATGGTTATTGCTTTAAGGAGTTTTGTTTTTAAACAGTAGATTTACATATCTGGCTGATGTAATTTAAATGAATCTGTTGATGAGTAATCTAGCCATCTTCCCAGCATATAGGTCCTATCTGTTTCACTCTAGACTTCCTTACCCTATGCAAATTCTTTCCTCATTGAACTTAAGTCCTTGTCCATGTGTCTATCTGCTCGTCCCTGGCGTGCATACACTCTCTTTCTCTTCTTATTACTTATTTTTAAATTTAAATTTTAGGGGGTTTATTTTAGGACAGAGTCTCAAGTGGGCTAAGACAGAACTTGGAACTTGATTGGTAGCCGAAGATAAACTTGAACTCTGTTTCCAGGGGCTTTTACAATCTTACCCCCTCCTCTTCCTCAAAATTCCCTGAGCCCCGAGGGGGAGAGTCCCATTTAGAACTCAGTGTTCCAAGGTCTCTCGCTCTGCACATTGTCCAGTCAAGGGTGTCTGAGCTGCAGAATGAAACTTCTCTGGTGGCCAAGTGAGATACTGATCTCCTTCCCAGGCTGCTGTGGCCACCACAAGGGCAAGTTTTCAGATGGGAGATAACCTTGCTGTGTGTTGGGTTTCTTGCCCACCTCAGCCACCCTATTATAGGATTTTAACAGAAAAGTGAGACAAAGCATGCCACGCCCTCAGACTTCAGAGGTAGCACCTATTCAGAGTAGTCTATGGAGTCAGCTACTCCCACCTCTGTGGCTCCAATCACGGCAGAAGCACGGTTTCCTATGAGCTAATGTTAGCTCTCATTCCCTAGCTCCCCCTAAGGAACAGGGCAGTTTGCATTTCTCACCAGCACACACACACACACACACACACACACACACACACACTCCTTTCAGGTTTGTAGCTTGGCTTCTGGTAACAAGTAGACACAGAACTATTACAGACCGGAGAGCAGATCAAGCTCATCCCCAACTCAGAGAAAGAAAGGAATAAATGGAATCCAGGTCATGTGATTATTTGCTTTGTGACCTGGAGAAGATCCCACAGAAACATTAGAAATTCTGCTTTCAAAGATTTCAGTTCTTCAGCTTTCTCTCTTTCTCCCTGCAAAGAATTTCCTAGATCTTTACTAGTGTAAAATAAAATCCAAACATCTGACTACTTCAACTACCATTTATTTATTTTTATTAATTGATTTTGTTCCTTGACAATTTCATACATGTGTATAATGCAATGTCAATACTTTCTCATTCCTACCCTCTCTGATCTTCTTACCATCTCTTCTGCTCATTCATACTAGTCCCTTTCCCAGACTCATGACTTTTGATTTTGTGACTCATTTAGTTTAATCAGGGCCATCTGCATAGCCATTGGATTGGAAGTGTCCATTGGCACCTGATGGTGCTACCAGAGGGTTCACAATGGAAAGGATTGGAGAACTCTATTCCCTGAAACTATCAGTAGCAAAGTCTCCTGGATGAAAGGCAGGGCCGCTAAGCCGGGCGGTGGTGGCGCACGCCTTTAATCCCAGCACTTGGGAGGCAGAGACAGGAGGATTTCTGAGTTCGAGGCCAGCCTGGTCTACAAAGTGAGTTCCAGGACAGCCAGGGCTACACGGAGAAACCCTGCCTCGAAAAACCAAAAAAAAAAAAAAAAAGAAAGGCAGGGCCGCCAGGTCTCCACCCATGTCTGACTGTTGACAGATCTGTTCTTTGAACGACCCAATGTAGGCATCCTTCTTTGAGGTCATGATTTCAATGTCCAGCTAGAGTTTTTGTTTCAGACTCAAACTGCTATCAGAGTATTCCTCTGGGATGACTAAGCTGCAACTTAACATGATCAACACAAGATACCTTAGACCTTCCTCAAATCTGCGGCTTTCGCCGGGCAGTGGTGGCGCACGCCTTTAATCCCAGCACTTGGGAGGCAGAGGCAGGCAGATTTCTGAGTTCGAGGACAGCCTGGTCTACAGAGTGAGTTCCAGGACAGCCAGGGCTACACAGAGAAACCCTGTTTCAAAAAAAAAAAATCAAAAATCTGCTGCTTTCACCCCTCCTTACCTTCATACACATTAACTCTAATCTGGTTGATGGGGACCAAAGCCCTCAGAGCCATTTCTGAGGCCTCTTCCTTCCCATGTTAGATTTAACTAGAATTCTCACTATCTCTATCTTCAAACCCTGTTCAAATCTGATCACTGCCACCCCTCCCCCACCTCTGTGGTCACCAACTCAGTCCTTGCTGCAAAAGGCTCCCGCCAGCGTGGCTGCTTCCACTCTGATCTCTATATTATTTATAGCATCAAAGGTTGACAGATCTTGGGCTAGGGAGAGAGAGAGCTCACTCAGTAAAGTGCTTGCTGTATGAGCACAAAGACCTGATTTTATCCCCAGAACCTATGAGAAAAATCTAAGGAAACTGGAGCATACTTCTTATCCCAGCTCTGGGGATGTAGAGATGAGACTATAGGGCTAATTGACTTAGTCTAGATAAACCTGTCAGCACCAAGCACTGACCACTAAGACTTTGTCTTCAAACAAACAAAAAAGGAAAGGTAGCTCTTGAGGAGTGATACCCAAAGTGTCCTTTGACTCCCCTGTGCATACATGTGAATGAATACCTGCACTCCTGTGTGCACCCACATGGACACACAGACAAAAAGACTGGTCCTCTCAAAATTAAATTAAATCAGGCGATCACTCCTTTGCTTGCCTTTCCGGAATCTGTCCTCTTGTCTCCCCAACCTTTCCCCTGACCCCCCAATTGCTCATTCCTGTTTCTTTGCTTTCTGGCACGTTGTGACTATGTGGAGCACAGTCTGCCTCCAAGTCCCTCATATGCCTTTCCTTGATTCTGAAAAACGCCTCATGTACTTCTGGCACATCTCCTGCAGACATAGGAGTGACTTCTTTCCTCACCTCCGAAGGATCCCTCTCAAATGATCTTTCCTTCTACCGCCTTCTGTGACTTTCCCAACCTAACTGAGTAACACGGTACCACTGAGCTGAGTAACACGGTACCACTGAGCTGAGTAACACGGTACCACTGAGCTGAGTAACACGGTACCACTGAGCTGCATCCTCAGCCAACCCCTAGAGACTTAGAGCATCAGTTATTGATTTTTGCTGCAAGCACATCTGAACCTGAGGTTCAAGGTGATCCAGGCTGGGCTTGGCTTTGAGTCACAGCTTGTCTGGCCTGGCTTCCTCCCTGACTGTAGGTTCAGACTGTGGAGTCTGCCCGAGCGGGAGTAAGAGCTTCCCAGGGAAAGCCTGTGTCTTGGTGATGGCCAGTTGAGTTGAACACAACTTGCAAGTGCCAAACTCAGCATTTTCTGGTAATGACAACATGTATAGGGTGGGCTTGTTTTTGCGATGTGTTTATCGTTTTGGCCTTGGCTTGGGTGAAATGTTTCTATTAGTCAGCAAGAAACCCCTCCTGTATCTCTTGTTGTTCAGATACTTCCTCTTCAGAGTCACTCTCCCTGACAACAGCTCTAGGTGTAGCATCCTTCTCCGGTTCTCCTCTACCCAGTCTTTTTATATAGCATTAGTCTGTACACACCAAAGCACATTATTCAGTCACTAGATCCTTCTGTCTCTTCTATCAAAACACAAACTTCTTGAGACTTGATTCTTCAAACAGTTCTTGGAGTAGGATTTCAATGAAAATCACTCAGTATGGCCTAGAGAGACAGTTCAGCAAGTAAAATCCTTGCTGTATGTTTCTCCAAGTTGCTTTGGTCACTGTGTTGTCTCAGCATCAGAAAAGCAAGTTAATACACTATGCCAAGCCTGCAACCTGCATTCAGACCTGCAGAACCCACACAAACAACTGAGGATGACCGTGTGTACTGGTAATCATGATGCTGGAGGCTAGAGGCAGGAGGATGTGGAGGAATCATTGATCAGCCAAGCAGTGAGCTCCAGGCTCAGTGATTAGAGAAAAGACACCCAGTATTGACCTCTGGCCTCTCCATGTGCACACATGGGAGTGCACACAGTTGTACCTATGCATACTACATACATCAAGTCACTGAACAAGTATGAAAAAAAATGACTGGAGAAGTCTAAAATTCTATTAGAAGTCATCACAGGAGGTAGAAGGATTGTGGTCTTACTTCTTACCATTTGTTTCTTCAGGGCAGAACTTTTATTTGTTTTGTTCCAAGTGTTGGGAACGTAACCTAGAACCTTGTACACAAATGTTCTACCGCTGAGTTACACCCTCAATGCTGGAATCCCTCTTGTTGATATAGCATCAATTACATTTTGCATGTGTGTGTGTGTGTGTGTGTGTGTGTGTGTGTGTGTTTTAAAGTTTGCTTATGATAAACTGCCCATTTAGGAGAATTTCTGAGTTTTCTGATGTTTTGATTATTTCTGAAGTGCTTCTCAGAGCTTGTAATATACCTAAACTTCTTGCCTGTTGGGATTGAGCTAAAAGTATTCAGAAGTAGCTAAGCATTGCTGAGAGTTTGTGAACTGGTTGCTTCTGTGTCTTGTCTTGTGTGTGGTATCAAAACAAAACCCTTCAACATGGGAAGATATTGTAGTCAAAAGCAATCTATTAATGCCACAGATAATAGAGTAGCTTTAAAACACCCAGACAGTCTTCTTTTCTCTCTCTTTCCATTTACCTATCTTGATTCTACAATGACAATGTCATAGTAATATCCTTTTCAGACAGATGGCTCAGTTGTTAGGAAAGCATACTGTTTTTCATAGAGGACCCAAGTTCAATTGCTAGCATCCACATTGTGCAGTTCACAAACACCTGTAACACTAGTTCCAGAGGACTGTTCTGGCCTTTGAGAGTACCATCACACAGATGTACATACAAACACACACACACACACACACACACACACACACACACAGAGAGAGAGAGAGAGAGAGAGAGAGAGAGAGAGAGAGAGAGAGAGAGAGAGAGAGAGAAACATGCATATACATATACTTAAGAATAAAATAAATGAAACTTCTCTCTGTGTGTGTATGTGTGTGTTTGCATGTGGATGCACATACTATGCACATGTATGGAGGTAAGAATATCACTTTTGGAAGTGGCTCTTTCCTTCTACCTTGCTGAGATGGGATATATCTTTTTCTTTGGGATTGTACTTTGTATTGCAGGTTACCCAGACCACAGGCTTCCAGGTGATTCTATGTCTGCTTCTCATCTCATCTAGGAGTGCTAAGGTCACAGATTGAGTTTCAGGATCAAACTTGGGTCATCAGGTTGGCAAGGCTAGTGCTTTGCCCTTTGAGCCATCTCCCTGACCTGAGACTTAGGTTTTCATAACTTAGAAATATAGTAATTAGAAAATGCAACAAATCTGTGTGGTATTTACTCCTTTCTGGGGTAGTTTATTACCATGCACATTTCTTCTTTATAAGTAAAAATAGTCATTCCAACTTGAGTTCTGCACTAGGAAAATAGGCCCAGAGGAAATAAACAACATCTTAAGGCCACTTGGCAAGTCAGTGACCAAGTCAGCATAAAGGCTCCAGCTGTCTGCTCCACATAGATCTGGAAAGTTGAAATGTTACCATAACCTATTCTGATAACTGTTATTGATGATTTTCGTTTTCTGTTTATAAACACTATCTAGCTCAGAGACACTTGAAAGGAATAAAAGTGTCCCAGGCAAAGCAGTGATCAGCCATCTTGTCTTGCCCATCACTAAATTTGTAAGGATACAGCTAGGTAAGTATTAATGGAATAGAACGCACAACAGCTGCCTAGAAAATTAGGGGAATGTGTGCAAAGGAGAAGAGGCTTTGCACAACAGGAGGCGCAAGAAGTCAATGTGCTCACAGATGCTGGGGCACTTTCTTTGCTAGCTCGACTTCCTTGGGATTTCAGCACAGAGGCCTAGTCCTGTCTACTACTTGAGCCAATCCTACTGAGAATATCAAATTCTTCCAGATGGTAGGGTCCAGTATCATGCAATTTGGAACAGATGACTGATATAAGCCACGTTTTGCTGTATGTTCATCAAGTCCTTACTGTCTTTTGGTCGCTGCAGTGGTCAATCTGTGTGACTGGATTTCTCTTTGAAATCAGGAACAGGAAATCATTTACCTCAATCTCTGCTGTTCCAAGTGCCCAGTATCAGCTTACATCCCAGCAGGTGGTTAGGGTTTGCTTTTGTAGAGTAAGGTATTGGTTGGAAATCTGAACGGATTGATGATACTTTGGATACAATTACCTTCCTGATCTTAACCATAGTGTGCAGTATTTAGTGCTCAAGCCCCAGTGTCTTGCTAAAACACAATGAATGACTATACATACTTCTTGGTCTCTGATTCCTATTCTTGACATGAACTTTTCTGGATGGTCATCGGTCTGACCCATTTGATACCATCTTTTTAGATTATGAGTTGTCATCTCTCTACCTACTCATGAGGGTGCTATTGTGTGGTAAACCAGCATCTCCATCTTTCAAATCCCAGAGAAAAATGTGGCTTATAAGGATATATAATCCACTCATTCTTTTATTCGATATGGCCATCCATCCCTCATCACCTACACTTGATTGTGAGCGGAAAGGCTACTCTTGTCTACATTTAGGGGTGATGAAAACCATTTCAAAACCATGAGCCCCTACTAAGTGGATGTTAAAGTATTTTTTTTTTTGAAGAGAAGGAAGGAAAAATTCCTGGCTCATGTTCAGGACTTTTAAAGACAGAAGTGGTCTTGGCAGTAAGAAAAAATTCAATTCCATTTAGGAGAGATTTATTTGCTTTTAAATTACTTTTATATGTCTGGAACCACTGGGATAAAACAGAATGGTTGGTCATGGGTCCTTCTCTCCAGGTATTAACAACCTAGTGTCAAGGTAGAGCAATAGTGGTGGAAGTGGGTGTGCTGATTCCAGCATCAAATGGCCTTGCCCGCACAGCAACACCTAAGGGCTCAAAGCTTTATTCTTTCCTGAGAGACTGAGGAAGGCAGAAGCCTAGAAGCCTCTGTGTTGTTTTTGTTCTTTCCATTGTTTCTTTGAGATGCTCTCTTTTGACCTGACTGTGAATCATTATTATAAGCCAATGTCTAAACAAAACATGAAATGTTATACTGTAATATGCCCTGCCCATTTGGACCATCCTCTCTAGACCTGTCTCTCCTACGCAGTCATTTACGTCAATTTCAAGTGTATTCTTTCAGGGTGGTATGGTATCAACAGTGCAGGTAACAGTAGACATCTCATCCTTTTTCTTACTTAAAAGCTAACACTATATACATTCCTCATATAGCTTTTGTTCTTTTACGGTAGAATCCCAGGCAAATATATTGTCACAAAATAAAGACTTTCTTCCTTCAGTCTTATAAGTGCAAACAAAGGAAGTCTTATTGTTTATTTAGTCATTTCCCTATGGATGGCTACTTGGATTTCTTCCTATTATCTTCTATTAAAAATAATGTTGCACAAACCATTACCTCATCATTTCTTATGTTTGAGAGAGTTTCTGGGAGGAAAATACCTGTTCAGACCACTCACGGACCTTTTTTTTTTTTAAATTCAAGTTAATCATTATGCCAAGTTGTATTAGTTAGGGTTTTACTGCTATGAACAGATACCATGACCAAGGCAACTTTTATAAAGACAACATTTAATTGGGGCTGGCTTACAGGTACAGAGGTTCAGTTCATTGTCATCAAGGTGGGAACATGGCAGCATCCAGGCAGGCATGGTGCAGGAGGAGCTGAGAATTCTACATCTTCATCTGAAGGCTGCTAGCAGAAGACTGACTTCCAGGCAGCTTGGATGAGGGCCTTAAAGCTGACACCCACAGTGACACACCTACTTGAACAGGGCCACACTATCTAATAGTGCCACTCCCTGGACCAAGCATATACAAACCATAACATTCCACTCCCTGGACCCCATAGGCTTTTTCAAACATATGAGTCTATGGGTGCCATACCTAAACACAGCATAATGCAAAATACATTTAGGCTAACTTCAAAAGTCTCCATAGTCTATAGCAGTCTCGACAATGTTAAAAGTTCAAAGTTCAAATCCTCTGACATTCATCTAATCACTTAACTGTAATTCCCAAAGTAAGATGTGAAACCAGCTGGGCAAACTCCAAACTCTGTATCTCCATGTCTGATGTCAAAGCAGTCTTCAGATCTCCAATTCCTTTTTCATCTTTGTTGATTGCAACTAAGTTCTTTCTTCTGGGCTTGTTCCCCTACTTGTTAGCAGCATTCCTCAGCAGATATCCTATGGCTTTGGCATCTCTAACAAGGTAACTTGAACATTACAACTTCTTGTTCCAATGTCTGGGATCCACACATGACCTTCTGGGCTCCTCCAAAGGGCTGGTGTCACTTCTCCAGCTCTGCCCTCTGTAGCACTCTAAGCTCAGGTGGATCCACTCCACTACTGCTGCTGTTCTTGGTGGTCATCTCATGGTACTGGCATCTCCAATACACTGGGGTCTTCTGCTGCAACTAGGCTTTACCAGTAGCCTCTCACAGGCTCTCTTCATTGGTGCCAAGCTTCGACTCCTTTACATGACCCCTTCAGTCCTGTGCTGTCAACTGTATCTGGGGTTGCACCATCACCAGTGGCCTTCCATGGCCTCTCACAGTGCCAAGCTGTTCTTCATGATGCCTTCATATCTTCAAAACCAGGACCACCCGGGTGACTCTTACATCTTACCAACTACAGCTGCAGCACGAGGTACATCCTTGGCTATCTCTGGAACACAGCTTCTTTGTGCTCTCAGAAAACACTTCCCAGAAGATTTCACCTCAGTGATGCTGGCCTCTTCCAACACTGCAAATTTCTTAGCTCCAGCTAACCAGCACCAATTGTCCCAGTAGTCACTTCTATTCTTGACTCTAAAGCCAGAGCCACATGGCCTAAACTGCTGAATTCTGCTGCTTGCTGGGGCTGGAACACGCTCCCTCCTTGTTCAACTTCATCAACGCTGGGATTAAAGGTGTGTACCACCACACCTAAATTTAAACTTTACTTCACCTAGAACTTGCTCCGTCCCAGGTTGGCCTTGAACTCAGAGATCTGTTTGACTTTATCTCCAGGGATTAAAGGTGTTTACCAGCATGCGTGGATCCAAATTTAGCTCAGTAGGATCTTGATCCTAAATCCCATTCTCTTAATCTGCTATCTTCTAGAACTTACGATTCAGCTCCATTTTACTTCCTGGTGCCCCTTTAATATTTAAACCATGTATTTTATATTTTTCCTTTCTAAACTTGGTATACTTGATCAAAACACTCTTCATGAGACTTAACCAGAGAACACATTCTGTGCTAGGAGTTTCTGAGACTTCCTTTGCCAATGCAATTAGCATACACCTCTTTACCTTAGCTTTAGGTAGACTCTTCAGACAAGGGCAAAAAGCAGCCACATTCTTCACCAAAATATTACAAAAACAGTCTCTTAGCCACACATTAAAATTCTCCTCTGAAACCTTTAGAGCCAGGCTTCCACAATTCAAATCACCCTCAGCAACAAAGTCTTTTGTATTCCTCCTAGGATGGCCCACTAAGCCCCAGTTAAAGTGTTCTACTGATTTCCAAATCCAAAGTTTCCAAATCCACATTTTGCCAAACAAAAGCATGGTCAGGCCTATCACAGCAATACTCCGGTCCCTGGTACCAACTTCTGTCTCAGTTAGGGTTTTACTGCTGTGAACAGATACCATGGCCAAGGCAACTCTTACAAGTACAACATTTAATTGGGGCTGACCTACAGGTTCAGAGGTTCAGTTCATTATCATCAAGGTGGGGACATGGCAGCATCCAGACATGAATGGCCCAGGAGGAGCTGAGAGTTCTACATCTTCATTTGAAGTCTGCTAGGAGAAAACTAGCTTTCAGGCAGCTAGAATGAGGGTCTTAAAGCCCACACCCCACAGTGACACACCCACTCCAACAAGACCACACCTCCTGATAGTGTCACTGGGTAAAGCAAATACAAAATATCACACTAGGTTCAGAGATAGTTGTTTTACTGCAGAGATTCTTGTATTGGTTATTTTCTCATAGCTTTAAAAAATTCCAGATGAAGGCAGTATATGGAAGAAAGGGTCACTTCTGCCTCAGGATTTGAAGGAATACATCTGATCCATCACAGTAGCATATATACAGCGTAGGAATTTGAGACAATTGGCCACATTGTGTTTGGCAGAGTCAAGAAACCCAGACAGAACGATGAAGGCTAGTACTCCATTGCTTTCTTTCTTTTTTTCCACCTTTTTCTTCAGCCCAGGATCCTAGTCTATGGGATTGTATTGCCCAAATCCAGGATGGATTCCCTCTCCTCATTAAACCTCTCTGGAAAGGCTCTCACAGATACGCCCAGAATCGTACCTCCTAGGTTATTCCAAATGCAGTTAACTTGGCAATGAAGATCAACCATCGAGGTTCAGAAAGACAACAGCCAAAGATCCTTTATGGTTGAATTAAATGGTCCTGTGAGAGATCAAGTAAGCTCTAGAAACCCCTTCAGGCATGCAGGAGTCACTTCTTCCCGCACAACCTAGCTAATATGATTGATCCTCTTATCAGATGCTGAGTTCCAATTCCATCAGCATTTATTGCTGCCTAGTTAATGTATTGAGCCCTTGTATATCAGTTTAGTCAACAAATGATACTGAGCATGCATGCGGTAAGCCTTGAGGTCTGGTGGGCATGGACGTGAGAAGGGGATAATTCTTGGTCCTTGCTCTCTATCTCCTACTGTGTAGCAGATAGCTAGAAGGGATGTGTATTGTAGCCATTGCTGTAGACTTAGATACTGGGAAAGCTTTAGCAGCTCTGTCTTCTCTGTGTAAGCTCTCTGCAGCATAGTAGAACCCCACATATAAAGCCTAGGAACTCAATCTAGAGACTTGAATTTTGCTTTGATCCGTGATACATACAAATGTGTAGCTTTTCTGAACTGTCGAATCTTCATCTGGAATGCACGAGAGCACCAAATGATGCAAGCATGTGGAAGTGCTTTGTAATTATTATTTATATTCTCTCTTCCCAGGAAACAACATTGTGAGAACAATCAAGAGTTGGGATAATTTAGTGATAATTACCATATGTGTCTTTGGTCCTTCAGAGGCTCTCAAACCCCTTTCATTTTTTTCAGATATATTTGTCTGGGTCATCTGCAATCAAAAGCAGTCATTAAAGTTCTCCTGCAATCAGAAATTCACAAGTATCTGTGGGGTGCTTCCCACAAGTGGGGCATCTGTATCATCCCCTCTCCAAGGCATTGGGACCATTAGGGAAGAGGAGAGAGAAAGACTGTAGGAGCCAGAGGTCAAGGAGGACTGGAGCAAAGCAGTGTCCTGGGCATGGCAGGATCACTGCTCTCGGGAACTCACAGCCGTTGTGGCCGCCTGCATTATACCTACAGGAGATCAAGTCAGCCTATATTCTAGCACGGAGGGAGGAGCTTAAGAGTCTCTCCTCCTGAGGAGCTATTAACAATTAATGGCTTCTGGCACAGATAGAATCTGTTTTCTTTAGGGTGTGACCCTTGGTTAAGTTGACCAAGCTGTAGATGACCCCACACTCATAGTTTATGGGTAATGCATATTGGACTCAGAGGGTTCTTTATTTTTCAAAGAAAATATGCAGTTGGTAGGGGTGGGGAGGTATAGGTGAGTCTGAGAAGATTAGGAAGTGATTGTGAATCAAAATACATTGGATGAGCTATGAAATTCTCGAATAACTGATTGAACAAAAAATTTCTCCAGCAATAGTCTTTGCACACATCTTTTGGAGGTTGTCTTGGCATGCTACTTAGGGTGACCCATCCATTCTCTCTCTCTCTCTCTCTTAAGATTTATTTATTTATTTTATGTATATGAGTACACTGTAGCTGTCTTCAGACACACCAGAAGAGGGCATCGGATTTCATTACAGATGGTTGTGAGCTACCACATGATTTCTGGGAATTGAACTCAGGACCTCTAGTACAGAAGTCAGTGCTTTTAACCACTGAGCCATCTCTCCAACATGATCCACCTGTTTTTATTGATGTTGGAGTTAACTTTATTATCATGGAACCACTAAGCTTACTTTTAGTAATGTGAGGAGAGATTTTCAAGGTGATGTCCCTGGAAAGTGTTCCAGAAGTTATGAAGGTAGACCCCAAAAAATTCCTACATGAAGAGAGGGGGTGGCTCTGTAGATTAAAACACTTGTCCATAAGTGTGAGGACTGGAGTTTGAATCCTGGGACTCCACATAAAGCTGGATGCCACAATATGCACCTACAATTTCAGTGCAGCTTTGGAAATTGAGAGGTAGAGATAATAGAATCCTCAGAAAAGTGCAGGCCAGCTAGCCTTGGACAATAAAATACCCTATCCATAAAACAAGATGGACAATGAGGACCAACACTGAGATTGTTCTCCAACTTCTGCACAGTTGTCATGGCATGTGCCCACCCACGCTTACACTCATAAAAAATTACACACATGAACTTTACACACACTACATATACATCATCCGCAAACACTTAGAAGAATTCCTGTAGGCAACTGGCATATGTGTATCCACACAGAACCATGCTCTGTGACTGCCATGATGATGTTGTGGGAATAGAGTCCAGGCCAGACAGTGCATGTGTGTGTGTGTGTGTGTGTGTGTGTGTGTGTGTGTGTGTGTGTGTTCATCTTAAAAGAACTAAAAGAGTTGAAATGTCAATTCAGGGTTAGTAAAGCAATCTTTTTATTTTTATTTTTATTTTTTTTAATTTACATTCCAAATCATTTCCCCTTTCCCGTTTCCTCCCTCCCCGAAAGTCCCAAAAGCCCCCTTCCCTCCCTCTTTTCTCCATTCAACCCCCTCTCGTTTCTCTGTCCTGGCGTTCCCCTACATCCAGTCTTTCCAGGACCAGGGGTCTCTCCTTCCATCTTCTTAGAAATCTATTGATATGCGGATTGTGTCTAGGGTATTCCGAGATTCTGGGTTAGTATCCCCTTATCAGTGACTGCATACCATGTGTGTTCTTTTGTGATTGGGTTACCTCACTAAGGATGATATTTTCAAGTTCTGACCATTTGCCTAGGAATTTCGTGAATTCATTGTTTTTAATTGCAGAGTAGTATTCCATTGTGTAGATATACCACATCTTCTGAATCCATTCCTCCGTTGAGGGACATCTGGGTTCTTTCCAGCTTCTGGCTATTATAAATAAGGCTGCTATGAACATAGTGGAGCATGTGTCCTTATTGCATGCAGGTAAAGCCTCTGGGTATATGCCCAGGAGTGGTATAGCCGGATCCTCCAGGAGTGTCATGCCCAGTTTTCGGAGGAACCACCAGACTGCTTTCCAGAGTGGTTGTACCAGCCTGCAATTCCACCAGCAGTGGAGGAGTGTTCCTCTTTCTCCACATCCTCGCCAACAACTGCTGTCTCCTGTGTTTTTGATCTTAGCCATCCTGACTGGTGTGAGATGGAATCTCAGGGTTGTTTTGATTTGCATTTCCCTAATGACTAAGGATGATGAACATCTCTTTAGGTGCTTCTCAGCCATTAGATATTCTTCAGGTGAGAACTCTTTGTTTAGCTCTGTACCCCATTTTTTAATAGGGTTACTTGCCTCTCTGGAGTTTAACTTCTTGAGTTCTTTGTATATCTTGGATATTAGCCCTCTGTCGGAGGTAAGGTTGGTAAAGATCATTTCCCAGTTAGTTGGTTGCCGCTTTGTCTTTTTGACAGTGTCTTTTGCCTTGCAAAAACTTTGTAATTTAATGAGGTCCCATTTGTCTATTCTTGATCTTAGAGCATAAGCTATTGGAGTTCTGTTCAGGAAATTCTCCCCTGTGCCCATATGTTCAAGGTTCTTCCCTAGTTTCCCTTCTATTAGTTTCAGTGTGTCTGGTTTTATGTGGAGATCCTTGATCCACTTGGAATTGAGCTTAGTGCAAGGAGATAAGAATGGGTCAATTTGCATTCTTCTGCATGTTGACCTCCAGCTGAGCCAGCACCATTTGTTGAAAAGGCTATCTTTTTTCCACTGGATGGTTTTAGCTCCTTTGTCAAAGATCAAGTGACCATAGGAATGTGGATTCATTTCTGGGTCTTCAATTCTGTTCCATTGATCTACATGCCTGTCACTGTACCAATACCATGCGGTTTTTAACACTATTGCTCTGTAGTACAGCTTGAGGTCCGGGATACTGATTCCCCCAGAGGTTCTTTTACTCTTGAGAATAGTAAATTCTTGACAACCGAATCCAAGAACACATCAAAACGATCATTCACTACGATCAAGTAGGCTTCATCCCAGGGATGCAGGGATCGTTCAATATAAGGAAATCCATCAATGTAATCCACTATATAAACAATCTCAAAGAAAAAAACCACATGGTCATCTCATTAGATGCTGAGAAAGCATTTGACAAAATTCAGCATCCTTTCATGCTAAAGGTCTTGGAAAGATCAGGAATTCGAGGCCCATATCTAAACATAGTAAAAGCAATTTACAGCAAACCAGTAGCCAGCATCAATCTAAACGGAGAGAAACTTGAAGCAATCCCACTAAAATCAGGGACTAGACAAGGCTGCCCTCTCTCTCCATATCTTTTCAATATAGTACTTGAAGTTCTAGCTAGAGCAATTAGACAACAAAAAGAGGTCAAAGGGATACAAATTGGAAAGGAAGAGGTCAAACTATCACTATTTGCAGACGATATGATAGTATACTTAAACGACCCAAAGAACTCCACCAGAGAACTCCTAAAGCTGATAAACGACTTCAGCAAAGTGGCCGGATATAAAATCAACTCAAGCAAGTCAGAAGCCTTCCTATACTCAAAGGATAAGCAGGCTGAGAAAGAAGTAAGAGAAATGATACCCTTCACGATAGCCACAAACCATATAAAGTATCTTGGCGTGACTCTAACCAAACAAGTGAAAGATCTGTATGACAAGAACTTCAAGTCTCTGAAGAAAGAAATTGAAGAAGACCTCAGAAGATGGAAAAATCTGCCATGCTCATGGATTGGCAGGATTAATATAGTAAAAATGAGCATCTTACCAAAAGTAATATACAGATTCAATGCAATCCCCATCAAAATCCCAACTCAATTCTTCATAGAGTTAGAAAGAGCAATTCAAAAATTCATCAGTAAAGCAATCTTGATGAGCAACCTTCACAATTAGGCACCATCCCTTAAATTAGGGGCACCAGAGGGAGAAGTGTTATCACTAGTATCTGAGAGGCAGAGCTACTTGTGAGATTTTGGATCACAGAAAAAGCAGCCCAGAATGAGGCTGTATTCCCACCTCTAAGTAAGTAGATGTATTCTTTGCCTTCTCTCTCCTTCCTACTTCTTCCTTCCACTAGTAAAGACAAGGGTACCCGAGGAAAAGATTTTTGTCAAAGAAAATGAGATGTTTAATCTGAGAGCAGACAAGCAAGTGACCAGCCTAGAAATTTCACTCATTCTCAGAAAGTGTTCCACTAAATGAGGAAGGCTGCTTCCTACTCCATCATGCCCCTGAAGCTGATTTCTCTTGCCTTGGGGCTTGACTGTACTTTCAGAAATTTTATTATTCATTTTTTTTCAGTCAGGAACATCACTTTTTATATATATATACCTACTCTCTTTGACACCTGCTACTATCCAGTTCAATTTTTCTTCAGGGTGTATAAGGCAATAAAGGAAGAAAAGGAGAGGTCAGAATCAACAGTCAACCTTCATCAATTAGGTTGACAAAATGAGCTGACAATCACTGTCAAACAAACAAACAATGATTAGCTGACAGTAATTGTTAGCTTGATACAACCTAGAATCACCTTGAAGAGAGCCTTAATGTCTACATTGGGTTGACCTGTTGTTCTGCTTGTGGGGAATATCTTAATGTGGGAACACCAAACCCACCGTGAGTAGCACCATTCCCTAGGCAGGAGAATCTGAAATGTATAAGATGGCAGTCAAGTTGAGCACATGCAATCAAATGAGCATGTACTCATTCATTTCTCTCTGCTCTTGATTATGGATGTGATATGAACAATTGTTTGAAGTTCCTGCCTTGACTTACCCCTAAGTAGAGCTTAACATAGAATTGTAAGCTGGAATCATCTTCCTTTTCTTTCTAAGTTGCCTTTTGGTCAGGATGTTTTTAAATCACAGAATCATAAGTGAAACCAGAACCACCATCTAAAAGGCTGAGTACATGAAACTATTGGAATCCTAGTGACACCAGAGAGGTCTGACATGGAACACATGATTGCCAAGGCTTCATCCCATTGGTTGTTATGGTCAATGTCTCCTCTTTAGTGAGTTACATGGAAAAGCTCTCTAATGGATTTATGTTTATCCACAATCTCCAACCAAGTCTTGATCAGAAGGATAGAATTTTAGAACCATAATATTGCTAGAAGTCACCAATCTCAGCAACTCCGCCACTTTGTAAACAGTACAAATGGAGGCCTGGTGAGATGAACAGAGTCCAGACCACACCAGGAGTCATGTGGGAGCCAAGTTCACACCAGCCCATTTCCTTTGCCTGAGTCAATTTCACTTAAGTTCCCTATTGATTCATTACCTAAATGCATTCTTCTGAAAAATATTTAACTATTCCCCTCCTACTACTTCAGAATTTCCCAGTGTGGAGATCAGCGTGGACAGCCTCTTTAGATTTCTTATATAGATTACATTCAGCAAATTTTTATTTTCTCCCACTGTCTCCTCCTCACCGGATGCAAGTTATTTTGAGTTTGAAAGCATAAAAACTGAGCTCATATTTAAATTGCCTTTGTAGCTTGTTCTGTGGGAGGGTGGGGTTGCATGGCTCTCCCTTCTCCTGCATTGTTCTGGTGTGAGCATGCACAAGGCCTTTTTGTGAAAAGAGATTCTGAAATTTTACTGCCAGTAAAGTAAAATAGGAAACCAATCGTATCGTTTTCAATGTAGGTTTTCATTCCCTGGTGATGTGTGAAGAAATTGCTTCAGTAAGGAAGCATGGGAATCTGGTGACCCTGGGGCCACTGGAGGCCCAAAGAGTATGAAGAGTGAGGGAAAGAGAGGTGGAGCCTCAGAGGGTGCAGAGAGCGAGGGTGTGTGGTGTCAGAAAAGGAAGCATATTCATCTGGTAGAAGGTCTGAGTCCCAAGGGCTTCCTGCCAGCTGCAGGCAGCTGCTTCCTGTAATTTTGCTTTTATTTCTGGAGGAAGAGGAAAAGGCAAAGATACCTTTGAACACAAAGATGGAAAGAACTAAGGAGGGAGAATGGGAAATAAATAAGACCAAGGAGAGAAGGAAATGAAAGAGAAAGTCTCCATAGAGCCAAAATAATCATGGCCCAACAAGAATCTTAGACGGGACCATGAGTCACCCCAGAGTACACCGAGTGAAAATATGTTCTTGGTCATTTGTGTGAAGGCTCATTCTTGATTTTCTTCATTGTGGGGTTCTCAGATGGAGGATGTGTTTCTTTGAAAGCAAGAAGTCAAGGTGTTCAGAAGACCAGTCAATATAGCTGGAGGCTACAGGGACTAAGGACTCACACGGTACAGGAGGGACTGTCAAGAGAAGGTGAGGGAATGACAACAGGGACCATGATGTGTGACACCAGATGCTCAACCAATGCTTGTCAGCCTTCATTCCCTTCTCTAAATTCAGATATAGTCCTGATGATGTCAACTGAGTGGGTCATACATTCTTTTAAAATTGTTGTAACCAGGGGCTGGATTGATGTTCAGTGCTTAAGAGTACTTGAGGGTACTTGCTCTTGCAGAGGACCTGCGTTCTGTTCCCAACACCCACATGGCAATTTACAACAGCCTGTAACTCCAGTGCTAGGGGATCCAGTGCCCTCTTATGTCTGCAGTGGGCACCAGGCATGTATGCAGTGCACAGACATATATGCAGTAAATCATTCATACAGATAATTATTGAGCAAAATCCAGAAAATGATAGTGAAGGAAGGATGCTATAGGAGCGGGTGAGAGTAAAAGCCTTGTGAATTAACAGATTTGGAGAGCATTGCTTTTCTGAGAGGTAATAAAGAAGAGGAGATGTTCTAGAGGCTAGCACCAGGAGCAGAGATTGGACAAGTGCATTTTCATCACTTGGAAGGAGAAGGAAGAGAACTAGCTTGGCATTCCCAATCACACTGCAGTCGTGGCATTGGTGAGGCAGGCATCATAATGTTTTCACTGGGTTCTCACCTGAGCTTGGAAACATTAGCAAGAGAGAAAGAAACTGGAGCCAAGGTGTCCTAAAGTGTATGTTACCTGGTGTATCAGCGACTGTTCTATCAGAGAATGGTGTCTCTACTGAAGAGATGCCCTGACCAAGGGAACTTGTAAAAAGAAATATTGAGGGCCCTGAAGGAGTTAGGAACCCCACAGGAAAACCAGCTGTGTCACCTGGATTCCTGGGAGCTCTCAGAGACTGAGCCACCAACCAAAGAGCATACACGGGCTAGACCGAGGCCCCAGCCACATATGTCGCAGAGGGCTGCCTTGTCTGGCTTCAGTGGGAGAAGATGAGCCCAATCCTGCAGAACCTTGATGTACCGGGGTGAGGGACACCCAGGGTGGGGGCACCATCTCAGAGGTGAAAAGGGAGGGAGCATGGTGGGGGATTCTGGGAGGGGGGTACTGTGTGGGGCCAGTGTGTGGAATGTAAATAAATTAATTAGTTAAGGAATAAAGAACCATTGTAATAAACACTGTATGATTCAATTCCCTAGATTGACAGAAGGCTATTATTCCAAAAAGCTACTTTCCCTTAGTGGTTTATTAGAGAACAACTGATATTGAACAACTGAGGGTGTGGCCCAGGGAGGGAGCATTTAATTGACGGCTTGCTTACAGTTTTAGAGGGTGAGTTCATAATCATTTTGGCAGAAACATGGCAGGAGGGAGGCAGGCGTGATAATGAAGAACTGAGAACTCTGAAAACTCATATCTGATGCAGGGAGGGAGAGAGAAAGGGAGAGCAGGGGGGTAGACTGGGGAGAGAGAGAGAGAGAGAGAGAGAGAGAGAGAGAGAGAGAGAGAGAGAGAGAGAGAGAGAGAGAGAGAGAGAGAGAGAGTTCTACTAACCTGGGACGAAGCCTTTGAACATATGAGCCTGTGGGGTCTATTCTCTTCAAATCACCACACCTGAACTTTTTGATTTTGGATTCTATTGCTTATTCTTCTAATCAACTTCTCTCCTCTCTCCCTTCTCATCCTCTCTCTCAAGTCAGAAAGAATTCTTTTCTGTTTCTTGCTGTTGAAAAAAAATCCCAAAATAACCACAGATGTTCCACTTTCCCTATCAAATCACTGACTTCACTGCAAAGCCTTGGACCCTTTAACTTTTCTCCTATAAATTCCTTTGTATTGGAGATGACTGACACATCCCACCACTCAGTCGAATGGCAGATCTCATAAGTCATGGCTTCTTTTGGAGCCCAGGATGAGCCTTCCTACTTTACAAATTCTAGAAGTTTTACAAACCTCCGTGGAATGGATGTTTGTATCTAACCACATCATGCGTTGAAGCCACACTATCCAAACCACACAAAATCCAAGACTGTGCTATCTTCCTGTCAGATGAGGCCATGACAAGAAGTTTTCTCTCTGTAGAAAATTGTCTGCAAGAACTCAATCCAGGATCTTGGAGAGATGAATCAGACATTAAGAACACGTGTTACTCTTGCAGAGGACAGGAGTTCAGTTCTGAGCACCCACATGACAGCTCATAATCCCCTATAAATCCAGTTCCAGAGGATCTGATGCCCTCTGCTGGCCCTTGCTGGTACTCTACCCCCATATGCATGGATGCTCACAGACAAGTACACATACACAGAAATAAAGTCTTTAAAATAAATAATAGAGCTGACCTCTGCAGGTACCGTAATCTCAAGCTTCCAGCCTTTACAATTGGTTATGGAATCTTGTTCGTTAGTCTGCTCTGACTTAAGTGTAACCCTGCCTGTACGAACATTTGGATCAGAACAGTTAAGACAGCAACATGGCAGGAGAAGTGAGGTTTAGTTCTGATGCCTGCCATCGAGGTTCTTGATCTCACTGGGCAGGATTTATTTTTTTTTTGTTTTCTGTCACATGGATTTAACACCATGCCACACCTCCTTCACAGGGTAGATAAAGTCTCAGAGCTCATTCACGTCAAGGGTCACATAAAACCTGGTAAATAATGAGACACACCTCTAGAATTCCCTATATGAACATACATGCCAAACACTTGTGCTTAGGAGAACGAATTTTGTAGATTCAGAGTAAGGACTGGGGATTTCATCATCCTTAGACATGTGGGCTCTTGACCAGAAACACTGAAGATCCCAGCTTGTGATCAGTAAGTGCAGAAAAAGACCCAAGTGTCTGAAGGGAATTGGAAGGTGAAGAGCATGATGCCCAGATAAGAAAATAAATGATGGAGGGAGAAAGGAAAGGGAGAGGAGGAGAGGGGTGAGGAGGAGAGAGGGGAGGAGAATAGAGGAGGGAGAGAGAGGAAGGAGGAAAAGGAGAGAGGGAAGTAAAAAGATAGGGGAGGAGAGAAATAAGTGAGAAAACAGAAGAAAGCACATAAGACATGGAAGGTCATAGCAAGAGGGCAGAGTATTGTGGTGCATGACTGTAATCTCAGCATTCAGGAGATACCTGCAGAAAGATTGGGAGGGTTCAAGAGTAGCCTGGGCTACACAGACACTGTCTGGAAAATAAACAGCAGATAATCAACCAACCAACCAACCAACCAACCAAACCTAAAACGACAACTCCCCCAAATGAAAAATTCATAGCCAGAGATAAGACGTGACTTTTTAATTTTCTCTGACTCTGAACTGATAACTCAGTTAACTGATAAGTCTAGTTGTCCTGTGACCTAATGCCAAGGCCATGGGTATGGAACCATGGCTAGGAAAACCCGAGCTAGCATCATCAAGAGCTAAAATTTCTACAAGCTCACAGAGGCTCTCATTAAACACACTTTCATTTCTCTGTGTTCTCTCCACTGTACCTTAAAATAAATGTATTCTTTATGATCTGGAGAGATGCCTTCTCTTCTAATTTGGAAGGAATATAAATGTTGGTAGGATGTCTCCAGAGACAGTTACTACCTATCGTCATTAAAGGAGAATGTAATGAGAGAGTAGGAGATTAACCAGTTAGTTGGGGAATCTACTAAAAAAAAGGGGGGGAACTTGTACCTTAGGGCCTCATGTTGAAAATTGTTCTGGTAGAGAAGAAGACACATTGAGCAGAAAAAGAATGCAAAGGAAAAGAGGATTATCAGAGGAAGTGCTAATCAAATACAACAAATATACCCATGTGGAGATGGCTCATTGGGCTAAGCATGGGGTACATGCATGGGAATATGAGTTTGGATTCCCAGACCACACGAGAGCCAGACAGGCAGAGTGGTGAACATTGTAACCTCAGTGCTGGGAAGGAGGCAGCAGGGGGTGGGTTGGGGGGAGAATGGAAACATGAGTACCCCAAGGCCAGTCTAGCCTAAATCACTGGCTTCAGGTTCAGTGAGAGTTCCCAACTCTAAAACTAATGTGAAGAAACAATTCAAGAGGATTCTAACGGCCATAATTGCCTATTTGGGAAAGAGCAACCCTCATTCTCTCTCCCTCCCTCCATCATTCTCTGTCTTTCTCTCTGCCTCCCCAGTCCCTGCCCCGTGTGTGTGTGTGTGTGTGTGTGTGTGTGTGAGTGTGTGTGTGTGACTATTTTAAACAATATTGCTGCCACTTCTGTTGATTTGTTTATTATTATTATTATTCACTCACACAGTACACTTTATTAAAATTCAGCATCTGGACCAGATTCAGAAATCCAAGAGTTAAACTGGCGACAGCTGCATCTATGGTCCTCCCATCTCCGAGCTACGCAGGACGCATCCCTAGATGACAACAATGATCCTGAAGCACGTCCCCGAACTGAACACTGTCCCCGCGTTCCTTCTTGGGTTCATCTGCCTACAGAGCATGTTAGGTCTCTCCAGCTTAATGAAATGTCACCTTTTCATACTGTATAATCAATTAATTGCTGAAAGTAAAGCAGGGAATGTGAAAGGTGACAGTGTTTATAACTTGGAGCATAATTCATTCTGATGCTTAGACTCATGTCTCCTGCTTGGTAGGAGATGTCACCTTGCAGGACATGTAACCTTTCACTACCCCACACTTCACCAATTAAAAACAAACTTCTGTTTATCCAGAGCATCTGGAGATTGGTGCTTTGTATTCTCAGAATTTGGGTTAAATATCTATTGATACATAATGTCGTTTTCCAAAGAATGTAAATTTCATCTTCTCTGGATGGTGGTGATGCTTTTTGACTGTTCTGTTCCTGGTACCTTTCTCTGGGTTAACCCTTCTGAAGAATGACTTATTTTCCCCAACTCAAACCCTCCAGGAACTCCCATAGCCAATAGGATGACGTCATCCCACAGCTGCTATCACGATCACCCACACTTACCTTGTGCCCTCACTTGTGTCCTTGGCCTTTGCCCACAGTGGTTGTTCTTTCCACCGAGACTCTGTTGTACAGTCAATGTCATCTCTCTGACTTTGGGACTCAGTCAGTGCTCTTCTCTTTGTGGAGTTTTCTCCTGTCTCTCCCCATCCAATCCAAGTTTTGACTGAGATCTTCCTTATCTGAAATCCTACGTTGCTGATCTCTCCCTTTCTTAGGAAATGACTTTTCTCTTTAAGCTGTGATCACTAACACTCAGGACTACCATACAAATAAATGGGTTTTCTTGGATGGATAATTCGTGTCAGTTCCCTAGGTCATACCACATATCCTGTGCATAGTAGGCATACATCCCACAAATAAACCCCAAAGCCCCAATATGATCATGAAAATGGGTCAGAATGTGCTCTCCCTCTGTTGACTGTATCATAGAACACTCTGGTTGGGATCTCAGAGTGCTTTTGATTTATTATGATCAGCATCAAACATCATTAAAAGGGCTGCAAATAAGTCTGGATAGCTGATCTTTTTTTTTTTTCTGGTTTGAGCTTCTGAACAAAACCAAGAACAAGTACATTTAGCAACCAGGGGACTGACAGATCCTAAAGGGAAAAATACAAGTGTTTGTTGGCCTCTCATAAAAAACGGTAAACAGCACAGGGAATTAGAAGAAAATTAAATCCATCTAGACTTGAGATAATCTTGTCTAAGAGAGTCTAATTATTATGCTAGAGTGCCAGCAACACAAAGTGTTGATGGTGTCTACTCTCTCCCAGGATTCGGGTTTTTGGAAACACAGCTATACCAGAAGACAATACTTCCTCAGCTCTGCCACTGGGCAGGAGCAAGGCAACTTCCCCTCAATCATCAAAGCCACAACAGGGGATTGAAATTTTATTCGGTTCCCTGCCCCACAGCCTTCAGGGCATGGAATTTATTTCCCAGCCGGCACAGTCACTGTCCACAATGCTGTGCCTGTGGGCTGGCAAACACCCGTGTAGAGTGTAGATAAAACTAGTAAAGAGACCATCTGACTAACATGGGTGACAGGGCCATGTCTGTGATGCCAGGCCATGCTGTGAGCAGGATCAGTTAAGGAACAGGGGGAAGAAAGATAAAGTGTGTATGTGTGTGTGTGTGTGTGTGTGTGTGTGTGTGTGTGTGTGTGTGTGTGATGGTGTCTGGTAGCAATTGGCCTGCTGCCAAGTAAGATTACATAAACAAATCAAGAAATAGGTGCCAGCAAAAAATAGAAGACCAGCCCAGGCAGTCAGATGCATATCCCTGCACAAATTGTAAGAACAAAGTAAGAAGGATTGTCACCACTGAGCATTCTGGAACATTCTGGGATCCAAAAAAAAGAACTTTAGTGTTGGGAAAGATTGTTAATCCAGCCCCATGAGTATTTCTTGCTCCAGTAAAGCTCAGTAGGTTGTCTCTGATTTAGAGTATTATGAAAGGATGTCCACTGATGCTGGTGGCTGTATCTGCTGGGGTGACATGTAGAGGGGATTCTCTAGGCAGAACCATATTCCCATCATAGGGACACAGGGTTCTGTAGAAATGAACCGTCTCTGGGGACTCAGACTGTTAGGAATACCACCGGAAAGTCTCTTTCTTGATGTATCTGCTCAATCTCCTCTGATACCATCCTTACCAAGTCCTCTCTCTCTGGATCTGTGTCACTGATGCCATCCCCCTTCCCCTGCTACAGCTGTTTTTGGTGTCCTGGTAACAGATGCTGGCAGTAGGAACCAGACCCATACCCTTCCAGAGGCCTCAGGCTGCAATAGATTAACTCCCAGCTACACAGCTCAATGTTGTTGGTTGTGTAATGAGACCTTCTAGATTACAGACTCAACAATGTCACAGAAAGAATGGGGCCACTTGTATTTTACAGAGAAAGATAAAAAGAATTTATTTGTTATTTGTTTGTTTATTTATTTATCTTTAACTATTTAAATTGATGCTTTGTGATTCTCACATCATCCACCCCAATTTCACTCATCTCTCCATACCTCCATATCTGCCCTCCATCCTTGCAACTTCCACTCATTCCCACTAAAGAAAAGAAAATCAAAATAACAACAACAAAAATATCTCACCATTGAATGCTGAAGTGTGTCACTGTGTGTCACACAATACACCCTTTTTGTCCAAACAGCTTGACTTGTAAATAAATGCTCATTGTAATGAGTCACTGGTCTGTTTTGCCGGCCCTGGCTTCTGCTATACTATCAATATTGGATCCTCATGGGAACTCCTCTCAGATATTCTGTTGTAGCACTGTGTCATGGAAATCTTGTAGCTTAAGTTCTCCAGGACTGGTCCCTTAATGCACTCTAGCAGGTAGATGTTGGCGTGGGCCAACTTATAGCCCTGGATCTGGGTCTGGTTGGTGTCCGAATTGATCTGCCTGCCAGATCTCCTGCACTTGTACCATCAGGGCCTGCTCTACCGTATTGCCCAGTTGACGTGGGGGCCTGTTCTTATGAGGGCTTTGGCTATTTAGGGGTGGGGCCAGCTTTGCACAGCCCTTGGACATTTATGTGACCCCAAGTGGCAGCCCAAACCAGGGCTACTTCATGGGCTTGGATAGTCACATGGGCCATGGACATTGACATAGGCCCTTGCTGCTGCAGGGCCTCAGACCCACAGACCCAAAGACCCACCCACAGTCGCAGACATAGTCCTTGGTGGCAATACCAAGTTGAGACTTCAGCATGGCCTCGGGGGTCAGCGCAGGCTACTCACATCCAGCTGTTTCTTGCCACCACCGCTGCCAACTAGAGAGCTGAGCAGAAGGGCCAATGATGGGATGTAAACAGAGCAGAACAAGTCAGTCGGGTGTGGGTTTCCACTTTGCAGGTACTGCTCTTCTTCCCAGGCTAAGATGCAGCTCTGGGAGTCACAGCGACGCATCCAGTAGTTAGTTTTCTCAAAGAAAGAAGGCATAGGCACCCCCGGCACTTGTGTTTGAGTTCCTGGCTCTATTGATGGATGGTGTAATTCATCGTTTCCCAAGAACAAGAACAGCGTCTGCTTTCGTGTCTCCAGCTCTGCCTCTCTTCAGAGCTCACAACTCGTTCAGCTTCTCGTCCTCTTGCATCTCTCTACCTCCTATTTGCCTGCCTCACACTGTGCCTGGCCAGGTGATGGCCCAGTCAGGGCCTGCAGTGTCAAGGCAAGAATTTGAAGGATCTAAGATTCAAGATCATAGAGCTGGGAAACTCCAGATCTGAATTCCTAGCCATGTAATTATTTCACATGGTCTTCAAAGATTATGCAAATATGTCACACATCCATGTGGTATTGAATATATTTCTGTCATCATATAACTGACATAAGTAACTTAAAAGGTGGGGGTGTTTTTCTTGCCTTGCTTCTTCTGTGTTTTTTTCCCATCATGCATTTTCTGGGTACTCGGTTGGTGTTCTCTCTCCACTCATGGAGTGCTTCCACACACATGAAGGGTGAGTCTTCCCATTTCATTTAACCTCTGAAAATATCCTCGCACACATGCCCAGATGTGTACCTCACCAGCTCAGAAAGTGACCCTAAGTCTAATCAAGTTGATAATCAAAACTAAACATGGTACATCTAATTTGTGATCACATCTGTCATCTATGGATTGGAAGTTAACTTTTAAAGTGATTAGCATGAGGATGGGTGTCATTAGGTGGAAATATGTCACTTTAGCAGCTTAGCCTACTACTTTGAACTCTAACTTTCACACTTGCAATGTAAGGATTTATTGTATTTATATACTATATATATATGGATGGTGGTGGTGGTGGTGGTGGTGGTGGTGGTGGTGATGATGGTGGTGGTGGTGGTGGTGGTGGTGTGTGTGTGTGTGTGTGTGTGTGTACCCATGCGTACACCTTCATATTATGGTGCCCTACTGGAGGCAGAAGACAACCTGTGAGAATCAGTTCTTTCCTTCAATCATGTGGGTCCTAGGATCAAACTGAGTTCATCAGGTTTGATGACAGGTGTTCCAGCCTGCTGATCCATCTCAGAAGCCCCTGAGAAATGATTATGAGATTAAATTAATGACAATATAAGTTATTCACTACATACATGGATGGTTCTTGGACCATAAAAATTAATTTTTGAGAATTTCAGTTTGGGGTCTGATGCTTTATTCATTAGGACCCTTGGAACTTAGTTAACAGTGTCCCTTCAACAGTGCTGTGACATCTAGAAGATGGGACAATATGAGAAATGAAAGCATGCATTCATTACTAGACAAAGGACAGAGATCTAGGTTCCCATTCTGATTCTACAATCCACTCTTCTGTAAGCGATCTAGTTTTTCTCTTTGGACACCCAACTGTATCTTGGCTTTCCAAGTCTGTCTCAGAGAGTTCTTGAGATCAAGCACAATGATAGCCATGCAACATTCAGAGTCTTAGGTCATGGACATGGGTGACAGTTTCCATTGGTCATCTATCTCATCTATAAAATCTTCACCCCAATCCCATTTTCGTTGCAGCCTTGAGCCGAGAGTGACATTCCCTTATTTGGTAAACCTTAAAGGACAGTGATCAGGACAGCCAGCTCTCAGCCAGCTCTCCACACCAAGTTCACTCCCTCTAAGTGCTCTGCTCACGCTTACATCAAATCACATGAATTGTTACAGCTGTAGGGGAAAAGGGAATGTCAGCAATTTCATATGGTTTAACCTGTATCGTAGATCTGAACAAAGAACTTTTGAAACCCAGGAGAATAAAACTATTGAGTTGGTGGCTTGGGATGGATTTCCAGATACTGGGCAGAAGGCCAGGAGGTCGGAGTTGGTGGTGTATGAATCACACTAGCTCAGCCATTGGCCATCATCATGGGAACTTAAGTCAGGAATATGAGCTAGAACTGAAGCACGTCATGGAGAAGACTGCTTTCTGCCTTGCGTCCTCAGTCTGCTTTCTTGTACAACCCGGGACTACCTGCCTGGGACTGACACTGCCTACTGTGGGGTGGACCCTCCACATCTGCCATCAATCAAGAAAATGTCCAAAACACTTGCCCACAGGCTAATCCAACGGCGGCATTCCTCTCAGTTGAAGTCCCCTCTTCCCAGATGACCCTGGCTTGTGTCAGATTGACCAAAAGATATCCAGGGCAGAGGTGAAGATATTTTCACACCGATTCTGAGAGATTAGGCAAAGGTAGTAGGACTGGTTTCATGTTTCTTCAGCTTCTTAAATGGCTATATATGCACTCTGGCACAATATTGGATTAGTATCACCTCCACAGAAATCTTGATGTTGCCTGTCTAGTGTGACTGGAGACTGGATAGCTGACTAGTGGGAAGAATAAATACAGATTAAAGGCTGTATTGTGTGGGTACCAAAGGCATGATCGATCGTGTACCATGGATAAGCGTAGATCCCTTCCTTGGGGATTATATATATATATACATATATACATATATATACATATACATATATACATATATATACACACATATATCCATACATATATACATGTATATATACATATATATACACATATACATACATATGCATATATACATATACATATATATGTATGTATATAAACTGTATACACACACACCCATATACATATACATATATATATATATATATATATATATATATATATATATATATATATGGAGAGAGAGGAGGGAGGGAGTCTTATCATTGGTCACTCTTCTGCAGGGAAAAGAGAGGGCTTGGTCTTCAAAAGGGTGAATCTCTTCTCTGGGTTTGAAAGGGGCCAGGAGTGAATGTGGGGAGAAGTGTCTGGATTTTCCTTAATACCGAGTTTCGTGGCATATGGGAGTTTACTGTGCCTTTTGGAGACTTTGTAACAGGAACTGTGTATCTCTTACAGCAAGCTTTGAGGGTACAGTCACCATTATTACCAGTCAGCTTGTAGGTAAGCAGTGGTTTGGCCACGTGTATTCCCTTTCTCTTCCTTCTGAAACCTTTTGAAATGTTAGAAAAGGATATTTTTCAGATCTTTTTGTATAATGACTGTGATGGTTTGTTTTAATTTTCATCTTGACACAAATCTAGAGTCGCCCATGAATAGAGTGTCCATGAAAGATCATCTAGATTAAGTTGGCCTGGAACATCTGTGGGGATTGTCCTAATTGTGTTAGCCAATATGAAATGCCCAGCCCACTGTGGGCTTGGGTCCTGGACTTTGTAAAGGAGGAGAAATAGAGCTGAACTGTAGGCATGCACATATTAATTTCTCCTGCTTGAATGTGATGAAACTTGGTTCCTGTAATAAACAGTATTTGTTTCTCATTGCCCCTCAGCTGAGACACATAGGAGCACAGCATGAGCACATCTGGAAACACAAACACATCTGGCGTGTGGTGGGGGCTTGCTTCTTTATTTGTATTGTACATGCCATTTTCTTTCTGTGCCAACTCCTAGAAAAAGGGAAGAGTGGACTTTGGGGACTTTTTGCAGGGACATTAACTGCATTTATGAGGACAGAGCCCCCTCAAAGTCCCCACCTCTGATATCCAGTGCTGTGGGGGGTTAGGTTTCCAAAGTAAGAACTTGGGAAAGTAAGAACTTGGGGGTGGGGCACGTGTGCTTGGCTGTGGAAGCACTGAGGGGAAATCTAGAGATGAAAATACCAGCAGTAGTGGAGGGTTACAGGAGGGTCCAAACTGGAGGGAGCAACCAGAAGACTCTGGGAGGAGTATCTTCGTGCAAAAATGAAGGAAGGCCTGACGAGAGGATTTAGACAACTAATACCGAGCTTGAAGTGAAGTTAATGATATCACCTAGGAAGTCAAAGAGAATAGACAATAACTGACTTCAGGGAAAGAAAACAATTATACTTAAAAGCAAAAATAATTGTTTTAGTTCACCTGGGTTGCTATAAACACTACTGAGACTGGGTGGTTTATGGACAATAGAAGTTTACTCCACGGAGTTGTGGAGCGTGAGAAGGACAGCATCAGGGCAGTGGCAGACCTGGGTTTGGTAAAGGTCTAGCTCCTGCTTCAGAGACAGCCATCTCTTTGCTCTGCACTCACCTTTACAGCCCCGACTCCTACTCCCATTGGGTTGGAAGGTAGGATTAGCATGTTGATTTGGGGAGAGCCCAAGTGGAAGGCTTGTTGGAACAATAATAAAATGTTCCACAGCTCAGGTGTGAACAACATTTCTAGATTCTTAGAAAGTATTATTTTATATGTATGGATGTTGTACCTGTGTATATAAATGTGCACCATGTGTGTGCGGTGCCTACAGAGGCCAGAAGAGGCCACCGGATGGATTACTTGCAACTGGATTTACAGGCAGTTGTGAGGAGACTTGTGGGTATAGGTCCTTTGGAAAGGCAGCCAGTGCTCCTAACTGTTGATCCATTTCTCTAGTCCCTATTTATAGATTTTTAATAGCAAAACACATCAAACTATTATAGCTAAAATTAAGTGTAGCAAAATGGGAACTGTATCTAGGATACTGAAAGATGCACATCACTTGTTATGGTAAATACAATATACACATGCATATAATAGAAGCCAAAATATTAAAATAAGCATAATGGTATATACACATAATTTGTATTTTCCTCTTTGGGCAAGGGAAATTTGATGAAAGGAGACACAGAGGGTAGAGGCTAATAAAGTTAATTGCTTGTTTTGTGTTTTTAGCATGGTTTATTTAAACTGCGTAAACACAGAACTGATACAATGAAATGCTATGAGATGCAGACAGGCCACCCATCATTGTAGAGTGAAGGCCAACTAGACTGCAGAGAGAATTGGAGGAAGTAGTGAAGAAGTCAGGTAGCAGACAACTTCAGTTACTGAGCTTTTGAGTGGGGATGCCACAGCATATGACTAGCCTTGAAGCTTCTGGCAAATGATGTTGAGCAGAGAAACAGATAAAGGTCAAATTTCTGTGCTGATTCGATGTATGAAGATTGAGACTGGAATCCATGGATGCTGGAGAGCCTGTGAACACATGCGTTACATGCCTATAGGATGAAAACTCTCTGATATCTTACATTACACATTCTGTGATCTGTCATGCACTAGGTTGTCTTACACTATTCTACATGGATGAACATAAAACACTGTGTCTGTATTGACAGGATGTGTGCATATCTAATGCTTCTAAGGCTGTCTACCTCTGGCCACCCGCCCAGACATGGCTACTTTATTTTTTTTATTTTTTATTTTTTTTTATTTTTATTTTATTTTTTATTTTTTATTTTATACTTTTGTTTCTTCATTAATTGGTACTCAAGGCAATGTGTCCATTTTATGTAAATGTTATATAAATTCCAATCAACTTTCCTACTTTAGTATGGAGTTATTTATGCTAAAGTACTTAGATGTTACAGGGTGGGGACTTGCCCTAGGGAATACAGGACCAATATGCTTACCCAACCATTTTTAGCTTAAAAAAATTATATACCCTTAGAACTAGCTGCCCAGAGGCTAGCTGCTTGGCAGAAATGTAGCCAGGCTTTAGCCTTTGTCAGGACATTAGCCAGTGAATAAAACAGGAATGTGTGTAGGCAGGGTGGCCTGTCCATAGCCCTTCTCACCTCTGTTCCATATTCCATCAGGAATGGGGCCGGGGTTAAACCGTATGAAATCATGGAGCAATACAAGATACCATTTCTTTAATGTTTAAAAAAATATATCCAAAATAGTGCTGATCTTCACATTTCTTTACTCATAGTATTAAAATCTCAAGCTGAGCTGTAGGAGATTTGGGCTCTATTTCATAATTCCCAGTACCACCATTGCCCAGCTAACTCAGAGTGCAATAAGCTGGAAAGTACCCATGAGCCCTCTCCAGTGCCGGTAGTCTATGAACGATGATGACCATTATCCCACTGGGAACCTCCCAACAACTGGGATTGAGAGGTTAAATGACTTACTTGAGACCTCAAGCTAAGAGGAGGGGAGAGCAGATGGTGCTGCCAAGGTTTGTGATGCCTGCTCCAGGACTCTTCTCATTACCATGTCCCTGCAGTGAAGCCATGACTGGCACAAAACACATCTACCACATCTCTCCACCTTCTCATGTCTTACCAAAAGGACTCACTGTCACCCACATGATGACCCGGTAGGCAAAGACAGCAAAAGCTGTCTTCAACTCATTCATTCATTAATTCATTCGTCCACTTGACAGTCACTTGCTAAGTCATAGCCTTGTCTACTTTCTGTGTTTTGGATATCTTAGTCTAGTGAGATAGGCAGAAAGTCAAGCAGCATGACAAGGTGTGTGAGGGGCAGACGTTCAGGGTACCAGGCATGCCACATCCTGATAATGACACTTGGAGGATGGCATAAGTGAGGAGATTCGCTTATGACTACTTGATCAGGGAAGTTATAAGAGATAAAGCACAAAGAAGGCTAATGTACTGTATGGGTTGCCATTGGGCCAGCTCCAAAGGACTCAACAGTCGCTACATACTTGCTCAAGAAACATGGCGGTCCTGACCTATAGGATTCATTCTGGGGTAAACATGTCTACACTGAAGCCAATGCCTACCAGTCATGATGTGCTAGGTTGTACTGTTGTATGAAATAAACCCTCAATGTTAGTGGTGTGGCATCATGGAAGTTTACCTCGAGTGAGTTGCCCAGGGATTACACTCATTGAAGTCACGCCAGGCTGGAGACTGATGGGTGGTCCATCTCTGCAAGTTCTTTTCCAGTCCCCAAAGATAAGGAAACACAGCCTTTCTTAAAGACTTTCATCTGTAAGTCGTATTCCACATTTCTCCTTGTAGTTAATCTGCAAAGGCATGTAAAATGCGCACGATGTTGCATAGACAATCCATGAAGAGACCTGGATAAATGTCTACTCACTCCAGATAGGGCACTAATGACAGACACAAAGGAACCACTGCACCCAAGTATAGCTTGGTGAACCAATGAGTTTTATGATATTGGAATATGGGAAGTAAACCACAGAGGAAACCTCCCTGATCATCTAGCAACTCTCAATCTTTGGAGAGAGGCTGGGCCTCCCATGCCCCCCACCCTAAGTCCCCTAGGACAGACAGATCTGATCTTGTGCAGGTCCCCTGTAGGTAAGCACAGCTACTCTGACAGTTCAAGAGGGAGGAAGCAGTGTCATGCCAGGACAGTGGCCCATAACACATGCCCAGCTGCTACAAAGAACAGATGAATATATGGTTCTTTATGCTGAGAAGAAGAGGAGACTTGGGAGCTCTGGGAACATTCCCAAGTTAGCAGTGTTTAAGGAGTCTCCAGCAGAGTTAAATTCTAACTTCTGAGGTCCTGGAGGCTATGGGCCAGACCTTGCACATCTCTGAAACTGCCTGCAGTTACATACGAACGGGTTATCAGGTTCCCTGGATGGAGAGCTGGGGATAGAAACGGTGTGATGAGGGAAACATGGAGCAAGACACCCTTGCTGTTCAAAGTCCGTGGTTTATTGGGGGACCAAGGGTTTAAGGTTTCAGGCAAGATCCTTCCCCCAAATTCCAGGGTGTGTTCTTGGGAACTGGTTTGGCTGTTCGTTGGCTCTACTGCTGGGGCAGCTGGGCGGGTCGCCTGCTTAATTCAGGAATTCGTAGACCTGGAGGAACAATGAACTTCACCTTCACTCCACCCTAAGTGGAGCAGGATTGTGACTAGCACAGAAATTTCCTCGCTCAGAAGCTGGGAGAGGAACTTCACCTTGGTCAATGTCAAGCTCCTGCCAGGTGACATGACACCCCAATATGGCTCTCGACACACCTCTGCATTCCAAAAGCCTCATACAATGCCTGGTATAAAACAGACTCTCAAAAGATATCAGGCAGATGAAGTAGTAAGTGGAGAATGGAACTTTCCTGGAAGAAGTCGTCCCATGGGTAACCTTACATATCTAGTTACCATTCAGATTTTAAAATTAAGCTTCTGGGCCTAGAGTTCCTAGAAGACCATTCTGATGTTCTCTTAAGTATAGTTTTAAAGACACTCTGAAGGCCTTCCCAGGTCTGCCAGAGGTACAAACTGATGTAACTGTATTTCAAGCATTACTGACAAAACTTGGGAACTATAGCCTGGAGAGCCCCTAGTGTACCAGTCTAACAGAGAGGACTGTGGAATGTGGGTGCTGGACTGGCATGGCCCTGGTAGGGGTGGAATAATAGGGTTCCAGTGCTTGGAACGGGGCCAGCAGGTGTGGGACTCCATGAATATCTGTCTGCTGTGGGTGTAAGGTGTATAATAATGTACATGTTTTCAGGTCCTTCCTTCAAAGAACGTCTTCCCCGTTAATGTAAATGACTCCATGATAATCAGAGACAGCCAGAATCTGGGAGGTGAAGGTGTGGCTAATGTCTCAGCAAAATGGTAAATGCTGGGACTTTCAGGACATCCCTTAAAGCTGAGGAAAAGAACTCAAAACCCATGAGTTCAAAATATATAGTTTCAAAACTATGTAAAATATAAGGATGCAATATGAATTATATGAGGAGCTTCATGAATCTAAAGGAACATAGGCAGCTATACTATGAGCCAATTTGTCAGAAAGATACTAAGGAAGGAGATAAAGAAATGTAGGGAGAGGTGATCTCAGGAAATCCTACTCAGCCAAGTCTTTTTGTTTATGCTTACAGAGTTCAGGGTTGGCCTGGGACAGTGCAAGTTTAGGCTCAGGCATGGAAGAAATGGTAATTTCAGGGTGCGGTCCCATCCAGCTAACTTATTGGCTGTGTTTAACAGAGGCAGAAAGATTTCTGAATTCTTTTGCAATGTTAAAAAAAATGTATACTTGCTGTCTCCTAAGAATCAAGGGGCTGGGGTGAGGGATACTGATATTTATAGGATAATCAAAAGAAAACTTGGAGTAAATGACTGAATTGATATGTAAAATAAAAGACTGAACTTATGATCTGCAAGAAATGAGCTATCCAGAGAAAGTTTTAGAATGGCAAGAGACAACTGATTGGAGAACAGTCTGGAGCACGAGAGAGAGAGAGAGAGAGAGAGAGAGAGAGAGAGAGAGAGAGAGAGAGAGAGAGAGAGAGAGAGAGAGAGAGAGAGCTGGAGTTCTTCAGAGAAAGCAGAACACAAAGAGAAAACAATTGAGAAAGCTGTCTTGAGCAGAACATAGGCCACCTTAGACCCATGATTTGGCTTCAAGTCATTTGTTTTTGCCACTCCCAGATACCCCTTCTCTCAGAATCCCTCTCTAAGCCGAGGCCGGTCCTTAGCAGTGGGGCAGCAACTACCCAATATGGGATACGATTGTCAGAGCACAGCCTTGGAAGGGCAGTGAGGTGATTGCCTCATGTAGATGCTAGGTTGTGGCTACATCTGCCAAGACCTGGTCTCTGGCTTTGCTGAAACACACACTCTCAGGCAGGCTCCCGGAATGGACCGCTCTATTTTCTGAAGGAGTGCTGCCAATGCCAAGCTTGTGTGCTTCTAGTAAAGGCTATGGCATCAATAGATACCACTTCAAATTCAGGAAACAGCTAAGTCTGTCTGACTGCTGGAGCAGAGCAGCCACAGAAGCCGCCAGAGCTGGATGGGTAGCAAACAGGCTACAATCTGATCTGCAGCTCATTTATCACTGCCCTTCATGTCCTAACATCTGGCAGCCATCTCTATCTTTGCTGCATTACTGTAGACAAAAAGGTTAACAGAGGACCACAGGAGAGCACAGAAGGAGCCGGATTAAAACCTGAGCCTTGGGAAAGAGCATCCTTAGCTCGGGGCTGTGTGCAGCAGAGATCTGATGATGAACTGTGGAGCTGGAGACAGAACGCTTCTCTTCTGGGTGCTCAGGTGCTGGGGTCCTAATCCACAAGACAGACAGCACGTGGCACTTTATCTCTTTTCCTTTGTGCTTCAGAATTATGCTTTCAAATTATACAACCGCTTTGTTGTAAGGAACTCTCAAATAAAAATATCGCACATGTAGGTTAATGTAGCCACTCAAATGCTAGTCTGGTCCCAAACTTTAAGCATCTGCAACAGCCATTCTGAAGCCACGGGGCTTCGATTGGAGTGGTATGTTTTCAATACGAATCACATTTTTTATGTATTTGTCCATTGCCAGCTCCCAAACGATGACAGAGCTGAAACTGGGGAAACAATCGGCTTTTTATCTTCTTTCAGGGATTATGCACTATTATGGCTTTTTTCTTTGTAGGCACGTGGGGTCACTTGAGCGATTGAAAGGTGGGAGAGTTTGAGGTCATCCTTTGTTAGAATCACATCTGGTTTCTGTGTTTCATACAAGGCTGCTGGTATCTTCTTGGGTCTTGGCCATTGTTGGCATGTGTAAGTAAATGTGTCAGGATGATTTGAAGTGGTAAGAGGGTCAGGGTAGTGCATGATGGCATGTGTGTGGTCAAAGGACTTTTCTTCTAACCATTTTTTTTCCCAAGCTGGATTTGGGGTGAAGATCTCTCTATGCCAAGGCCAGTGGCACATCTCTCCTTGGGATGGTGTCTCCAGTTCTTTCTCCAACAGGCTCAATGGGGCTGTTGGGAAGATCGTAGAAGGGCTGTCCATCCCTGTTCTTGATTCAGAAAGGATAAAAGGAGTTGAACATTGGTTCAGCAGAGTGTCCTGAGGGGTCACCTGAAAGTCCTACATAATACTACAGAAAACAACACTGCTTTCTTAATTTAGGAGTGGTCAGAACCTTAGACTATAATTAGAGTTTCAATAGTTCCAGAGATAAAGGGAGATATGCTTAATCTGACTTGTTTTGAATGAACTCTTGAGAATAATAAAGACACCCCAAATATTTTCTAAATTTCGCACAGGAATCCTTGTTACTTTTTGACAAAGTCAGAAAACCTTTTAGACTTTGTCTATCATTGTATAGTTTATGTATACAACCCTTTTTTCTCTTTGGTCCCTTGTCTTCCCCCTTGCTTCTTTTCCTCCTCCTCTTTCTTTTTCTAATCTCCTACAAATAGAAAAACCATAATTTGCTTAGGGATCATACAGACATAAGTACTTAAGTTTGGGCTCACTGGCCCTTTACTTTGGTTGGCTGGTATATGATTTGGGGCACAATATGAAAGATTATCTAGTCTATACAGCAGCACCATAGCATTTGTCAAAGACTAAATCAAGTAGGACCATAGTACATTTGTAACTTTCAACCGAGTCACCCACACAGTCTATGTAGGTCAGGGTGATTTGAGAGGAGCTGGCAACTCAAAAGCCCTTTTCCATCACCCTGACAGGGAGAACATGAAACTCTACCAGAGATGTATTCTCACAGGTCAAGACCATACCTCCAGAGGCTCCCTGATAAAAGAGAAAGAGTTGGGAAGAAGAGAGCTCAGGTCTCCAGATGGTTTCCCAGATGGAGAAGTGGGTCAAAAAACAAGTGAGAATTGAGTCAGGTAGGTTGCGACATCTTCTAGACAAGAGCAAGAATGACAAGTGGCCCTGGCTTGGAGAGCAGGAGCTAAGGAAAACAAGTCACTCACCATCACCTCCAGTGGGTTAAATATTAGAAGCCAGTGTGTGGTTAAAAATACCCAAGGTAGTTAGGTTACCTTGGGGAATAATGTAGATAAAGCCCAGGCTCTTCAAAGAGAGCCTGCCACAGGAAATTCATAGCAAGTAAAGAACCGTGGACAAGAAAAACATAGAGTCAGTCTTGGGAAGGACTGGCCTGGCACTGAGACAGGCAATCATGGGGCAGATTAGCAATCTGGAATTCTGTTTGGCTTGAGGTACACATCTGCCCTTTTCCCCAAAACGTACATAGCAACGCAGGACCACCCATTTGCAATTCATTGCATGCACAATCATCTTCAAACAGAGCAAACAGTCACTCTGCCCTCTGTAACTCCTTAGCAACCTCAAGTAACTCCCAATCTCTGGTCAAATACATCTAGGGACAGCTCTCGGAACCAGGGGGCAGTGGGTTGGTCAGCCTGGACTGCCTTGAGGTGCACATTTAGTAAGATAAACTGAGCTCTCTGAGTGAACTTGTAGAGGAAGTCACCTGTTTGCCACCTGATGCAGATGCATGATTGGGCATGCATACGGTTAAAATCAGATGCATCATGGGAAAGAACATATTCACTAAATAAAGGCTTACATAACTCAACCCTATCAATTAAAGCAGGAAATAACTCAGCTTTGCCCCTTAGCAGCCAACTCCTCCTACTCTTAGATACATTAAGGGAAACCCCCGATAGTAGCCTGGTTGTCTTGAGCACTCTTTCTCTGCCTGCCATTTCTCTGAAGTAAATCCAACCAGTACTTTTTCTTTGCTTTTAAACAAAATTCCCTAGTAGATTGCTATGTGTGTGTGTTTCTTCAGTTCTAGGAATGAAATGCCAAGAACCTTGCAATGCCTGGTTCAGACCATGACCATCACTGACAACCTGATGCGACTTGTGTGAATTTCTGGTAGCTGTTATCAGCTCTAACTGGAGACAAACAGTATTGTTGATGGAGCACAATGAACTAACAAAAGAGAACACTGTGGATACATCTACAGCACAATTCATATATCTAAGGCTCAGAAACATCATAGAAGAGAGGGTAGAAAGATTGTGAGAGCAAAAGACCAGAAAACCTGCCATGAGATTGTGTCTTCTAGAAACCACAGGGAAGCCATATTTCAACAATATGACTGCCTGAACAAGACCCGATCAAGGATAACATCAATAGACAGGCTAACATTAGCAAACTTTAGTGGGGCCTCTAGACAAAGAATGATGGGCAACTAAGGAATACAGTGTCAAGGTATAAGTCTCCCCCAGGGATGAGCCCCTTACTAGGTTATCAAATACCAAGTGGTCAGGCCGGAAATCATATACACATAAGCAACACTAAATGAATTTAGCAGGTTGTGCTTATATATTTATGTGTTTGTACATATGTAATAATGACAATGGAACAAAAAAAGGTGTGTGAATCTGAGATGCAGAAGTGGATGGAGGCAGAGGGGTGGTTTGAAGAAGGAGAAGGTAAAGGGAGGAAATGAGTGTGCTGTCACACATGGTCACAGGCTGGGTGGCTTTATAAAACAGGAAAGCACTTTCCCATGGGTTTGGGGGCTAGTGGGATTATCTCAGTGTCACCAATGCCACAATCCCATGGAAGTCTTGGTAGAGTCCCTCCTGGCTCTTTCTAGCTTTTGTGGGGGTGACTGATCCCTGGACTTTCTTTGCCTGTTAATGTAAACCAGCCGCCCATGCCTGACTCTGCCAGTGTGGTCTATCTTCTCACAGCATATCCTTTTTATAAGAACACACTAAGGAGTTTACATTAAGTTGCTTATATTTGCATGGACCCTCATTTCCAAGTGTGACCACCTTAACAGTAGTAATCAGGGCATTGATATATATGTTTTCCAGAGTATGCACTCCAAGTCCTCCTTAAGGGTAAGAGTAACAAGGTGCAAAGAGATCCTTAGCCCAAGGTGGGTCTTCTCAACCGATGACACAATTGGGTCTTGTAGTATCTGTATGTTCAAAGTGAACCAAAGACAGTGGTCAGTCAGCAATGAGGTGACAGCTTCTTCCACTGACTGGGCCAAGGGCAGAGAATAGAGAAGGATATGTGCTCATGAACAGTTTACAAGTGGCCTCCATCGACCTCCAGAAAGAATCAGAGGATACTGGGCTGGCTGGTGTGTCTTTTCTCTCTGATGATGGCTAACATAAGTGTCTCAGTATTAGAGTCTTGATGCCATCCCCCTAGGAAAAAGGAAGGGGAAGTTCAAGGGAATGGAATTATTAGATGATTTTAATCGTACAGGAAGGAAATTACATCCTTTCAACAAGAGGATGCTGAATTATTATCAGTTTGTAAATTTAAATCACACCCCCATCCAACATCAGAATCTTAAAAGCAGAAAAGAAAGTTCTCTTCATACACGTCCACCCCTACCAGGCTCATACTTTGATCTCCCTGTATACATTAAAGAAATATTTATTATCAACATGTTCTGGACTTTGCTATTACTGAGACACTGCGGTGAGCAATCTCAGCATGACTTGTGCCTTCTTGGAGCCAACAGTCCCTTTAATCCTAAGCTGTCATTGTAAAATCAGTGGTCATTTTGAGAAACCCAGTGCCTCCTTCCTACCTCCACTCAGCCTGAGTCTTCAGAGGCCAGCCCTTCATTTTCTCCCTCCATTCTGGATACAATAGAGAAAAATATATGTCACGAGCACAGGGAATTTCAACCATAGCCTTCAGGCTAGTGAGCACATGTTTGGTTTTCTCCGTCTCTTTGTTCATAATGCTCTGAAGTGACAGTTTTCTGTCACTTTGAACACCATCCCATTTCAAAAATCATTTACCAAAACTTAGAAAATAAATAAAAAAAATCATTTACCTATCACTGCCTACCTAAGCCAGATTTGGGAGCGGGGAAATTATAGCTGCTTCAGGCTGCACCAAAAAACCTGTCATCATCTTGATTTTAAATCCTTCTCGTCTGTGTTTCCTCCTAGCCATTCCCACAGAGGCTGGTTCCCTCAGTGGCCTCCTACTGGCTTCCTTGTCCTCACACTCTCTTTGGATTGTAATCTGTCTTCTATGCTGTAGTTAGAGAGTACTCTTTCTTCGAGGTAAAAGTCTGCTGTTCCCTTTTCAAACACATTCAGTGTTCCTTCACTGCCTACTGTGTAAAATCCTAAATTCTCATTGTCAGGATTCTGGATCTCACAGAATACCTGTGATGTGGAATTCTACCTATTATATTGCTTCCCTTGAGACTCGAGAGCTCTGTGCTTGGCTTCCTCTGCTCTGTTATAGCCTAGAAATTCCTATTCATGTTTTGAGTCTCCCTTCATGTTGCTGGGCTGCAGTCTTACTAAGAAAGCCCTCCTCCGGGTTCCCATGGCAACTCAGGTTACCAGAGTACTAATTATCCTGAATGGTCATTTCAGTTAATATCTGTGGTCCATTTGCTACATGCTAAGTATGGGAAAAATAAAGGGCTTTTAGAAATGGTCATGCATAATCAATTTTTGGTATGATTGGGATGTTCATATCCTTCTGACGTTCATACGGTAAAATGGAGTTCCCAAAGCATCCGTCTTAAGAGGTGGAGTCTTTGTGAGTGTATTGGTTCAGGAAGGTACAGTCTTCATGCACAGGATTAGTGTCTCAATAAAAGAGCCCCAAGGGAGCTTGCTTGTTATTCCCACCATGGGAGGATACAACAAGAAGCAGCCATCTGAAGCAGTGAACCCTTCCCAGAGGTCCATTTTACAGACATACTGACTTTGGAATTTCTAGTCAATAATTTAAAAAGCAAAGAATAATTTTCTGTTGTTTACTCACTGTAAGGCACTTTGTGATACAGTCCAAGTTGGGTAAGGCAGTCTTTACCTCTTTGTTGTTTAGCACATTTGATGTATTTCTTAATGATACTTGCGAACACATGTGTGGATGCATGCATACATGCCTGCATGAATAAATGCACACACATGTACATGAATGAATAAACACACGAAGCAATCATTATGTGTGGTTATTTCCTGTATACGTATGTAGACACAGTCTTCCAGGATATTAATTTTTTGCTTTCTCTGAAATTCTCTCCTCTTCCTGAGAAGCTTCTTGGGCTTTCCCAGCAGAGCTCTGGCCTGTGCTCCCGAGGAGGCTTTTAAAGCCGGCTTCTCATTATCTCTCCTCCTGCGCTTCTCCCTCTCCCCACGTCCTCTCTCCTCATGACACATGCTACCCGGGAGGTTTCTGATTTTTCTTCAGACAAAGAAAAACCACTGTGTTTTCTGGGGGGAAACAGTTATCCCCTGAGACTCCTCTCTTGTTAGGTGGGGACAAGATAGTCCTCACTGTCCCATACTGCATTATACTTACAGGCAGAGCAGAGTCAAACTCCTCTCCTACCACAGAAATAGCAGAATCTCACAAATTCGAGTCCCAATGAAGATTCAGAGGAGGTAAACGCAATACTTCAGACACCCGCATATCCCTCCAGATGAGGGCTCTAACAAGTTCACATGCATGGCAGTCTAGCATGACATGGGATGTTGACCATGGATTATCCAAGCCTGGGGACATTGGATGCAGAGGTCCTCCTGAGCCCTCCATTTCTGCCATGCTCACAGACTTTTTCCATAAGCTTGCTGGTCTCTTCTCCTTCCTCCACTGTAGACCTGCCCTGAACTCTTCCTGCTTCTCTTCTGCATTCTTGGGTTAGCGGTCCTTTTCAGCATTTGCTGATGTGAAATCGCATTTATAGGTACTCTTAACCAAGTGCCAGCCCCTCTCAAAAGTTAATTACGCACGCCACTGCCCTGAGGCTATGTTTGCCTCTGTGACTGCTGCTGCCCTGACCACCCATGATGTGGGGATGCTGCACTGAGAACAGCCTAGTCTCCTTAGGAGGTGGTCTTTTTTTCTTTTTAAAGACAAAGAGTGTGTTGGGTTTGGCCTTCAAACACACACAGACACACACACACACACACACATACACACACACACACAGGAAAAACTCATAGACTAATAAATAGGCATAAACTAATAATAAACCATGATCCAGGTACTTATAGATGGGAACAGTTCTTTAAAGAATGGCCCACTGTTCAGGGGTATTGACTCAGTCAACATCATCTAGATTTTGCTGTGATAACAACTATGCCCTAAATCACAGTGGCTTGTAACAGTGGGAGCTTCCCTCCCACCCATCCTAAGTTTCCACCAAAAGTTGACCATTCTATACTCTGCATCACCCCCAGTCTTGAGCTCAGAGAGACAGGATGAAGAATCTCTCATGGTAGAGGAAAAAAAGAGTTCTTTTTTTTTTAAATTTTTTTTATTGGATATTTTCTTCATTTACATTTCAAATGTTATCCCCTTTCCCAGTTTCTCCCCCTCCTGGAAACCCCCTATTCCATTCTCCCTCCCCCTGCTTCTATGAGGATGTTCCTCCACCCACCCCACTCCTACCTTTCTGCCCTCAATTCCTCTATTCAGGGGCATCTATTGAGCCTTCATAGGACCAAGAATCTCTCCTCCCATTGATGCTTGATAAGGCCATCTTCTGCTACATATGCAGTTGGAGCCATGTGTGCTCCTTGATTGATGGCCTAGTCCCTGGGAGCTCTGGGGGAGCAGAGAGGGTCTGGTTGGTTGACATTGTTGTTCTTCCTATGAGGTTACAAATCCCTTCATCTCTTTCAGTCCTTTCTCTTACTCCTCCATTGGGGACCCCACACTCAGTCCAATGGTTGGTTGCTAGCATCTGCCTCTGTATTTGTAAGGCTCTAGCAGGGCCTCTCAGGAGACAGCTATATCAGGCTCCTTTCAGCAAGCACTTCTTGGCATTCACAGTAGTGTCGGGGTTTAGTGACTGTATATGGGATGAATCCCCAGGTGGGACAGTCTCTGGATGGCCTTTCCTTCAGTCTCTGCTCTACACTTTATCTCCATATTTGTTCCTGTGAGTATTTTGTTCCCCTTCTCAGAAGAACCGCAGCACCCATACTTTGGTCTTCCTTCTTCTTGAGCCTCATGTGATCCATGAATATCCACTTATAATATCTACTTATTAGTGAGTGCATACCATGTGTGTTCATTTGTAATTGGGTTACCTCACTCAGGATGATATTCTCTAGTTACATCCATTTGCTTAAGAATTTCATGAGGTTATTGTTTTTAATAGCTGAGTAGTACTCCATTGTGTAAATGTACCACATTTTCTGCATTCCTTCTTCTGTTGAAGGATATCTGGGTTCTTTCCAGTTTCTGGCTATTATAAATAAGACTGCTCTGAACATAGTGGAGCATGTGTCCTTATTACATGTTGGGGCATCTTCTGGGTATAAGCCCAGGAGTGGTATAGCTGGCTCCTCAGGTAGTAATACTACATCCAACTTTCTGAGGGGCCACCAAACTGATTTCCAGAGTGGTTGTACCAGCTTGCAATCCCACCAGCAGTGGAGGAGTGTTCTTCTTTCTCCATATCCTTGCCAGCCTCTGCTGTCACCTGAGTTTTTGATTTTAGCCATTCTGACTGGTGTGAGGTGGATACTCAGGGTTGTTTTGATTTGCATTTCCTTGATAACTAAGGACATTGAACATTTCTTTAGGTGCTTCTCGGCCATTCAAGTTTCCTCAGTTGAAAATTCTTTGTTTAGCTCTGTACCCCATTTTTAAGATGGTTATTTGATTCTCTGGAGTCTAACTTGTTAAATTCTTTGTATATATTGGATATTAGCCGTCTATCAGATGTAGGATTGGTAATGATCTTTCCCAATCTGTTGGTTGCCATTTTGTCCTATTGACAGTGTCAGAAAAATGAGTTCTGAGAAGTTACTGTGGTAAATTATTCTGCTCAGATGAAACGAGTAATTCAAGCCACATTCGAGTATATAAAGACAGGTTTATTGGGAAATGTCTCTGGATGGGGGTTGGGTGTCACTGGTCCCCAGAGGCCAGAGAAGACACCATGGGGATGGAGACAGAGTAGGGGAAGGAGAGAAAGAGCATGCACACACAGGGAGAGAGGACACGCAGAGTGGGGAGTAGGGGAGTGAGACCAGCATGTCTGGATTATATGGGAAAGAGCTTCTGTGGGAAGGGAAGCTCAGTCAGTGATCTGGAAAGTCCAGAGTAGAGGGTAGGTATGCCAGTTATGGACTGAGGCATGCTGGGAGAACCTGGGGGCCAGGTGTCCCTTTGGTATGTTAAATATGCACCTCAGCTGTTTGTCCTGGGTCTGAATCCCATCACACAGATGGCTCTCCAACCTTCCACCATCTTTGCTCCTGTCTTTATGGGTATTTTGTGTAAAAAGTATTAAATAATTTGGCCAGTAACACAGTCTATCAGATACTGAAAACTTAAACTGTCCTAACTCTGTCATCTGCCCTCAGCCTATTGATTTCTGCCTTCTGGCTTGGGTGGACATCACTGATGTCTACTCAGCCATCCTTCCCCGGGATGCTGCCAGAAGCAAGTCTAATGTCCACAGTGTTTCACATCACATCCCAGACTCAAAGTCTTCAGTGCCTGTTGATTGCTTAGGCTATAAAACCGTACACTTTTAAGATGGATTGCGCATGGGCTGACACCTGCTGCACAAGTCAATGACCTGAGTTTGTTGTTCCCTGGAACTCATGCTGGAAGGAGACTACTGAACTCTTAAAGTTGTCCTTTGACCTCCATATAGACTCTAGGGTATATGCACACTCACCTGTGTGTGCATGCATGCTCTCCTGCATAGGTACCCATATACCCACCACGTGCACATGTGAACAAACATATGCACACAAATAATAAATAAGGTAGAAATTAAGATGGATTGTATAGTTTTTGTCATGCATCTGTCTCTAGCTAAGTCCTTCCCTATCCCACAATGTGCTGCACTAATTCTAAATAATCCAAGTGGCCTTAGAAGGAAAGGCCACCCAGAGACTGCCCCACCTGGGGATCCACCCCATATACTGTCACCAAACCCAGACACTAATGTGGAGGCCAACAAGCGCTTGCTGACAGGAGCCTGATATAGCTGTCTCTTGAGAGGCTCTGGCAGTACCCAACAAATACAGAGGTGTGTGCTCCCAGCCAACCATTGGACTGAGCACAAGGTCCCCAATGGAGGAGCTAGAGAAAGGACCCAAGGAGCAGAAGGAGCTGTTAGCCCCATAGAAGGAACAACATTATGAACCAACCAGGATCCCCAGGATCTCCCAGGGACTAAACCACCAATCGAAGAGTACACATGGAGGGACCCATGGCTCCAGCCACATATGTAGCAGAGGATGGCCTTGTTGGACATCAAAGGGAGGAGAGGCCCTTGACCCTGAGAAAGCTCGATGCCCCAGTATAGCAGAATACCAGGACAGGGAAGCGGGAGTGGTTGAGTTGGTGAGCAGGGGGTAGATGGGGAGGGGATGGGATAGGGTGTTTTCGGAGGGGAAACCAGAAAGGGAATATCATTTGAAATGTAAACAAAAGAAATATCTAATTTAAAAAAAAGAAATCTAAATTTCACATTTTCATATTCATTTTTATGGATGTCTCCATACAAACCTGGCACGTTCTTCTTATCAGCATGGAGGTGCCCTTCCTATCTTTTCATAAGCAAAACAAATATCATATCTACTATTGAACTTTGGGTCTCATTTTGCGTTGCCTAAAATTATGGAGTAGGCAATTATATTGGCTGGTTTGTGTGTCAACTTGATGCAAGCTAGAGTCTTCAGAGAAGAAGGAGCCTCATTTGAGGACATGCGTCCATGAAATCCAGCTGTAAGGTATTTTCTCAATTGGTGATATGAGGGGAGAGCCTGACCCATTGAGAGTGGTCCCACCCCTGGGCTGGTGGTCCTGGGTGCTAGAAGAAGGCAGACTGAGCAAGCTATGTGATGCAGGCCAATAATCAGCACCCCTCCATGGCCTCTGCATCAGATCCTGCCTCCACGTTCCAGTCCTGCTTACGTTTTTGTTCTGACTTCCTCTGTGATGAACTATGATCTAGAAGTATAAGCCAAATAAACCCTTTCCTCCCCAATATTCTTTTTGGTTATTGTGTTTCTTCACAGTAATAGAAACCCTATGACAGTAATTCTAGCAACTGGCTCCTTGGTGTATCTATATCATTTTACGGGGGAGCAGTTTTCAAATGTTTCCTGATTGTGTCCTAATAAGAAATATATCTGATATCACAATCTGGATCAGAACTGTTCACATGCATGTATATATACATGCATGCATATAAACATATATGAGAGCAAATGTATTATGAAATAATATCTACCTTTATGATATGATAACTTTTTATTTTTACCATTCTGTTCTGTTTTGTTTATAGGCTGTTAGATCTGACCAAATTGGTTTCATGACTCACTATTAGGATGAGCTCTGTGACTGAGCAAACACTGCCTCACGACACAGAGCTTAAGACTCGTAAATAAAAATAGAAGTAGACAGCCATGGGCGATTCTGTGACATGTCCTGAATTAAATGCACACACACTAAGTGACAGCACACACTTAGCGAGCATATGCACAGGAGAGTTACACTCTAAAATGCTTGTGTGTGAACAGGGAGGAGAGGGGGAATGTGCTGTGGATATGGAGGTAAAGAAATAGATAAATGGATCACTTTCAAGGAAAGTCCTTGCAAGACCAGTGACAGTGCGGGTAATGTCTCTGTACTCGGTAAAACTGAGAGAGTTTATTGTTATGGGAACTCCTGCTGTAACACCTGAGAGTTTTCTTTGTTATTCTACAGCTTCATTCGGATGGATATACGTGTGGTGGCCACTTTTTATCTGTCTTGTTTGGGGTATGTAGTCCTCTCTGACTTTGTAGACTCTTGCTTTTAACAGTTCTGGTAAGCCGTCAGCATGGCCTCTTCCCCTGTTGCCTCTCTTCCATCCACTCCGTTTTGTCTCTTTAGAGCTCTGGTTAGATATTTTAGTCATCTCCCCTTTCTGCATCACCTCTTGCAGTTCCCATCTCCTCGACTCTCCGTGAATCTTACGAGTAATTTCTTCAGTTCCAGTTTGTGAATTTTGTCTGCTGCTGTGGGGACACCAACAAGTTCATTTGGTTTCTTCATCAGAGCACCTTCTCACAGTGTCTCAATTTGTGATCTCCCTCCCTTTATTTGTATACATAATCCACACTCCACCATTCTACATTCATACTAGGTCTGTACACCACTGCAGCGGGGAGGCATGGTGGGATCAAGGGTCAGGAATGTAGCAGAGGTTCCTTATGTCTTAGCAGACCAGAAAGTGAGGGTGGGACTTTACTATAACCCTCAAGATCCACCCCTAGTGGTCGACATCCATCAGCCAAGATGCTTCTCAGACAGAGTCAGCAGCAGGTAGTGCTCTAGAACACGAGTCTACAGGGATATTTTATAATTTAAATGATAACAGTAGGTTTTTCTTGGTCGCCCAGCAGTGAGGTAGTGGGGCTCCTGACTTCAGTTCTCCCAGTCAGAGTGTCTTCAACTTTATTCCCTCTTTATTCCCAGGATACCTGCATGGGTATCCTGCTGGAACTCAACTTCGAAGGAGCTGGTGGTCTCCAGCAACACCTTTAATTTAACTGTTTGGAACTTTGTTCTATAAGTCTGCACCACCACAGAAAGCAATCTCACACTCAGACTCTCTCTAGTGTAAACAGGAAGGACAGGAACTGTGATCTAGTTTTACAGTGAGTCTAGCTTCACTTTGGTCCAGTTGTTCTCCGAGGAATGGCGAGAGGCTGGAAGTCTCACGTACTTGCTGTCCGTCTTTCTAGGCCTGTGTTTGGGACAGGAGTGGGGTGGTTTCTGCTTGACCCCTGTCCTATATGACCTGATTCTCGGTCACAGTGGCTTTGCGTTGTGATCTAGGATTTTCATTCTGTTACTCTCTGGGAATCCAGAAGTCCTAAGTGAAAAGTCATTTAGGATCTCTTTCTAGAGAGCATCTTGCCTGTTCTTGCTCTGGGAGATGGTCTCTTCCTCCTCGGTGGCTGAGTTCTTTGGAAACTTTCAAACATCTCAGGTTTAATATCTCCATTTTATTACTGTTCCTCAGTTAATGTCCCCACAGCACTATGCCATCAGGATTTGCCCTTAGGGCATTCTTACCCTCTCTTTGGCTTGAATTTCCCACTCCTACCAGCCAACTCACCCTTTAGGAGGCAGTAGTGATCATTGGTTTAAATTGGTCTTGGAGATTTCTTTCTCGTTCAGTATAAAGTGTATTTTATTTGGGATATAATTGTTTAATCAGAGGACATTTTCAAGGTATCTAATCAGCTATTTGATGGTAAATGAGTCTTCACAAAGATTCATGTTCCCTTTCCATGCTATTAGCTTTTTAGGAGAAAAAGGTCCGCATCACCAAAACCTAGCACAGTAGATAAGAAATGGCACTCCAAAATGTTTGTCGAGGGCTCGAGAGATGGCTCAGTGGTTAAGAGCAGTTGCTACTCTTGCAGAAGACTTGAGTTCATTCCCCAGCACCCACTTTGGGTGGTCCACAACCACTGTAACTCCAGCCCCAGGGAATCCTAAACCTGTTTCTGCCTTCCATAGGCCCCCAGTCCTCCACAAATACACATAGATAAAATAAAATATTTTAAAAATATTAATTTAAAAAAGTCATAAAACCTTTTTTCAAAATACTACCAAAGACATCTCTACGTATATAACAAATATCTATAGACTGAGTGCTTGACTTTGGGATTCGTTTCCTGAATTTCTAGCTTCAAGAGGAAAAGAGGCAGAACAGTTGGACTCTTTGGGGTCCTTTGTCTCCTGGCCAGCCTCACTCTTAAGAGTGGTAGAGGTAGTTATCGTTGTGAAGCTGGAAGTGTGGTGACAGACATTATGCTGAGCCTCAGAGATGCACTGGAGACATACAGATTAAATACTTCTATTACTCAACACTTAAGCACTCTTGGGATCCAGAGTCCCCCGTGGTTCTGTGGTTCAAGCATTCGGAGCTGTCCTGTATTTCCTGTTTCCCAGCAAAATGAAGCTGCCTGTAACTATGTTGCAGGCATTGGCAGGATTCCAATAGGGTATTATCACCAGGCTCATGGTGCTTAGTAATCAATTAGGCTTATTCATTAGTGTTATTAACTCTTTCCCTCCAGCACCACCTGGAATCAGTTTCGGGGGCAGTGGACAGATGTGTTCCAGATGTTCATAAGGCCATTTTGTGAGTTTTCTTCATTCTATCTAGGCAGGCTGGGAAGATACCTGGGCTAGGGAGAAAAGGTTGGGATGTGGGGGTGGGGGTAGGATGGAAAGACAGGTAGAACAGAGAATCAACAAGCATTTCCAAAAGAGAAGTCATATTAGACAGGCCCGGTGTTAATAAATGTTGGGTTTGCAGAGAACAAGGCACCCAGCGTATATGTAGCAGAAGGTGTGTGTGAAAGGCTCTGGCCCTCTCTCCCCTGCTCCTCCCACAGTCTGATGAGCACATTCCACCCTCACACTGAGGAACGCTGGTGGGTTCCATCGTGACATGATCAACTCACTTCTCTCATTGTTGTCTGGGAAGGGGACTGTGAATGTCTACGTGAGTCACACATCGCTAGGGTACAGCACTAGGGATAGCGTTGGTAGAATAGAGAACTGACAGTTTTCCACCGACCTTTGGGCAGATTCCCACTCAGTCTGTATTAGCGCGCTGTTGTGGCTTCACCAGGCAAGTCTCAAAGCCTGGCTCTATGCCCTGTGCATCCCTTCCTGCTGACCAGAGCCTATCGGTAACCCACGCCGAACAGGACAGACAGCATTGCTCCATTCCCGCGACCTACGCTGTAGTCAGCCCGTGGCTGCCTTTCCAGAGCTTTCTTCCCCAGTTCTTCAGGGAAACAGATGGAGAGTGGGCGTGAGAAAGCGGCACAGGAGCTGCCACTCTGCCTGGAACCTGGACATCCGTGGTAATTATCATCATAAAAATATAATTCTCGCCAGTTGGCGAAGGTTTGCTAGGGGGGCTTTTAACCCTTGCAACAGTTCTAATAGCATGGCAGCCTCAGGGCTCCCGCTTTACAGATGTAGGACAAGATCCAGGGCCTATGATGGACCGAAGTCACACAGTCCAGTGAACTAGTCCTTTGATGCTTCCTGTTTGAGCCTTCGCTTACCTGTTGTGTAAGAAGCACTCATCTTTGTGGATTCTGTAAAAGCTGAAGTTGAAGACATGGAGGAATATCGAGGAAAAGGCTGCAGGTGGCAGTCACCCATTGTTAGCTCCTCCCCTCTGTTAACATTACAGGATATGTTTACCTACTAGTTTGGTACTGAGTCAAAAACCCAGCAAACATTCCTGACCCGAACTTGTCTTTGGGCTTCCTAAGGTTTGCTATAACTCTATAGGCATCTTTAGAATTCAAATATAATGTATTCCATGTGAACAGAATTCTTTTGAAGCAAGGTTTTGATGACTCTATGCTGGAAACTTATGGTAGAAAGTTAGGTAAAGAGTGCACTCAGATGCCATCTCTCCCTCTTTTTGGCAAGAGGAACTCGCCTTTCTGTGGCTAAAGGAAAAACCCATTTAGTCCTCTGAGTCAGCCATGTTTGTCTTGCTTGCCTGGGAGCAAGATGGCCCCTGAGAGCCGGAGTCCAAACAAAGAAAAGTGAATGTCAGGGACACCAGTTTTTTCTGTAGACAACGACCTTGCTTGGGGGTATTTGCCCTGCAGGCTTTCTTTTCCTGGGGAGTCCACCCCATTGTTCTCCATGAAAAGTCTCCTGGGAGAAGGCTCAGGGCAAGTGTGCCCTCAGGCTACTTTCTCACTGGAAAAGTCCCATGTATTTGCAAAAGAGACTCTTAGAGCCAGTGGAAGCCTTGGGGCTTTGAGGAATGAGTGTGAGAGATCATGGGATGCCTCCCTCGATTCCCATGCTACTGTAAAGGCCTAATGGCTGGACTCCTGCGTAAGTTCTGGGCTCTTTAAAATATGGCTTTGTCTTAGACATCTTGTACCAGTTCCCATAACATGGGGCTGAACGGGGAAACAATTGCTGCTCAAATGAACCAGCAAATAAGCAAAGCAAAACCTGGCTCAGAGAAAGCAAGGGGCAAGCTGTGGAAAGATTCTCCGTGCTATTTTTAGTCACATTGTTCCATATCTACTGAATTCCTTTATTCCCAGACCTGTGCACAAAAGCCTATAAAAACAAAATATATTCTCTTCCTTGGCTCACCTTACTCAGAAGGCTGAGGCAGGAGGATAGTGAGTTCACAGTGAAATACACAGTGGATGTAATAGGTCTGGGCAACTTAGTGTAATTCTATCTACAAGCAACACAAACAGAGGTCTGGGGATAGACTACAGCTTAGTGGTGAAGTGCCTGCCACTTGTGTAAGGCCTAAATTTAATCACCAGTAAAGCAATCCCACACACACACACACATAACCACACACCAAACTAGAACAGTTAGAGACCCCTGGAAGAGGTAAGAAGCTGAGAGTCAAATTAGACTTAGTCTACACAGAAAGACTGAACTCTATTTCACTCTGGTCAGTAGGACCCAGGGTGACAGGCAGACTTGGGTACAGAGGAGCTTGAGGAGTTTCCTATCAAGGTGGCCCTGAAAGCACTCTCGGAAGCATCCTCTTTAGGCGTATGAAGGTCTAGCACTTTTCACATTTTACAAAGAGAGGGTTCAAAGCCAGAGCTAATTTCAAAGACAACATAAACATCTCTGTGCAAGGTTTTTTTCTTTTTTAGTCTAAAATGGGCTTGGACCTGCTGGTTTCTGTGTCCAGGAATAGGCAGAGTCAGCTAGGGGCTTCAAGAGTTACAGAATATCAAACAGGAAGGACTTCTCTCCAGAGGAATCCTAAGGCAGGGGAAGGGCAAAGAGGGAGACCACTCATATCAAGAGTCTAACAGAATGTTCCTGGACTCCTTTCTGGCATCAGGGGTGGGGGTGGGGCAGGTCTGGCTTAGTCAAGGCTGGGGGAGGAAAGCAGCCTAGACCTCTTTTTGGTATCTCAAGGCAGAAACATGAAACGTAAGTGATGCCTCAAAGGAGAGACAACAAGATCTGTAATTAGGAGACAAATTCATCCCGGTGAAACAGACACTACACAGCAGACTGCATCCCCTGAGGGTCCCGTAGGGGGACTTTAAAGAGTGGAGCACAGTGGTAAGTCCTTGAGTATCCTGAGATATTGCCTCTGGGAGGTCCCAGGCCAGGGAATAATTCTAAGCACTCCCATGTCACTTCGGCTCCTGTGCTGCCACATGCCTGCTGGGTCCCTTGTACACCACTCTGGTTATGGTGAGATCAGCTGTCATGAGATGGTTTAGCCCAAAGCTTCCAAACTACAAGCTAAGCATGCCCCTTGTAGGTACCCAGCCTCAGGCATTAATCATTGTAACCCCAAAGGGACAAATACACTGAGCAAACTGAAGAGCACACTGAGGCCTACGCTTACATTCTTCATGTTAAGAAAGAGTTATCCTAAAAACAGCAAGAAGGTAGAACAGAATGGCGACTGAAACAAAGTAAGACGAGAAGTTTATAACAATGAAAAAATTGGAAATCTGAGAAGTAAAAATTATTGGAATGGGGAAGATTGATAAATTCCACACTAGACACAAAGGGACAATTTGTCAGTTGCAAGATGTTTGGTGCAGAAGGTATTCTAAATAGAGCAGATTAAGAATATGAAAGAGGAGAGGAGAGACATGGGTAAAGTGCATGTTGTGGGAGTCCCAGGGGAGAGCACAGAAAATGAGAGAGGAGGGAGAGGGAAAGGAAGAGGAGAGGGGGAGGGGGACAGGGAGAGGGAGGGTGGCAGAGAGAGGGAGAGGGAGAGGGGAGGGGGAGGAGGAGAACACAAGAGCAGAGCCCTGGTGAGCATTATCACAGCGTTGAAACTACAACAGAAAGTCATTTCCAGAACTGACGACAAATTGAAAATGTGCCCTTCCCTAGACATGTTATGTTGAGATCAAAGAGTAAAAGTGGAAAGGATTTTCTTTTAGATCCACCAGAGAAGAGATGAATCTTGTCTCTTCAGAAAGACCCTTGTTCCACTGGCTGACCACTCAAAAATGACCAATACGTCCACAAAGTAATGTTGTCAGAATGCTGAGAGACAATAAAGTTTCAAATTAGTCTTTAAAAACAATCCAGATTTAAAACCACCTGACATTTGTCGGAAAAGCTCCTACAAGGGTCAATGTTGATGTCAGTGCAATGGCTCTCAACTGCGAAACTGTCCTTTGAGAAATCTGTGAGGGAGGGAGGGAGGGAAGGAGGGAAGGAGGGAGAAAGTGAGGGTATGGCTGCGTGTGTGTGTATGCGTGCACAGGTCAGAGGGCAATGTTGGATGTCACCTTTCAGGAGCTAGCTACATCATCATTGTCATCGTTATTGTTGATGACTCTATTGTTATTGTTATGGGGACAGGGTTTCTCTCCTTGGACCTGGAAATCACAACAGATTAAGCTGGAGTGGCTGACCAGCAAGCCCCAGGATCCTCCTGTCTTTATCTGCCCAACTGGTACTTTAGACAGTTTTCATCATGTCCGAGGGGGTTTTTGGGGGGTGACGGAAGGGGATTGTTGGTCTTGGTTGGTCTTGTTTTGTTTTGTTTGCACCCACAGGAATCAAGTTCATGTATCAGTGCTTGCAAGCAAGTATTTTACTAACTGAACATCCTCCCTCCTACTAAGGGACTTAAATTATCTGGGAGGTAATATTTGTAACTTCTTTGTAGGTAACAGACAAATCGCTAAGTCCTATGATAGGTAGAGCACCCAACCATGGGAGAGAAGAATTGTCTAGTCAGAACTGTGAATAGAGAAGAGCTGTTGTTGAGAAGCACCCGGATGGGTGGACAGGATCTTGGAAACGGACAGGGTGAACTGGGTAACAGAGATAGATAGCTACAAGGTTCTGTTAAAAGCATAGCCACCGTAAGAGAAAAGCTGTGTCTTTAAAGTACAGGCTCACACCATCTGTGGTAGGGATTGCACATCATTTATTTATTTTCCATTATATTTATTTACTTATTTTTGTATGTGTAGGCTCACTTGTGTCATGATGTGTGTGTATGTGTCTGTGTGTGTCTTGTTTGTGTGTGTGCATATGTATGGATTGTCAGGAGACATAATGGGATGAGCTAATATACTAGCAGGAGATCATCCTGAAACGGCCTGCTTTGGATTATTATATAATCTGTGACAGGTGAGCCCTCATTAAGCAAGGCTGTGAGGGACTCATTTTAGGAAAGATTCCTACTATAAATATGCTTTCCCTGTTAATATTAAACATATATAATATCAATAAGTAATAGCACACCCCTTTGGAGCAGATCTCTGCAGATCCACAAAAATGTACTATCTTATAGTGATGTTATGTAGACAAATAGATGACTTAAGTTTTAATGATGATCCTGTAAGAATTCCTAAAATTATATCTGTGATTATTAAGCTCTTTTATAGTGGAACTTCTATCAGGTCCTTTTCTGATAGTCAAAACTGCAATGAGAACTCTGCCAGTCTCCCGAGTGTCACCAGTTAATTGCTCTTAGATGGCAACCAGACTTTCTCCTACTCAGAGCATGTTCCAAGAGGTTGTAAAACAATTAACCAAAAGTCATAAAAAGGGAACTAATGATTTATTATAGGTGCTAGGACAGAAGATAAAATATTGACTGGGTTTATCTATACAAAACTTCACTAGTAACTTAGTTATGGTTTTAAATCTTCGGTAAACCTGTGGAGCTGAGACAGGTGATGTATGTTTAGCTAGATAATTACTCCTAATGGATATGCATGTAAACATTCTCTGTTGAAAATTTCTATTTCAATTTATGATTTGATTTTTTTGTGTGAACTTGTGATGAACTTTGTAACATGTGATCATGTATTCTGGAAGATGTTTAAGTACTGAGGACAAAGAGAAGAATCAGAACTGAGGAACTGAGGTGAGAAAAACTGAGGTGAGAAGAACTGAGCTGAGAGAGGAACTGAACTGAGAAGAAGTGTTTAGTCAAAACACCTTTTAGACAGAACTGAACTCAAGACGCATTTAGAAGTATAGGCATAGCTTTCATAGAAAAGGCATTGAGAGTAGGAGCACCATTGTGACTTCAGAGCAGGAGGAGAGAACAAGATTAGAAGGAGAATGCAGAGTGGAATAACTTAGAAACTATAGGTAACATAAAAAAAAACTAAGAGAGCAATGTGCAGAATGCAGAGGGAAAGAGGAAAAAAGAAGAAGCTACAGAGAACAGAGGAGCAGACAGGCTTCTCCTCACCACAGGACAGAACAGGTCCCATGATAAGGAGAAGGCAGGCTTAGTCTTATCAAAAGGAACAAAGCTTTTTTTTCTTACAAACATGGATTTAATTCGTTTAGCATTGAAAGCTAAAAAATGGTGGAAGCTTTTTCTTTCTCTATGCAATGAATATTGGAGTCCATTTTTCATCCAGAATGAGTGAGCTCTTCCTGCACCGGTGCTTGGTCTCTTGCTCCATATGCATGTGTAAGTATGGATGTGTGTGTAAGCATGTAACTGTGATAATGTATGCATGTGTGTGTGTAAGTATGAAATTGTGAGAATGCATGCAAGCTGGGCCCAACTGAATTTGTGTGAAAATGTGTAAATGAAATCTCTGTTATGTTTGAAGCTGTGTATGAATTTATGTGAGATTATGCATATTTGCTTATGTAAAAGTTTTTCTTTCTGAGAGTGTTATTCTCTTCTCCTGGTTCAATAGAAGTTTATTGCTCCAAACTTCCCCCTAGCTCGACAAGCAAGAGGTATCTGGACAATAGGGAAAAAAAGGCTCTAGCAACTAATCCTTTACTTAATCTCTTGCTGTTTTAGAATGAGATGCTAAGTGCCTGAGAGTGCAGTCTCTGGCCTCAGAGGAACACATAGATAAGAAGGCATAGATAAGTAAACTTTTTTTTTCTATATTTTTTTTATTTACATTCCCAATGATTTCCCCTTTCCCAGTTCCTCCCTTCCGATAAACTTTTTATTATACAGCAACCCTAAACATCATAAGACAAAGTCTTACTGCCCCCCCCCACACACACTGATGCTCTTCCTCCTCTGCTGCCTCAAGAAGAACCTCCCACCTGGGCTGGCTCCTGGCAATGGTGGATGTCAGAGGACAACTCACATAACTCTCTCTCTCTCAGTCTCTCTGTCTCTGTCTCTCTGTCTCTGTCTCTGTCTCTTTCTCTCTCATATGGATCCTCAGAATTAAACTCAGGTTTGGCCAAGCATGTCAGCACATGCCTTTATACACTGAGCTATCTCTGCAGTCCATATTTTTAAACATTAGGAGAAAATAGACCGAGTTTTGAGGAAGAGAAACCAGCAGAAGAGAGTACAGGTTACACTAGCATCTTCTAAAAAACAACCAACCAACCAAACAAACAAACAAACAAAGACAGAGATAAGCATGGAAAATATGTTTACACCATTCATCTAGTTGCACTAAGTATTCAGTAGTCTTTGTGATTTTCTGAACATTTGAAATATTTTTAAAAAGGACCAAAGAGGTGGTTCAGTGGTTAAGGGTACTTATAGTTTTTGCAGAGGACCTAAACAGTGTCTCAAAACTGCCCCTAACTCCAGTTCTGGGAATCTGATGCCCTCTCCTGGTTTCTGCAGACTCTTACACACGCATGGTACAGATAAACTCATGCACACACACATACATACACATACAAATAAATAAATATTTAAAATATACATTTAAAAGATATCACTATGTAAGGATTTGCTAGATTATTAGTTTTTAAATTATGTGTATGAACCTGTGGGGGTTATGGGTATATGAATGCAGGTACTCACAGAGATCAGAGGAGTTGGTTTCCCCTTGAACTGGAGTTATAGGCAGTTGCGAGTCTCCTGGTGTAGGCTCTGAGTACTGAACTCTTGGGTGCTCTTAACTACTGAGCCATCTCTCCAGTCTCCACCATATAGAGATTTAAAAATTAAATGGGCACTGTCTCAGATAAGATGGAAAAAGCATACATGATAGCAAAGTGCAGAAATGAAAACTGACCCACCCCATAATGACTTTTCCTTACAAGTCTGGTTTTATCATCTTGTTTAAAATGTGACCATATTGTGATTGGTTTAGATGGCCATATTTAATGATTTATCTGATCTTTCTGTCAGAGAGACCCATGTAAGAAAATGTTTATCAAGCAAAAACTACCAGCAAATAGATCAAGGACTACACGCAGAAACAAATCAATCAGTGTGATGATTACATCATGTCCCAAGGATGCCTGATTCTTTGAAAAAAACCTAAAGAGGTTACTATTACTTGCCTGGCCTGGTGGAAATGCTGGGGTGGAGGCAGTGTGCAGCTAAAAGGTTGTTTGGACATATTCGTTGTTCAAAAGCAATTGTTTTGCTGTGACATTTTCATATATAATGTCATGTGCTTTTTCCTTATTCACCCCATGACCCTCCTCTCTTATGTCCCATATCCCTCCTTCTTTCCAAGTGATTTTCTTTGGCTTTCCTCTCTCTCTCTCTCTCTTTCTCTCTCTCTCTCTCTCTCTCTCTCTCTCTCTCTCTCTCTCTCTCTCTCTCTCTCTCTCATCTATAGCAGATTCTACAAGGCAAAGTGAGACATCTGAAATGGGCAAAGAGGGATGTGTTGAACTGATTGTGAAAACTCAAGTCAGGCAAAAGAGAATAATGTCTTTATGGCACAGATGGTGAGCATGGAGAGAGGGGAGATTGCTTAGAAAATAGAGGAACACTTTACATCCTATCCAACATGCTCTCCAGGCTAAAGGGTATGAAAACTAAGTCCAACACTCCATGCCAAAGGACATTTTTATCCCTGATGCTGTAGTGGGTAGAAGGCAATGAATGACTCAGGACAGGTCGGCAGAACTGACATTCAGTAGAGCAGATGGCTGATAAATATAGGTGAACCACAAGCTCTACATATGTATGCATACGATGCATATGTTCACACACGCACACACTATCAAACTGACATGTGCATCCAGGGATAACATACTAAGAAGAGAAATTGCTTTGGAGGCCACATCTGTAAACATTAGCCCATTTGAGGGGTTGAGGATAACTACTGTCTCCTGATGCCCAGGGAGGTGGCTCACACACAAACCATAGGCTAATCATGTTCCCCCATCTTCTCTATTCCCCATTAGTATGCCAGTGACTGCCATACTGGCCCATGTGGCAGTTGGGCAACAACTGAAGATGGTATAATATGGTTTGGAGACCTGTAACACTTTTCATTTCCCCATATATCCCAAAACATTTAGTGCTTAAAGAAATGAAGACCAAATTTTCTGCAGAATATAATTGGAGCAGTAGAGGGGAAAAGAAGTCTGATAGCTGCAGTGGAAATCCAAAGAGGATTCACACAGGTCCCTGGCAGCCCATAGAAAAGATGCCTACGTAGCTAGATGCCTTCATCACTTCCAACAGTAGCAGCAACACTCACATGTGTATAATTTATTGTGTGATTACTATGTGATTGCTCTACAGGAAGTTTAGTCTTCATTATTGACTTCACTGGCTTTAGAACCACCTAGGAGACACACCTCTAACTATGTTTGTCAAGCTTCTTTCAGGGATTCCTGACAAGGGAAGACTCATCCTGAATTCAGATGGTGTCAGCCAATGCCCTGGAGTTCCTGGATGCCTGAAAAGGACCTGAAGAGGAAGCAGGTTGAGTATTAACAACCACGGTATTTTCTGATTGAGAACCGTGTGATAGTCTCACAGTCCTGGTGCCATGCCTCCCCACCATGGTGGATTGAATTCTTCTGAAAACCACGAAAAGCAAATAAATCCATCTTCTCTTAAGTTGCTTTGTTGCAGCAAAGAGAAAAGTAACTCATACGATGGATTACCTCATTTGCACCGTACAACACCCACTGAGAAGCTTATTATTATTATATTGAATCTAAATGGGGGCACCAAGGCTCAGCAGCCGCACAGCTAATAACCAGTAAAACAAGGACTCTAAGTCCAAGCCCTTAAATGCTAGTGCAGACATTTAAATTTCTGTCAGGAAAATGGCTCCATAATTTTTTGACATATTCAGAAACCTTTTGGATAACTCTTTATTATTTGTGTAATTCAACTTTTTCTAATTTCAAAAGAGCTACAGGCAACGTGCAGCACAGAGACAAGCACGCAAACAAGCATGGGAATTGGGGAGGGCAGTGTCGTACCCGTCATTCCAGAACTTCCATCGTGAACCTGCTCTCAGCCCATACTTTCCACCCCCTCACACACTCACGCACAATTGCAAGTGGCTTGGTGTTTCATTTGAGTTTTATCTAATATTTCGTTATCATTTTGCTTCACTCCTGACCCCTTATGTGCCTGGGGTGCATCGTCATGGAATCTTCACAAACATATGCTATGACTTCCCAATAGTTGTTTAATTTGCAGGCTATCCCTCCCATATTTTACTTGCAATTCATTTGCAGCTGATTTAAGTTGGCTGCCGTGTAGAGCTTCGGTGTGGATTTGGCTTGCTGTAGTCTCACGGTGCAGGTCAGCATGTTCCTCTGCTTTCCATCTTTCTTTTGAGTTGGCAGCTGCATCCAGAGGCTGGATCCACCTGGCAGAAGGACCCACATGCTCCGCAGCTGGGAAAGAGGCGCGTTATACCTGCTGACATCCAGCTCAGGGGATGACAAACAACACTGACACTCTAGTTCTGTTACTTCGTCTTTGCAAATGATTGATGGTTTCTTTAAGGCACCATTATAGAGTCATCGAATTAGACATATTTGAAGCTTTTGTATCGATTGCAGTTATTACACTTAATGAAGCTCAGAATGTTGTTTGTTGTTGACCTATTGTAGCTTATGCAGTTTGGTTCGGGCTCTTTTGCAGGGTACATTCCATGTGCATGTGTGTGCATATATGTAGAGGCCAGAGGCCAGAGGCCAGCCTATCCTATTGTTCCTCAGGAACTGTTGACCTTGATTTATTTTTTGTGACAGACACTCTTTCACTGGTATGGTGCTAGTCAATTGAGTAAGCTCAGATGGCTGTTGATCTGTCTGACCCCATCTCCCCAGCCTTGTAGACAGGAACACATGACATCAGTTCCTGACTTTGAAGTGTGGACTAGAGTCAGGTCTTCAAGCCATCCATGCAACCCTATTCCAAGATAATCACATGATATTCTACTGTATTAGTGAAGTGTTTTGTCCACATGTGTGTCTGGGGATGGTGGTATTCATGGTATTCAAGGAGTACCCAAGGAGTACTCAGGGAGCCCAGAATAGGTCAGTGGGTCTTCTGGAACTGGACCTACAGATGGTGAGAACCATTTATGTTCATGCCAGGAATCCAACCTGGGTCTTCTGCAAGAGCAACCAGTGTTCTAGACTGTTGAGCCATCTCTCCAGGCCCAGTGAAATGGTATTCAAAATTTCATTCTGGGGGTTGGAGAGAGTCACTGTGACAGAACTGATCACATTTTTGAGCCATTTTTAGTGGATATATTTACAAAATGAATAACTAAATAAATACTGCTACGCATTTCAAAAGGTACTCTTGTAAAATATTGCTTGAATTTATACTAGAACATCTGATTTAAATCTTAGACTGCAGAATGTGTGTGTGTGTGTGTGTGTGTGTGTGTGTGTGTGTGAGAGAGAGAGAGAGAGAGAGAGAGAGAGAGAGAGAGAGAGAGAGAGAGAGAAAGAGAGAGAGAGAGTGTACGCATACATGTATATACTCATGTCTGTGAATGTGCTTGCGTACATTGTGGACGTAGAGGCCAGAGGATACTCCGAGGTGTTGGTTCTTAAAAGTCAAGCACCATTTTTCCTTTTGGAGACAGTCTCTCATTTGGCCTGGAACTTTGGCTGGTTAAGCTAGGTTGTTTGGCTAGTAACCCCAGGAATTGTCATGTTTGTACTTCCTAGTACAAACACTCACAAGGGCACCTCCTTTCTTCCAAAAAGAAAAACCTGGGCACCGTGGAAACTTGGGTCTTCATGCTTCCACAGCAAACACTTTCCTGAACCATCTCTCTGACCCCTGACCCCAAGACTATCGAATGTTTACTTAACCTTTTTTTATATCTGTGTTTTCCACACTGAAAATTCTGTTTTCCAAGGACACTGGGGATGCCAGAATTTGATGACTCAAACCAGTAATCCCAACTTCTGGGATGCTGAAGAAGGATGATTATAATGGTTTCAAGGGTAGCCTGAGCTAATTAGTGAGTTTCAGGATAGTCTAGGTTACAGAGAGAGACCTTGTCTTAAAGTAAACAGGTGAACAATGTCAAGAAGAAAACAGAAATAGGAAACTCTGATTACTTATTTTCTCCTCTCTTCAATGAATGCCTGAGAACTGCAGGGCAATTGTGAATCTAATTTCATTTCCCTCTCTTTCTTGCTTCCTTAGAGATATTGAGATGAACCATGCACTTTCCCATATTAGACAAGAGGTCTACTACTGACCTCTTATAAAGCCCAGCCTACTTTTTACTTTATACTTGAGAAAGGGTCTCACTGAGTTGTCCAGGATAACTTTGAACTCTCTAGCTGAGGAAGGGATTAAAACTGTAGTCCTCCTGCCTCAGTTGCCCAAGCAGCTGAGACTGTAGCCTACACCACCAGGCCCAGGTTCTAACTCCAAGCAGTATGTGACTGATGACACATCTTTTGGTGTCTATGTGACATCTTCAGCCTTGACATTTGCCTTGTAGTTGGAAAAGGTACAATCCAAGTCTTGAAGGGTGACTAGACACTTGCAGAAATGCTAATGAGCTGCACGAAGACAAAAACCCAGACGCTGCTCTGTGCTCGCTCTCTCTCTCCCCCCTCCCCTCCCCCCTCTCCCCTTCTCCCTCTCTCTAGATATATTATACATTCAGAGTTGCAGACATTCTATGGTATGGGTTTGGTTTGCATGGTTATTATAGTTGCCGTGTGTATATAATGCTCTGGTTCATGTAATTAACCATGTTATGGTCACTCTACCTCTTTGTTGGCCAGCCGATTCTCTGATTCTCCTGGAAGTACCCACTACGCAACAGTACTCCCTGGGCTCGTGGCATGCCAGTAGCAATCGGTGTTCTTCCTGCTTGAAGATTAGCTGTGCTGGATAGTAGATCTTCATAGCATGTTTTCTGACTTTGTTTTACAGCCAAGCTTTCTTCCTTGTTTTCTTCTAGTAAATCAGCCGGCTTTTGTTTGGGTTTTTAAAGATAGATTTATTTTGGTTCGAGAAAATTCACCAGTTTTCAGTTATTTGAGTGGATTGAAAATCTTGCTTCCTTGTTCTGTATGTAACCTTGTATATGGCTCTGTGAGAAATTAGGAGCCTCGCTGGCTACCTATTCATTGCAAGTGATTTACTTCTTGCCTGTCATAAAGCATTTTGGCAAAAGTCCAAAAAAAATCTAATTTTATTTTAAGTCTTTGGATGTTATTATCCTTTCAAAGTCTATTTATTGCTCAGATGAATTTTTTTAAATTTATTTATATTTTTTTAAAGTTTTAATTACATTTATTTAGTGTATGTGTGCGCCGTGCATTCAGACACACACACACGCACGTGCCATTTATATGTGTAGAGGTCAGAGGGCAACTTGAGGAAGTTGATTCTCTATTTCTCATCACATGGGACCTGTGGGACCAGAAGATGGAACTCAGGTTGTCAGGCTTGGTGGCAAGTTCCTTTGCCAGCTGAGCTACGTCATTGGCCGGCTTTTGTTTGTTTTGTTTTGTTTTTTGATCAAGAATTGTATAAGTAGGTCACCAAGTTTGTGGTCATTCTGAATTAATAATAGTAGACATGGGTTGTACTCTTTCATTTAGGGGCATTTTATTTTTTGATTGCAGGAAAGTTCCGTTGGATTATAATTCTTTTTAAACGGTGATAGCTAATTTTCTCACTACAGTGACAAAGCATTTGAGGAAGGCATCTTAAGGACGGAAGGGTCTGTTTTGGTGCACAGTTTTGGAATAGCATCTGTCTTAGCAGAGGAGGGCATGGAGGGTGGAGTCTGCAGTCATGAAGCAGACAGTGATACAGGAAGCAGGCTGGTGCTCCGCCCTGCCTTCTTCTCTTCTCTTCTCTTCTCTTCTCTTCTCTTCTCTTCTCTTCTCTTCTCTTCTCTTCTCTTCTCTTCTCTTCTCTTCTCTTCTCTTCTCTTCTCTTCTTCTTGGATATTTTCCTTATTTACACTTCAAATGTTATCCACTTTCCTGGTTTCCCCTCTAGAAACACCCTATCCCAGCCCCCCCTCCCTGCTTCTATGAGGGTGCTCCCCCACCCACTCACCCATCCCTGTTTCCCTGCCCTGGCATTCCTCTACACTGGGGCATTGAGCCTTCACAGGACCAAGGGCCTTTCCTCCCATTGATGCCTGACAAGGCCATCTTCTGCTACACATGTGACTGGAGCCATTGTACTCTTTGGTTGGTGGTTTAGTCCTGGGAGCTCTGGGGGGGTTGGTTGGTTGATATTGTTCTTCCTATGGGGTTGCAAACCCCTTCAGCTCCTTCAGTCCTTTCTCTAACTCCTCCATGGGGGACCCCTGCTCAGTCTAATGGTTGGCTGCAAGCGTCCACCTTTGTATTTGTCAGACTCTGGCGGAGCCTCTCAGGAGGCAGCTATATCAGGCTCCTGTAAGCAAGCCTTTCTAGGCATCTGCAATAGTGTCTGGATTTGGTGACTGTATATGGGATGGATCCCCAGGTGGCGAAGTCCCTGAATGGCCTTTCCTTCAGTCTCTGCTCCACACTTTGTCTCCATATTTCCTCCCATGAGTATTTTGTTCCTCCTTCTAAGAAGGACTGAAGCGTCCATACTTTGGCCTTCCTTCTTCTTGAGCTTCATGTGGTCTGTGAATTGTATCTTGGGTATTCCAAGCTTCTGGGTATGTGGTGAGTACATACCATGTGTGTTCTTTTGTGACTGGGTTACCTCACTCAGGATGATATTTTTTAGTTCCATCCATTTGCCTAAGAATTTCATGAATTCATTGTTTTTAATAGCTGAGCAGTACTCTATTATGTAAATGTACCACATTTTCTGCATCCATTCCTCTGTTGAATGACATCTGGATTCTTTCCAGCTTCTGACTATTGTAAATAAGGCTGCTATGAACATAGTGGAGCACGTGTCCTTGTTATATGTTGGGGCATCTTTATTGGTACAGATACAGGCAGGTAGATCAATGGAATAGATTTGAAGATCCAGAAATGAATTCATACACATATGGTCATTTCATCTTTGACAAAGGAGCTTTAACCATCCAGTGGAAAAAAGACAGCATTTTCAACAAATGGTGCTGGTTCAACTTGCAGTCAGCATGTAGAAGAATGCAAATTGATCCATTCTTATATTCTTGTACAAAGCTCAAGTCCAAGTGGATCAAGGACCTCCACATAAAACCAGATATACCAAAACTGATAGAAGAGAAAGTAGGGAAGAGCCTCTAAGACATGGGCACAGGAGAAAAATTCCTGAACAGAACATCAATGGCTTATGCTCTAAGATTGACAAGAGATAAATGGGACCTCATAAAATTGCAAAGCTTCTGTAAGGCAAAGGACACTGTCAATAGGACAAAATGGCAATCAACAGCTTGGGAAAAGATCTTTACCAATCCTACATCCGATAGAGGGCTAATATCCAACATATACAAAGAACTCGACAAGTTAGACTCCAGAGAATCAAATAACCTTATTTAAAAAATGGGGTACAGAGCTAAACAAAGAATTTTCAACTGAGGAATGTCAAATGGCTGAGAAGCACCTAAAGAAATGTTCAACATTCTTAGTCATTAGGGAAATGCAAATCAAAAGAACCCTGAGATTCACACCAGTCAGAATGGCTAAGATCAAAAACTCAGGTGACATGAGATGCTGGCCAGGATGTGGAGAAAGATGAACACTCTTCCATTGTTGGTGGGATTGCAGGCTGGTACAACCACTCTGGAAATCAACCTGGAGGTTCCTCAGAAAATTGGACATAGTACTACCTGAGGACCCAACTATACCTCTTCTGCCCTGCCTTTTTGTTGAGTCCATGGAAGTACGCTGCCCATTCAGTGTGAGTCTCCCCCTCCTCAGTTAAACTTCCCTGCAAATGTCCACACAGACATGCCCGAGGCTTGCTGCCCAGGGTATTCTGTATCTCAAGTGACAAGCAAAGCTAAGCATCAAAATTGCGTTCCTTTTCAGTTACTACAGCTCAGCCTACTTGCTTTTCTTTGCTGGTTTTCAATACTTGTCTCTGCCTCACACTGCTTTCTCCTTTTCCTCCTTGAGATTTTCCCTACTATACTTTCTGTCTCTTTGAAAGAAATACCTGTGTATTAACTCATCCATGTTTTCTTTTGTTCAATACTCATTTTGAGATGTTTTATGTGTAGTTTTTTCTTCTGTGTTCTATGACCCAATTTTGAGTTTCTGAGTTACTTTTGATTTTTGTTATTCACCTTTGAAAGTCATTTTCTAAGTATCTTTTAGTTTTGAAATAAAAAGTTGCTGTTTTGATCTTTTTATGTGTATTCTGCCCCTCTGGGAGATATTATTCTGTTCTTTATGCTTAGTTTTTTTTCTTATTATTATTTTGTGTAGGATTCAAACTCAATATGTTTCTCATGCTTTTACTTATATGAAATTAATTCTCATGAAGTTTTAGGGGGAAACAAGCTGTGTTCAGGTCAAGATAAGTCTTCTAATTTCACCAAGCTATCTTTCCTATGGTTTTGAATATTGTTAAAAAGAAGTGTCAATTTGCTTTCTGAGGATTCCTGGCTGTTCCTCTGCCCAAGTCCACAAGGACTACTTCTCTTTCCTCTGTGTTTTTCTATTTTCATTCCATTCTTATTTCTCCTCAATATGAGGCTCACTCACATAAAAGATGCGGACATCATCAATTTTGAATGCTAGTAGATGAAGTACCTCCAGTCTTGTCCCAATGTCTTGCAGCACCCCACTCCTCCCACCCACCCAAGCACAGTCAGGGAGGTAACAATCCCACTGTGTGCTGTGGATCTCATACAGGTCTTCTAAGCTTTTAAAAGAATACCTGCTGGCCATTTTGTATTCTCCTTGGGTTAGTTACTAGTTCGGGGTTTTCTACAGTTACTTACTTTAGTGTGAGAATTCAGGAAGATTAGACAGAGGTACAGAAGGAAAAGGGCGACCATTGGGGATGTGGAGGGGAATTGGAAGGACACTAGGGGTGTGGAGTGGAAAAAGGAGGGGTTCATTAAGAGTAATATTAAGAGTAAACATGATAAAATATAGTGAATGTATGTATGGGATGTCATGATAAAGCACCTTGTTCTGTCCAACTATGGACACATTATGGAATGATGCTGACAGGAGTGTGGGGGTGAAGAAAAGATCACAGTGCCAATGGGAAGCCAGGAGCAAGTAGATGTGGCCAGTCTCTGACTTCTAAAATCTCTAAGGCTAGTGCCCCTTACTCACCTACTGGCCTTTCTTGAGTCCCCACCTCAGAAAGTATAACAGCATCTGCTAAGAGCCCCACCTATGTGACCAGACTTCTAATCCATCAACCCTTAGAGGACTCACCAAGCTCTTTTCCCGAATACAGCAGCCATCACAGCAGCCTTTGTGCTTCAGGACTTGGTCAGAGGAGACAGATTTGAATCATAGTATGTAGTTTAGAGGAGAAAGCCAGTTACAGTGCAGTTCTGTTCTGTGGGCTTTAGGATTTAGGGTACTTTACCGTGCAGACCCAGCCAGCTGTTAATATGATACATGAATAAGAGAGCTGGGTGGGGGGATATTCTGTCTTACTTGGTATTTTGCAGACAGCGTTAACTACCACTAGACAGAAATGGCTGCCCTCCTTTCTCCTGTTCCACTGAACTTCCGGTTTAGACAGCAGCCCATCTTGCTGAGACAGACTGACAGGCGGTGGAGGGGTAAGTGCTCCAGGCGCACCGTGAAGGCACCTGCAGGAACAGATGGGCTCCTTTCTTTTTCTGTTATCCCTCGAGGCAAATATTAACTCAGCAGGCTTCTAGAATTTATTTGTGTTTAAAGTATTTTAACTGGAACCAAAGGGCATCTCTTAGCAGTTGGTATATAACAAGGCTTAGAGAGCCCGGAAGACGTAATCCATTTCAATTCCAGTATTGCTGCTTGCCAGCTACATGATGGGAACCTGCAAGACATGGCATGGTCCTCCGGCCAAATGTCACCCAGACTTCTGAAGCTGAGGGCTCTTCGCACTTTAAAGCTCTAATATAGATTTCTTCGCTTGCTCGCCTATTCATAATTTAGAGGGGCACTAGAGCAAGAAAGAATAATGCGACCCCTCCAAGGCTGTGCAAACAGTTTCATCCTCTCCTGTATGCATTTGTAGGTTAAATGACTATGCAAATTAGGGCCCTAGCTTATTCTTCTCTGGTGGAGTCTCTGAGATGCATATCACAATAATGATGCCTTATCTTTTCAGGGATTCTTAACTGGGACTTCAAGTTTCTCCTTCACTCTCTCCTGCAGTAGAAAAGCTGAGGAAGGCTTCCCCCCTCTCTCTGTCTCTCTTTGTCTGTCTCTGTCTGTCTCTGTCTCTCTGACTCTGTCTCTGTCTCTGTCTCTCTCTCTCTATCTTTCTCTCTCTGAGTGTTCATACTTAGCCTGAGAGATTAAAGACTCATTTATCTAGCTCCTCTCTAGCCTGTCAGAGTTTCAATTGAATCAAGTCTTTTCAACTCCATAGCAAAGGAGTGCAGCTAGCCTCATTATTTATTTACACATTTACATTTTGGGGGTTCTAAGGGAGAGATAGACTTCTTGTTTATAGAGAAAATTGCCAGCATTAAGCCTGCAAACAAAAACAAAACAAAGATGCTTCAAGTGACTTGGGACCTATTGGCGCAGTTCCTTAGGGAAGTTTCCAGCCCCTAGATAGTTTTGTTGGGATCAGTGGTCCTCATTAGAATAGGGGACATTTTACCTTTTTATGTTTCTTTAGAGTCTAAGCTCAGACCTCATTATGATTATTGGTGGAATTATTCAATGTATTTAAGAAGTCACTGTTTAACCAATAAGCAAACAAACAAAAAACAAACAAAAAACTTGTCCCTGACTAATCTTTGCTGATGCTTACAAGATGGACTCTTATTGTTGACTCATAAGTTAAAATGTCCTCACTGTATGACTTAAACACAGTATTAATACAATTTGTTCCTTTTTCCTAAAGAAAATGAAACTAAAACAATATATGTTTGGTGAAAGTATCCAATCACCAAGCTTAACATCCGCTTTACAATTCTCAGCCTTCCAAGGCTGCATAATTTCAACAAGAATTTAAGAAATCTCTTACATATACATTTTCTTAAGCGGTCTTCCTTAGTCTAGAAGGCAACTGACAGGCCTGTTTGCCTTTGACACCGCCCTTTTCTCTGCTTCCGGCAATGCCAGGCTAGACTGTGTAAATCTCCCAGAACCCCAGACTCAGCCTGTCTACCCTAATTGTCTTATAAGCAAACACGGCCAAGCTCTCTCCTTTTAGGGAATCCTCAGTGCAGAGGCTGTGCAGACCCCTGATGTTTGGCGTTCACCGGGTGCTGTCAAACATGGCAGGTGAAAATGAAAACCTCCCAGGCCTGTCTTCAGACTCCCTAGGGGCTGGGAACCTGTCGCGTCTATGCAGATTGCGAATGTGTCTGAAGAGCTTGCACACCTTGTAATTCATCACTGCCCTGGGAGAGTCAGAGCAGGCAGCTATGGGAGTGTCCTGTCTGCAAACACAAGGTGCCAGGATGCGGGACCATTGACCAGGTCATGGAGGACTTGGGCGGGGCGTGGAACCGTTCTGAGCCTGAGCTATTCATCTGCAGAGCACAGGACCAGGCAGACACCCAGTGTTTAAAAGGTAAAATAGGAGAGATTTTAAAGCTGGTGGATGCTGAATTTGTGGAAGAGCCTTTTGGGAAAGGCTTGTTCATCCACAATCCGTATACCGAGTGCGCACACATCATTAGCTGGCACTGAAGCCTCACCTTTCATCTCCTGGCTCCTCCCACCCCTGCTGTCAATTACAGTCCCTGGTTCCGCCTCCAGCTCTGTCTTTCCTCAGGGATTCTTTCTTCCAGTCTGGATGGATTCTGTAGGTTTCTGGGAACCCCAGGGGAAGAGCTAATACAATAGATCAGAATGTGTCTAAGAGCACTCAAGCCCGTCCTAGGGAATGCTTCAGAACCCCCACATCTGTTGCTTGAGATAAGCAGAAGAGGGTTCTCTGCAGAGGCCTGCCTGGATGTGTCCTGGTGGGTGGGTGGTGGGTGGGGGGAAGCTGTAGGATCCCAAGAGGAGAACGCAGAAAGGGCAGCAGCACACATTTCATTTGCATCAGGCAGGAGGGGAAAGTAGGGAGAAAATGCTGCCCTTTGATGACAGCAGGAGAGACCGAAAAATCAATGTAAAAATGACACCAGAGAGGTCAAGCATTGCCCTGGCACTTTTTTAAAAAAATTTTATTTATTTTATTTTATTTATTTTTTTATTGGATATTTTCTTTATTTACATTTCAAAGGTTATCCCCTTTCCCGGTTCCCCCCTTCCCAGGAACCCCCTATCCCAATCCTCTTTCCCCCTACTTCTATGAAGGTGTTCCTCCACCCACCCCACTCCCACCTCCCTGCCCTTGATTCCTCTACACTGGGGCATCTATCTGAGCCTTCATAGGACCAAGGACCTCTCCTTTCCATTGATGCCTGACAAGGCAATCCTCTGTTACTGCAGAGGGGAATATGCAGCTGGAGCCATTGAAGATCCAGAAATGAACCCACACACCTATGGTCACTTGATCTTTGACAAAGGAGCTAAAACCATCCAGTGGGGGTGGGGGAGAAGACAGCATTTTTAACAAATGGTGCTGGTTCAACTGGCAGTCAGCATGTAGAAAATTGCAAATCGACCCATTCTTATCTCCTTGTACAAAGCTCAAGTCCAAGTGGATCAAGGACCTCCACATAAAACCAGATACACTGAAACTTATAGAGGAGAAAGTGGGGAAGAGCCTGGAGCACATGGGCACAGAGGAAAATTTCCTGAACAGAACACCAATAGCTTATGCTCTAAGATCGAGAATCGACAAATGGGACCTCATAAAATTGCAAAGCTTCTGTAAGGCAAAGGACACCGTCAATAGGACAAAACGGCAACCAACAGATTGGGAAAAGATCTTTACCAATTCTACATCTGATAGAGGTCTAATATTCAACGTATACAAAGAACTCAACAAATTAGACTCCAGAGAATCAAATAACCCTGTTAAAAGTGGGGTACAGAGCTAAACAAAGAATTCTCAGCTGAGGAATGCCAAATGGCCCTGACACGTCTTATTCAGGCTCCTAGGAAGATGCTAGTGAAAAGCAGGTTCTGGGCGGAGCCATGTCTGCAGCGAGAGCTTAGGATCCCACTAGGTTCTGTCCTTTCTGCTCTGTTATCAGGAACAAACTCCAGGAAACCTCTTAATGTCACAGTGCCTCAGTTTCCAACCTGGAGAACAAGGGATATAAGTAAACCTGCAATTTCTAATTCCCCACCATTAGGAGATGGTTTTGCTACCTGCCTTTACTTTCCCAATGTTTCTGTTTGTTTTCATTTTCTTACTGTTTCCAGTGTTCCCTCGGCCACCCTCTTGGCACAGAGTGACATCTCAGCTTGGTCTGTTCTAAGGAACCAGTTCTCAACAGTAGAAGAGTAGGTTATGTCAGTGTGTGTGTGTGTGTGTGTGTGTAGTGTATGTGTGAGTCTACACATATATCCATATGTGTGTACACATGTGTGGTGTGTGCCTGTGTGTGGTGTGTATGGTGTATTATGAACCTGCACATATGTTCATAAGTGTGTGCACATGTGTGGTGTGTGCATGTGTATGGTGTGTATGGTGTATGTGTGAGCCTGCACATATGTTCATAAGTGTGTGCATATGTGTGGTGTGTGCGTGTGTGTGTTAGAGAAGCAGAAATGGACTCTTCTCCCAAATGTCTCACCAGTGTGTAAAAATTTATGATTAATTATTTTGTTTTGATTTTTATTTACCATTTTGTTTTGTTTTGAGACATAGTCTTGTACTATATAGTCCAGACTGTCTTGGAACTAAATATTAGACTGGGCTGGTATAAAATTTCTGATTCTCCTTGCCTCTGTCTCTCAGGTGCTACGATTGGAAGAAAGACAAACCACCACACTCTGATTATTTGCTGAAATATCAGAAAGTCTGTAAAGCCATCATACAGTTCCAATCTGTCACCAACTCTTCCAAATCTGTAAATCTTTCTTGACAGTGGCTTTGAAGGGGAAGGGAAACAGTCTTCATGTCTTAGTCCAAAGCCGGCATTCAACGGTTATTCATCTGTTGCCTGGTCGGGGACACAGGGACATGTTCTCATGCCCAGTTCTAAAACTAAATCGTACCCATGTGGAAACTGACAGTTTCCTGTTATCCCAGAACTGGGCATACCTAATGCGCCGTGCTTGTGGGAGTTAATTCTGAAGCCAGAAATACAGAACTCAGCTTGTAGCAGTTGTTTGCTGGATTTGGGCTTTGAAGAAAAATTTTAATTGAAATGTGTACTATCCATAGATGTTTGATAATACATATATATCTCCTAGAAATTTTCTTGTTACCACCCCTCCGGCAATTCTGATGCAGTGAACGTGGGAGCCTCTGGAAACCCCCAGGCTGATAAGCAGTGGGACTTACCCTTCTGCATACACTGTTTGGAGGAGCTGAGCTTTTTTTTAATTTGCTTCTGCCCTTCTCCTTGCTCTTCTCTTCTAATGCCCAGTAGCCCAATAAGGAGCCAGGGAGCTAATTTTCACATATTAGCAAAGTTATTCAAGGGAACTACTCCCTCCATTGCTGCAGCCGGCACATCTCTTTTGAGGAAGCTTGCCTGTGGTTGGCAGCCTGCTTGGCACTTTCCACCATAGCCCGTTAGTGATGCAAAGCTGGTCTGACAAGATTCAAAAGGCCAAATTCCAGACAGGCCACTGCTGCACCAGTGGGGACTGAAGCCAGGGAAGGCCATTAGAGGATCCGCATGATCTGGAAAAGGGGCGGAGCCAACGAGATCCCTTCAGAGAAAGGAAATTAGGAGCAGTTACAAGACTTCTGACAGGAGGATGTGGACTCTTGATGGTTATCCAGACTTGATAATTATCAGACTTGAGGCTACTGGGAAGGCTGAGTCCTAACTTTCTGGGCATTAAGTTCTTCTCTCTCTCTATGAATGAATCCCTGCTGAGTCTCTACCCATCTTAGTCAACTTTCTATTGTTCTGACTGAAACTAACTTGGGGGGGGAAAGGGTTTGTTTTATGTTACATTTCTAGGTAGCAGTTAACCTCTGAGGGAGCACAAGGCAGGAACGTGGAGGCAGGAACGGACGCAGAGGCTGTGGAGGAGCGTTGCTAACTGACTAGATCCTTACGCCTCATTTGACTTGCTTCTTACATTTTTTTATTATTTTTAATTCATTACTTATTCACCTTATATCCTGCTCACTGTCCCCTCCTGGTCGGTCACCCTCTCAGACAATCCTTCCCCCACCTCCACCCCTTCTCCTCTGAGTTGGTGGGGGGTCCCCTGGGTATTCCCCCCACCCTGGTACTTCAAGTCTCTTCGAGGCTAGGCTCTTCCTTTTCCACTGAGGCCAGACAAGGTAGCACAGCTAATAGAACATATTCCAAGTCCAGGCTACAGCTTTTGGGATAGCTTCCCCCATTCCAATTGTTCAGGACCCACATGAAGACCAAGCTGCACATCTGCTACATATGTGTGGAGAGGCCTAGGTCCAGCCTGTGTATATTCTTTGGTTGGTGGTTCAGTCTTTAAAAGTCCCAAGGGTTTAGGTTAGTTGACTCTGTTGGTCTTCCCATGGCGTTCCTAACCCTTTCAGGGTTTACAATCCTTCCTCTTATTCTTCCGTAAGAGTCCCCAAGCTCCACCCACTGTTTGGCTATGGGTGTCTATCTGTCTAAGTCATCTGCTGAGTGGAGCCTCTCAGAGGACAATATGCTCCTGACTGCAAGCATAACAGAATATCATTCATAGTGTCAGAAAATGGTGCTTGCCCACGGGATGGGTCTCAAGTTGGGCTGGTTATTGGGTGTCCATTCCTCAGTCTCTGTTCTCTCCCCCTGTGGCTGCATTAGGGTGTCACTCTCATAATTGAAGAAATTGCTTACAGGCAATCTGATGGAGGCATCTTCCTCTTCCCAGGTTACTCTGTAGCTTATATCAAGTTGACAAAAGCAAGCAAACAAACAAACAAACAAAACGAAAACCCGACTAGCACACCACACTACCAAACCGAAGACAATAGCACTTCAGACAGGAAGTATTGACTCAGACAAGGGTATATCCCTGGCTCTTTTTGGATCAGGTGTGGCACTTGGCAATATCTCATCAAGAGAGCATTTGTGGAAGTGATACGTGCTACTTCCAGACCTAATGATAAAGCTTATCCTGGCGCTTCTCAATGCCATTTAACACCCCTTTTCCCTTATGAATGGAAAGGTAAGTCAGCCCTTTGGATCCTCTAGAGAACGCTTGTGACAGAAGGTCCTGGAAAATTCTTATAGGTGTGGATGAAAAACAAAAATCAAAACAAAGTAAACAAACACCTACCTTGTTCTTGCACTGCTGCATGTGAACACCTCCAGTCAAGATCCTGTTGACAGACATATGGCAGAGCTCGGCAGAGCATGCGACACCTCTCTCAACATCATATAGGGTAGGGACTTGCTGCTCTGAGAACTGAAGAGACTTAATTAGTCACCCAATGTCAGGATTTGAATGATGAGTCACGACATGAGCAGACATCCATCTGGTTGTGTGTTGAGTTCCCAGAAACTCAGGCTTCCAGACAAAAGAGATAGACAGAGACGATTTGATGAAAGGGAAGGCTTGATCTGGAAACCGTCCCTACTGAGTCAAGACCAATTTCATGCCATCTCTCTCCAGAACTGGATTTGCTTATAGGAAGGATGTAGGAGTTGAAAGAAGTCTTGAAATCACCCAGCTCAGTGGCACTCAGATTCTATTTGGCAAAGGAAATGCTTCTAATGAAATACCACATAGAACATTTCATAGCAAGACTTGTCTCTTTGAAGGGACTTTCAAAGCCCCTCAGCTTCTCACAGAAAATCAGAGCTCAGCTGCTCTGGCCTTTTATTTACAGGTAAGGAAATGGTGGGGTACCAGCTGTCTGTGAGATAGTAAACGGCAGAGGGAAACCACGGATCCTCACTTTCAGGATTACAATTGTTATGTTTTTCATTGCATGGATGTATTAGAGCTTTGAGAGAAACAGAATCGATAGGAGATAGATAGATGACAGGTAGGTAGATAGTAGATAAACAGATAGATTATAGGTAATAGATAATACATAGATAGATGGTACATGATAGGGAGATAATGTATAGATAGATAATATAGATAGATAGTAGGTAGATAGTTGATAAGTAGATGATTGATAGATAGATATGGATGATAGATAAATAATAGGTAGATGGTAGTGGTATAAAGATAGATAATAGATGGTAGGTAATAGAGATTTACTATGAAGAATCAGTTCATATGGATATGGAGGGTAAGTCCCTCAATCTGTCTTTAACCAGCTCGTGTCCTAGGAAAGATGATTTCAATCTAGATCCATGGGCTGAGAACCAAGAGATCTCACAGTCAATGGCAGAAAGAGATGATTGTCCCATCTCAAGCAGACAACCTTCCCTGTGTTTTTATTCCACCTAGGCTCAACAGGATATATTATGCCCCATTCATTAGTGTACATGGTTCTCTTTACTCACTTTATTGATAACAACATCATATCTTCCAGAAACACCCTTACAGCCACACCCAGACAAGAAACACTTTACTGTTCTTGGAGTCTTTCTTAGCCCACCCAAGTTGCCATCTAAAATGAACCATCACGACCGGGTTTTCTCTTTTGATATACAGACTTTGAATTAGCCCAGATCTCAGATGCTCATCTAGGGTGGAGTAACACACAGGGCACTCACTTATGCCAAGGTTTACATTCCTGTGTAACACATTATCACCAAGTTCAGGCTTTAAAATTCATCTGTTTATCATCTCAGATTTGTAGCCTGGGTGGCTGACTGAAATCAAGTTGTTGGATGGACAGGGATATCTCTTGAATGCTTTGAGTCCATTTCTAGGCCCCTTTAGACAGTGAGGAGAATTCAGTTCCTTGTGGGTGTAGGACCACAGTCTCTGTTCTCCCTTTGGCTGTGGCTGTTGGTCTTTCTCAGCCTGTAGCCACTGTTGTCATGAGATCATTCCACATGACCCACACATGCTAGCAATAGGAGGTTTCTTTCTCATCAAATCCCTCTCACATTTTATCCCTCTGTGGTAGTTTGAATGAAAATGGCCCCCATAGTTTCATAGAGAGTGACATTATTAGGTGTAGCCTTGTTGGAGTAGGTGTGGCTTTGTCAGAGGAAGTGCATCAGTAGGAGATGGGCTTTGAGGTCTCAGAAGCTCAAGCCTGACCAGCTTGTCACAGTCTTTACTTCCTGCTACCTGCATATCTGCATGTAGAACTCTCAGCTCCTTCTCCAGGACCATGTCTGCCTGCATGCCACCATGCTTTCTGCCATGATAATAATGGAATAAGCCCCTGGACTATAAGCCAACCCCTATTAAATGTTTCCCTTTGTAAGAGTTGTCATGGTCACGGTGTCTCTTCACAGCAATAGAAACCCTGAGACACCCCTTTTCCTACCACTTAGAGAAAGCTTGAAAGGTTCCATATCACCAGACAAGGCCACCCTGGCGCATCTCTCTACCTCAAAGCCAACTGCTTAATAACTTTAGCTGCCTCTGCAAATCCCTTTAGACTTACGGCATAGCATTTGGGGGTGACAAGGGAGATGTACTAAGAAGTCTGCCTACAGCTCTTATGTAGATGCTACTAACCCTGGCACATGCCACCTTCTCTTGTAACCTCTGGGAATGGTAATAATGTAGACTTTTTTTTCCTGTGACAAGTGCTACAGATTTATTCTGCCATGTATCTGCGTGGATAAACCAGCTTGGCTACACAGTGTTTTGTTTCATTTTTCGCATAGCGTGTAAGGGAAAGACAGGCATTAGAATCTGGAGAGTTTGTTCTCTCAGTAGCAGTTCTGGCATGGTAAGATAAGGGCCCAGTGCATCCTTCAGAATCTTTCAGCCCATACTTAGAGAGGCAGAAGGCAGGCTTGGGGTCTCAGGCTCTCAAGTTCCCAGGCCCCGATTTCTTCAGCAGAACCAGGACAAAAATGAGGGCAATAGTTTCTTGCAATGACTCCAGAGAAGGAAAGGTAATTTAATCAAGTTAGCATGGGTGCATGAAATTCCCAGTTTAGTGTGCTTCCTGACTCCTTCATCAACACTAAGATCTGCTACTTTCTTTGTGAGTTCTCTGTCCTGGTCTATGGGTTATCTCTGAAAAGCCTTCCCTAGTGTCTTCAGTTTCCTGTCCTGCCTGCAGCACAGCAGGAAGGATTGCTAGTGGCATTGTGCAGGCTGATGACAGACAATGAGAATTGTGCAGTGGGAGTATCATACCAACAGACACTGGCCGAGTGGCCCGGAGGAGCTGGCTCCCACCAACAGAGAACCTTGAAATGATGCAAATGGGGCTGAAAAAGAAGGGGAGGAGAGTGGGTGGTGGCATGACTGAGTGCCCTGCTTTCTAAATTGTTTTGGTGGGCATGGGGATTTTTATTATGTTCCTGATCTGGGTATCACATAGCAAGGTCTGAGTATGAGTCTATATGAAGGGTTGCCTAAAACTCCTGGCTGCCATCTTGCTTTAGCCTCCCAAACACCAGGATTACAGATATGTGCTACCACACTTAGCAAAAATAAAATCATTGAGAATACCCCAATGGCTTGCATTTTCTCACCATCTCAAGACTACATACATAGAATATTTCCCACCTATCTTTCTTTCAACTAGCACTAGAAGCATGCTGGCGACAATCTGGTGACAATCAAGTTTGCAGATAAGGAACTGGCCTCTGATTTCTTTCTAGACCACATCTAATAAATCACAAGGGAGAGGCAACCAGATCCAGTTAGCTTTGATTTTTCAACTTGATGTCCTAGAGTCATCTCAGAGGAAAGCCCTGATTAAGAATTTGCTTCGATCAGATTACCTATGACCATGTCTTGGAGAAGGGTCTGGTGGATGGTCCTGGGCTGTCTAAGAAAGTTAGCTAAATATGAGTGAGCTAGAGTGCAAGCCAATAGGAGTGTTTCTCCGTAGTTCCTGTGTTAGTTTCCTGTCTTGAATTTCTTCTTCTATGACAGACTATGACATGGAAATGTAAGTCATTAGGTTTCCCCCTCTTATAACTTACTCTTGGTCCATGTGTTTAGCACAACAGAAAGAGAACTAGAACACCCCCAATGGAACATTCTTCTGGGCCCACTCAACTATGAGAGCCCCCAGTGATGGCAATACCTGTTCTTCCATTGAATTTCTTGAATTCTAAATTTTAAACTTGTTTTTTGTTTGTTTGTTTTTAAGAGTCTTGAACTTAACTATGTAGACAAACTTGGTCTTGAACTCATGATTTTTCCTGCTTCTACTTGTTCCCAAGTATTGGAACAATGCATGTGTGGGACCATTTCCAGCTCTTCAAATGTCAAAGTCTTAACCAAAAAGAAAACGGTCCAGATAAAAGGTAGTAGGGGAAGCCAGGTGTTGGAGAAGGTGGCAGCGCGATTCATCTTTCTGAAACGAGTCCTCTAAGGACAGCTTTAAGTCATGGCTGCTGAGTGGACTTGGGGAAAAGCCAGAGATCACAGTTACAGGCTTTGGAGAGGGTGCATCACAGTGAGAAGTCCAGACTTGATCTTGAGGTTTGAAAGGCACCTCTTTCTATACTGTGAGCTTTATACTAGATTCCTATGCTTAAGACTCCAGGACTCAGAGACTCACTTTTGTCTGCAGTTTGGCCACTATACTGGCCTCTGGCTAATCTTGACCTCAGGGGTTCCCAATTAAAGAGCAGAAGCCCCTGGATACTTTCAGTGCCTTGCTGTGGGGGTTCAGTCATCTTTCTGAGCAATTCCCTTCCCTTTGAAGGGACTTCTTTTACAACGGGCCTATTACAGCCCTAATTGAATCGTTAGCACACCAGCCATTAGCAGTTGCTAATGAGGGAATCCAAGGGATTACAGCATCAATTATCAAGTTTGACTTCTGAGTGTGTCTTTGCCAACCAATTCTTGTGAGAGTCTCTGGAAAGTGTGACAGGGGAGAGAAGCCAACGCCTGTGGCTGTGTCCTGTCCTGCCTGTACCCAAGAGAAGCTGGCTCAGAAGTCCACTCAGATGTGGCTGCACAATGTCTCTCCTGCACTGGAGACTGTAAGTGTATTCCCCATCAAGACCTGCTGCGAGCTTTCCTCCTAAGTCTCAGTGCCCTCCAGGAAGTTCTGGGCTGTTCCCTTCCCTGTGGTGCCCTCTTCCTCCAAATCACTTGCTCTCTCCTGCTGTCACCTCAGTGTGGCCTTTGGTACCTTTAACACCATGGTTTGGTTCTGTCCTGTCAGTGCTAAACTTTTGGCATTCCAATGTATAAACATCTCTTTCCCTCCCATCTATTTCATGGCTCCCTTTCCTTCCCCTCCCCTCCCTTTCCCTCCCCTCCCCTCCCCTCCCCTTCCCTCCCCTCTCCTCCCTTCCTTCCCCTTCTCTTCTTTCATCTTCTATTCCCCTAGTAGCTCTCACCATCACCAGGGCAATGACTCCAGCTGAATGAGGAAACTCATCTCTCTGTATCCACTTCATCAACTTTATGTCCAAATCATTCTCTTCCTTTTTTTCTTCCTTTTTTTTTATTTTCTAAGTTTTTTATTACATTCCAAATGATTTCCCCTTTCCCATTTCTTCCCTCCCCGAAAGTCCCATAATCCCCCTTCCCTCCCTCTGTTCCCCATTCAACCCCCTCTCGCTTCTCTGTCCTGGCATTCCCCTACATCCAGTCTTTCCAGGACCAGGGGTCTCTCCTTCCATCTTCTTGGAAATCTATTGATATGCGAATTGTGTCTAGGGTATTCTGAGATTCTGGGTTAATATCCCCTTATCAGTGACTGCATATCATGTGAGTTCTTTTGTGATTGGGTTACCTCACTAAGGAGGATATTTTCCAGCTCTGACCATTTGCCTAGGAATTTCGTGAATTCATTGTTTTTAATTGCAGAGTAGTATTCCATTGTGTAAATATACCACATTTTCTGAATCCATTCCTCCGTTGAGGGACATCTGGGTTCTTTCCAGCTTCTGGCTATTATAAATAAGGCTGCTATGAACATAGTGGAGCATGTGTCCTTACTGTATGCAGGGTAAGCCTCTGGGTATATGCCCAGGAGTGGTATAGCCGGATCCTCCGGGAATGTCATGCTCAGTTTTCTGAGGAACCGCCAGACTGCTTTCCAGAGTGGTTGTACCAGCTTGCAATTCCACCAGCAGTGGAGGAGTGTTCCTCTTTCTCCACATCCTCGCCAACAACTGCTGTCTCCTGTGTTTTTGATCTTAGCCATTCTGACTGGTGTGAGATGGAATCTCAGGGTTGTTTTGATTTGCATTTCCCTAATGACTAAGGATGTTGCCCATATGTTCAAGACTCTTCCCTAGTTTCTTTTCTATTAGTTTCAGTGTGTCTGGTTTTATGTGGAGGTCCTTGATCCACTTGGAATTGAGCTTAGTACAAGGAGATAAGAATGCATCGATTTGCATTCTTCTGCATGCTGACCTCCAGTTGAACCAGCACCATTTGTTGAAAAGGCTATCTTTTTTCCACTGGATGGTTTTAGCTCCTTTGTCAAAGATCAAGTGACCATAGGAATGTGGATTCATTTCTGGGTCTTCAATTCTGTTCCATTGATCTACATGTCTGTCACTATACCAATACCATGCAGTTTTTAACACTATTGCTCTGTAGTACAGCTTGAGGTCCGGGATACTGATTCCCCCAGAAGTTCTTTTAATCTTGAGAATATTTTTAGCTATCCTGGGTTTTCTGTTATTCCAGATGAATTTTTGAATTGCTCTTTTTAACTCTATGAAGAATTGAGTTGGGATTTTGATGGGGATTGCATTGAATCTGTATATTGCTTTTGGCAACATGGTCATTTTTACTATATTAATCCTGCCAATCCATGAGCATGGCAGATTTTTCCATCTTCTGAGGTCTTCTTCAATTTCTTTCTTCAGAGACTTGAAGTTCTTGTCATACAGATCTTTCACTTGTTTGGTTAGAGTCACACGAAGATACTTTATATTGTTTGTGGCTATCGTGAAGGGTATCATTTCTCTTATTTCTTTCTCAGTCTGCTTATCCTTTGAGTATAGGAAGGCTACTGATTTGCTTGAGTTGATTTTATTTCCGGTCACTTTGCTGAAGTTGTTTATCAGCTTTAGGAGTTCTCTGGTGGAGTTCTTTGGGTCGCTTAAGTATACTATCATGTCGTCTGCAAATAGTGATAGTTTGACTTCTTCCTTTCCAATTTGTATCCCTTTGACCTCTTTTTGTTGTCTAATTGCTCTAGCTAGAACTTCAAGTACTATATTGAAAAGATATGGAGAGAGAGCGCAGCCTTGTCTAGTCCCTAATTTTAGTGAGATTGCTTCAAATTTCTCTTCATTTAGATTGATGTTGGCTACCGGTTTGCTGTAAATTGCTTTTACTATGTTTAGATATGGGCCTCAAATTCCTGATCTTTCCAAGACCTTTAACATGAAAGGATGCTGAATTTTGTCAAATGCTTTCTCCACATCTAATGAAATGACCATGTGGTTTGTTTTCCTTGAGATTGTTTATGTAGTGGATTACATTGATGGACTTCCTTATATTGAACCATCCCTGCATCCCTGGGATGAAGCCTACTTGATCGTGGTAAATGATTGTTTTGATGTGTTCTTGGATTCGGTTGGCAAGAATTTTATTGAGTATTTTTGCATCGATATTCATAAGAGAGATTGGCCTGAGACTCTCCTTCTTTGTCGGATCTTTGTGTGATTTTGGTATTAGCGTAATTGTGGCTTCATAGAATGAGTTGGGTAGTGTTCCTTCTGTTTCTATTTTGTGGAATAGTTTGAAGAGTATTGGTGTTAGGTCTTCTTTGAAGGTCTGATAGAATTCTGCACTAAAACCATCTGGACCTGTGCTTTTTTTGGTTGGAAGACTTCCAATGACGACTTCTATTTCTTCAGGGGTTATAGGATGGTTTAGATGGTCTATTTGATCATGATTTAATTTTGGTACTTGGTATCTGTCTAGGAAATTGTCCATTTCCTCCAGATTTTCTAGTTGTGTTGAATACAGGCTTTTGTAGTAGGATATGATGATTTTTTGAATTTCCTCAGTTTCTGTTGTTATCTCTCCCTTTTTGTTTCTGATTTTGTCAATTTGGATACTAGCTCTGTGCCCTCTGGCTAGTCTGGCTAAGGGCTTATCTAGTTGATTTTCTCAAAGAACCAACTCCTCGTTTTGTTGATTCTTTGTATGGTTTTATTTGTTTCTACTTGATTGATTTCAGCCCTGAGTTTGATGATTTCCTGCCTTCTACTCCTCTTGGGTGTATTTGCTTCTTTCTGTGTGAGGGCTTTCAGGTGTGCCATTAAGCTGCTAGTGTAAGCTCTCTCCCGTTTCTTTTTGGAGGCACTCAGGGCTATGAATTTTCCTCTTAGCACTGCTTTCATTGTGTCCCATAAATTAGGGTATGTTGTGCTTTCATTTTCATTAAATTTTAAAAAGTCTTTGATTTCTTTCTTTATTTCCTCCTTGACCAAGTTATCATTGAGTAGAGCATTGTTCAGCTTCCATGTGTATGTGGGCTTTCTGTTGTTTTTGTTGCTATTGAAGACCACCCTTATTCCATAGTGATCTGATAGGAGGCATGGGATTAGTTCAATCTTCTTATATCTGTTGAGGTCTGTTTTGTGACCAATTATATGGTCAGTTTTGGAGAAGGTACCATGAGGTACTGAGAAGAAGGTATATTCTTTTGCTTTAGGATGAAATGTTCTAGATATATATATATATATATATACATATATATATATACATATATATATATATACATATATATATGTATACATATATATATATACATATATATATACATATATATATGTATACATATATATATATGTATATATACATATATATATGTATACATATATATATATGTATATATATGTATATATAACAGATATATATATATATCTGTTAGTTCCATTTGGTCCAAGGCTTCAATTAGATTCACTGTGTCCCTGTTTAGTCTCTGCTTTCCTGACCGATCCATTTCAGAGAGCGGGGTGTTGAAGTCACCCACTATTATTGTGTGAGGTGCGATTTGTGCTTTGAGCTTTAGTAAAGTTTCGTTTATGAATGAGGGTGCCTTTGTGTTTGGAGCATAGGTATTCAGAATTGAGAGTTCTTCTTGGTGGATTTTTCCTTTGATCTTTTTTGATGACTTTAGGTTGAAAGTCAATTTTATCTGATATTAGGATGGCTACTCCGGCTCATTTCCTGGGACCGTTTGCTTGTAAAATTGTTTTCCAGCCTTTTACTCTGAGGTAGTGTTTGTCTTTGACACTGAGGTGTGTTTCCTGCATGCAGCAAAATGCTGGGTCCTGTTTACACATCCAGTCTGTTAGTCTATGTCTTTTTATTGGGGAATTGAGACCATTGATATTAAGAGAGATTAAGGAATAGTGATTATTGCCACCTGCTATTCTTGACGCTATCTTTATGTTTGAGTGGTTATCTACTTTTGGGTTTGATGCAAGAAGGTTACTGTCTCGTTTCTTTCCAGGGTGTAGTTTCTCTCCTTGTATTGGCGGTTTCTACCTATTATACTTTGTAGGGCTGGGTTTGTGGAAAGATATTGTGAAAATTTGGTTTTATCATGGAATATCTTGGTCTCTCCATCTATGGTGATTGAGAGTTTTGCTGGGTATTGTAGTCTAGGCTGGCATTTGTGTTCTCTTAGTGTCTGCATGAGATCGGCCCAGGATCTTCTGGCTTTCATAGTCTCTGGTGAGAAGTCTGATTTGATTCGGATAGGTCTTCCTTTATATGTTACTTGGCCTTTTTCTCTTACTGCTTTTAATATTCTTTCTTTGTTTAGTACATTCGGTGTTTTGATTATTATGTGACGGGAGGTATTTCTGTTCTGGTCCAGTCTGTTTGGAGTTCTGTAGGCTTCTTGTACATTCATCGGCATCTCTCTCTTTAGGTTAGGGAAGTTTTCCTCCATAATTTTGTTGAAGATATTTACTGGCCCTTTAAGTTGCAAATCTTCACTCTCATCTATACCTATAATCCTTAGGTTTGGTCTTCTCATTGTGTCCTGGATTTCCTGGATGTTTTGGGTTACACGTTTTTTGCATTTTGCGTTTTCTTTGACTGTTGAGTCGATACTTTCTATGCTATCTTCAGCACCTGAGATTCTTTCTTCCATCTCTTATACTCTATTGTTGATGTTTGCATCTATGACTCCTGATATCTTCCCAAGGTTTTCTATCTCCAAAGTTGTCTCCCTCTGTGATGTCTTAGTTGTTTCTACTTCCTTTTTTAGATCCTGGATTGATTTGCTCAGATCTTTCACTTGTTTGTTTGTATTTTCCTGTATTTCTTTAAGATATTTTTGCGTTTCCTCTTTCAGGATTTCTGCCTGTTGACCCAAGTTCTCCTGTATTTCTCTAAGCGATTTTTGTGTTTCCTCCTCATGGACTTCCATCTGTTGATCCATAGTCTCCTGCATTTCTTTAAGTGATTCTTGTGTTTCCTTTGTAAGGTCATCTACCTGTTGATTCATTTCTTTAAGTGATTTTTGTGTTGCCTCCCTACGGGCCTCCATCTGTTGACCCATATTCTTCTGCATTTCTTTAAGCGATTTTTGTGATTCCTTTGTAAGGTCATCTACCCGTTGACTCATTTCTTTAAGCGATTTTTGTGTTGCCTCCTTATGGGCCTCCATCAGTTGTCCCATATTCTCCTGCATTTCTCTAAGCAATTTTTATGTTTCCTTTGTAAGGGCTTCTACCCATTGATTCATGTTCTCCTGTATTTCTTTATGAGATTTATTTGTGTCCTTCTTGAAATCTTCTAATAGCATCCTGAGAAGTGATTTTAAATCCAGATCTTGCCTTTCGGGTGTGATGGGGTATCCAGGACTTGCTGCTGTTGGAGAGTTGGGTTCGGATGGTGCCATATTGCCTTGATTTCTGTTAGTAACGTTCCTATATTTGCCTTTTGCCATCTGGTTACCTCTGGTACTAGTTGGTCCTGCTGTCACTGGCTGTTGGTTGGACCTCCTGTGAGCTTGCAAGGCTATTTCTGCCCCCCCCCCATTACTGGAATCCCCCTGGCACCAATTGCTGGGGCCTGCCCTGCTCCTGAGTGACTTTGCAACCCTGATGTGTCTTGCCCCAAGTGATGTTATATTGGGGAATCCCTGCGTATCCAAAATCTCAGTGTAGTCGATCCCCGGAGCAGAGGTCGCCAAGGGTAGGCTGATGCGCTCTGCCCTGTACAGGTGCGCTTTCTCCCAGTGCGGGTTCCTCTGCAGGGCAGATACCCCACAGCAGAGCTGGCGCATAGGTGACCCCAGACCTGCCCAGCTCTTGGGAGCAGGGAGCACTCAAGCTGGCTGAAACCCAAGCGATATTATGCTTGATCGTCCCTGCGTCTGGAGGTCCCAGTTGCTCTGTTGCCGGAGCAAAGATGGCGGAGTGCACTCTGCCTTCATTTTTTTTTTCAAAGGACAAATTTGGGTCTTTTGAAAATTGGGTGTTTTACAGACCTATCTTAGGCAACCCTTGTGAAAGGGTCTTTTGACTCCTAAAGTGGTAATGATTCAGAGGTTGATAACTACTGGCATTTTTACTCATTCTTTATGGCTTGCTTGGCTCTTTCCTTCCTTCCTTTCTTTCTTTCTTTCTTTCCACACTCCAGATTTTATTTCCCTTCCAGTCCACCCTCCGATTGGTCCACATCCCGTACCACCTCATCACACCCACACCCCCCCCATCTCCATAAGTATGTCCCCACCACTCACTACCTGCTCCCCACCCCAGTGGGCTTCTAAACTCCCTGGGCCCTCCAGTCTCTTGAGAGGTGCATCTTCTCTGACTAAACCCAGACCTGGCAGTCCTCTGCTGTGTATGTGTTGGGGGACCTCATAACAGCTGGTTTATGCTGCCTGGTTGGTGGTCCAGTGTTTGAGAGATCTTGGGGGTCCAGGTTAATTGAGACTGCTGGTCACCCTACAGGGTCTCCCTCTTCTTCAGTTTCTTCCAGCTTTTCCCTAGTTCAACCACAGGGGTCAGCAGCTTCTGTCCATTGGTTGGGCCCAAATATCTGCATCTGACTCTTTCAGCTGCTTGTTGAGTCTTCTGGAGGGCAGTCATGCTAGGTCCCTTTTTGTGAGCACTCCATAGCCTCAGCAATAGTGTCAGGCCTTGGGCCTTCCTTTGAGCTGGATCCTATTTTGGGCCTGCCACTGGACCTTCTTTTCCTCAGGCTCCTCTCCATTTCCATCTCTGCAGTTCTTTCAGACAGGAAAAATAATGAGTCAGAGTGTGGGATGGCAACCCCTCTCTCACTTTATGCTCTGTCTTTCTACTGGAGGTAGACTCTATAAGTTCCCTCTCCCCACTGTTGAACATTTCATCTAAGGTCCCTACCTTTGAGTTCTGAGAATCTCTTACCTCCCAGGTCTCTGGTACATTCTGGAAGGTCCTCCTCCTGCCCCCATGTCCTACCTCTCAAGGTTCTCTGTTTCCATTCTTACTGTGGCCCTCAGGGCTTCAGTCCTTTCCCTCACCCAATCATGTTCCCCCCCCTCCCCCCTCCAGTCCACTTTTTGTCCCAGGTCCTACCCTCCCTCTCCCCCCTTGTAATTGCTTTCTTCTCCCTCCCAAGTGGGACTGAGGCATCCTCACTTGGGCCCTTCAGTTTTCTGATCTTGAGATTTGTGGACTGTAACATGGGTATTCTGTACTTTTTTTTTGACTAATATCCACTTATTAGTGAGTATATACCATGCATGTCCTTTTGGGTCTAAGTTACCTCACTTAGGATGATATTTTCTAGTTCCATCCATTTGCTTGCAAAACTTAGGACGTCCTCATTCTTAATAGCTAAGTAGTATTCCATTGTATAAATGAACCACATTTTCTGTATCCATTCTTCTGCTGTGGGACATCTGGGTTGTTTCCAGCTTCTACTTCTCTAGCTGATAAACAACTTCAGCAAAGTGGCCGGATATAAAATTAACTCAAAAAAAATAGTAGCCTTCCTTTATACAAATGATAAACAGGCTGAGAAAGAAATTAGGGAAACAACTCCCTTCACAATAGCCACAAATAATATAAAATATCTTGGGGTAACTCTAACCAAACAAGTGAAAGATCTGTATGAAAGAACTTGAAGAAGATCTCAGGAATGGAGAAATCTCCCATGCTCATGGATTGGCAGAATTAACATAGCAAAAATGACCATCATACCAAAGGCAATCTACAGATTCAATGTATCCCCATCAAAATCACAACACAATTCTTCAGAGAAATGGAAAGAGCAATTCTCAAATTCATCTGGAAAGACAAAAAACCCAGAATAGGGGAAACAATTAAATAAAATATTAACAATAAAAGAATGACTGGGAGCCGGGCGGTGGTGGCGCACGCCTTTAATCCCAGCACTTGGGAGGCAGAGGCAGGAGGATTTCTGAGTTCGAGGCCAGCCTGGTCTACAAAGTGAGTTCCAGGACAGCCAAGGCTACACAGAGAAACCCTGTCTCGAAAAACCAAAAAAAAAAAAAAAAAAGAATGACTGGGGGAATCACCATTCCTGACCTCAAGTTTTACTACAGAGCAATAGTGATAAAAACTGCATGGTATTGGTACAGACATAGACACATTGGTCAATGGGATAGAATTGAAGACCCAGAAGTAAAACCACACACTTACCAACACTTGATCTTTGATAAAGAAGCCAAACATATGCAATGGAAAAAAGACAATATCTTCAATAAATGGTGCTGGTCTAACTGCCTGTCTCTCATCTTGCACAAAGCTCAAGTCCAAGGGGATCAATGACCTCAATATAAAACCAGATACACTGAATCTAATAGAAGAGAAAGAACCTTGAACTCATTGGCACAGGGGGAAATTTCCTAAACAGAACTCCAATGGCACATGCTCTAAGATCAAGAATTGATAAATGGGACCTCATGAAACTGGAAAGCTTCTGTAAGGCAAAGGACACAGTCAATAAGACAACTTGGCAACCTACAGATTGGGAAAAAAAATCTTCACTAACCCCACATCCAATAGAGGGCTAATATCCAAAATATATAAAGAGTTCAAAAAGCCAATCACCAAAAACCAAAACAACCCCAACAAAAATTGAGGTATAGAACTAAACCTAGAATTCACAACAGAGGAATCTCAATGGCTGAGAAGCACCTAAAGAAATGTTCAAAGTCCTTAGTGATCAGAGAAATGCAAATCAAAACAACCCTGAGATTCCACCTTACCCCAATCAGAATGGCTAAGATCAAAACTTCAGGTGACAACACATGTTGGAGAGGATGTAGAGAAAGAGGAACACTCCTCCATTGCTGGTGGGATTGCAAACTGGTACAATCACTTTGGAAATCAGTCTGGAGGTTCCTCAGAAAATTGGAAGTAGATCTACCTGAAGACCCAGCTATATCCCTCTTGGTTTCTTTCTTATACAACCCAGGACCACCTGCCCAGAGTTGGTACCACCTCCCATCCATAGGCTTGGCTCACTTACATTAGTCATTAAAGAAAAAAAAATCTCCTATAGACTTGCCTTCAGGCAATTTGGGGAAGGCTTTTTCCCAGTTGAGGTTCTTCTCTCCAAATATGTCTAGGTTTAGTTGACAGAAACCAACCAGCACACTATCCAAGGTTGCAGCAACCCAGCTGTGCTTCCCCCAAGGGCCAAGTTTGGGTTTGTACTTGCAGATAAGCCTTTCCCTCTTTATCCCCTATGACACATCTTTAAAATCGTATGAATGAAGACTTCCTAACTCACCCGTCCTGCTTGTGCTCTATGTGTGTTTCTTTGTACCTATAACAGATGTATTTGTCTCCGTCATTGGATGGTGAGAAAACTGAGTGCATCTGCTTCAATATTTATCTTTGAAAGCCCAATGTCTAGCACATAGTGCTTGTTACACCGTGCATATCCAGACAGCTACCCCAATGATAGAGGGTGCTTAATAAACGGATTAGAAAAGTGATGAAGTTTTTCACACTTCATTTCATGGATCTCTATTGACATGTATTTTATTATCCTATGTGGGACTAGAGTTGACTATGATCTAGTTGTTAGTTGTTTACAATGGAATTCTTTTGAATCCAAAGAGAACTGTGTGAGTCATTAGTACTATCCACCCTCTACCTCAGTGGCCCAGGATGCAGCCTTGGGATCCATGAAGGCTTATTGACTTGATTTAAAAATCTGCAAATGCTCATCACACCATGTTCTAGTTAGATCCTAGAAGAGGGTGCTAAAAAAAAAATCAAAGATTCAAGAATTGTACCACTTTTATTTGTGTTTTTCTTCTTTATATTTTTGAGACAAGTTCTCATGTAGCTCAGGTTGACCTCAAACTCATTTATGCAGCAGAGACTGGCCTAAGTCCTTAATACTCTTACACTTGCCTTCCAGTGCTAGGATTATGGATTTGTGGCTTCACACCCCAGTAATTGTACTGTATTTTTAAGCCTTCCTATTATTATGACACTTCCCAAGTCTTTGGACACAATCATAGACAAGGGACATCAGGTCTGTGCTGAGCTGTGTCAAGGGATCAATTGTGAAGAAGGTTTTTGCATCCTGAATAGCTTCATGCACTTGCAACAGGTAAGGTTCATTCGTGTCTACGTGGCTCTATTCCCGCCAAGCACTTTAGCCCTTGATTTTATTATTTGCTTGCAGCTTGACTATCTCAGGCATCTCCAATGTGTGTATTGTTTTGTGTGGCCTATGTAGAAGAGAAATCTCAGAGCAGAGGTATGGCTTTTATCAAAGACTATCTGTTAGCTGAGTTCTAGAGTGTCATCTCACAGTGACATGCTGTCCCACAGGCCTATCCTGTGTGATTAATATAATTCAGTTACTCCATCTGGGAGGGAAGATTTTTCTAATCTTCCTTTTCTCCCCATCTGTAAATATTGAAATCCTACTGAAACTTTGCGTATCAAAGCCTGCCAAATTGGACCACGTGAGATTAAAAAACAGAGATTAAACTGTTACTTAAGGTCAGGAGTCCCATTTTAGCACAGAACTCCTTGAAGTTTGAGATTTCCTGTATGGAATGACAAGTCCCAAAATGAAGGCATGCACTCTCTTTCTTACTTCAAGAAGCTCCCTTGGCACACAGTAGGAACTTAATAAATGTTCACAAAACTACTGTGTAACAGGAAAATGTTGGCGGAGGTTTCCAGAACCATGCCAGGAATTCTCTTTAAGTGCATCTGTAGAAGGTATAACTTTTCTACAAGCCACCAAGGAAATCCATAACGCTGAATATATAACCTTCAGAGTTCTTATGGGTTCCAAAGAATGAGACCATAGCTACATGGTGCCACTTTCCTGAGCAGCAGGAATTCTTGAGCATCATAAAGTGAGTTATTGAGATAGGAATCAGAATGGGGCGATAGGCAGATGAACTCAAAGATCCCACACTTTTAAGGTCCTGCAAGTTGCCCCACAGCAACTTATTATTATGAAGTAAAACTTTGTTAGCTCTACATGAGTGTGCTAATTGCTATGAAGGCATAAGCTTTTGCCTAAAATATGTTATCGAATCATTTAATTGTACCACTCTGTAGATGAGCCCATCCAATTTTTTTCCTGAAATTAAGGACCAACATTCATGCAAATGATGTTTAAATCATGCCCTATTGGATCGAATGTGTTCTTTAAGGGGAATTTTTTGCTGAGGTAATTGTAGCATTATCTACTGTTGCACGAGACATTATTGAGATCTTTTTATTCTTTACTCAATTTCTCCCAGTGATTAACATTATATCAAAAACAGAATGCTGGGGCTGAAGAGATGGCTCAGAGGTTAAAATGACTCAGTGCTTTTGCATAGAACTTGAGCTCAATTCCCAGAACCCACATTCACCAACCAAGCTCAGAACTACCTCTAACTTTAGCTTTGGAGGATCCAACACCCTCTTTCGAACTCAGTAGGTACCTGTATTCATGTGTACACAGACACATAATTAAAATAGAATAAATAAATCTTCCAAAACCAAAATACTGATGTTGATAAAATTCAGTCTCTCTCTCTCTCTCTCTCTCTCTCTCTCTCTCTCTCTCTCTCTCTCTCTCTCTCTCTCTCTCTCTCTCTCTCTCTCTCTGCCTCTTCCTCTCCCTACCCCTTCCCCTCCTTCTTTTCAGTTCTTACTAAAGTTTGAATATGAAATGGCCCCACAGATTTATGTGTTGAGCATTTAGCTCTTGGCTGGCTGTGTTGGGAGGCGGTGGAAACCTTAGAAAGTGAGAACTGGTGGCAGGAAGCAGACCCCGGGGTTGTCTTTGAAGGTGTGTCCTTTCCTGTCTCTTCCCATCCTCTACTGTCCCTTCTCTGCTTCTAGTCCACCATGAGATGAAGAAATTCTTCAGCCACAAGCTCTCACTGCTGTTGTATGATCTGCCCAGGTTCAGGAGCCAAGCGACAGTGGACGGAACCTTCTGAAACCATGAGCCAAAACAAATTTCTACCTTCACATTATTTTCCTAGGCGTCTTGGTCACAGGGATGGGAGAGTAACTCTACTCTTCTCTGTCATACATGCGGGTGGTATCTCTGCAGCCATAGTCAAGCTGTATCACACATACATGTTGCTTATCTGGGCCACAGTCAGGTATTGCTCACACCAATCAGGATCTAGTATGCTGCCTTTCATAGCCACGCCCTCCCTGTGATGGTTTGATTATGCTTGGCCAAGGGAGTGGCACTATTGGGAGGTGTGGCCGTGTTGGAGTGTGTGTGTCACTGTGGGCATGCACTTTAATACCCTAGTCCTAGCTGCCTGGTAGTCAGTTTTCTCTTAGAGTTCTGTAGATAAAGATGTAGACCTCTAAACTCATCCAGCACCATGCCTGTCTGGAAGCTGCCATGCTTCTGCTTTGATGATACTGGACTGAGTCTCTGAACCTGTAAGCCAGCCCCAATTAAATGTTGTCCTTATAAGTGTTGCTTTGGTCATGGTATCTGTTCACATCAGTAAAACCCTTACCCACAGCCCCATCTCCATGACATTCCCATGGCTTTATGTGATCTTTTGCAGCATCACATTAAATGTTACAAGTCATATTGCATTTCTCTCCCTTCCCTCAGCCTTCTTGTGTGTGTGTGGGTATGTGTGTGTGTGTGTGTGTGCACGTGCGCGCATGCGTGCGCGTCTGTGTCTGTGTATCTTAATAACAGAGCTGACTTTATTTACCAGCTCTTGTCCAAAGGAAATCAAAAGCTTCTCCAAAAGATTGGACTTATGAGCAGACAGCAGAGCCTGAACAGAAATGGGATAGTCCAAATTAAGTGATGTTGATACCACAGAGAGTTTTGAAAGTGGAGCAATGAAGGTATTATTGAAACAGATGCCCCTCATATCTGCTACTCACTTACAGACAGAAATTATCCAGACGTAGAAGTTCTGGCTTTGTTCATGTAAATGTTTGAATGAGAATGGCTTTATTAGGTTTATACATTTGAACTTTTGGTTTTCCACTTACTGGAACTATTTTGGAAGAATTGGGGGTCATGGTCTTGTAGGAGGAAGTATGCCATATGCCATAGGGTTGGACTTTGAGCTTTCAGATGCCTTCCTATCTCTCTAGTGTGCTATCTGCCTTCTGTTTGTAGTTCAAGATGTGCACTCTCACCTGGTCCTCCAGCCATGCCTTCATGCCTCTGTTATAGATGGGCTCTATCCCTCTGGTTAGCCCAACAAAATGCTTTCTTTGTGTAAGTTGCCTTGGCTGTGGTGTTTTATTACAGCAATAGAAAAGAACTAAGACAGTTTATAAAAAACACCAGACACATTGCCTAGGAGCCTCATCTAGAGAAAATCAAGGGTGTGGAGATGAGACCTGGGTATCAAGTGGCAGTGAGGACAGGAGTAGGCCTGTGCAAGAACTTTGAGACTCGCAGCTCCCATAATGAACAGATGAATACAGGTTACTCACAGAGAGGAGCATGGTGCCCTAGGACAGGGCTTTAATTTAATTTTTTTTTAAATTTTCTACTTGTGATCCTCCTTCCCCTGAGAATTTCTTGGGTATATAGGAACATAAAATAGGAATACAGGGCTGGGGATATGAGTGTCTGTAATGACAGTCATCCTATGGGGAGACAGAAAGTAGAGGCAGAATCCCTGGAAGCCCTTGCTCCAGTCAGTTGTAAAAAACACAAGAAAGAGACCGTGCCTCCCAAAGAGATGGACAGTGAGAAGAGATAGCTGATATCATCATCTGACTTCCGCATATGCTGTACATGCCGGCATGCACACATGGATGCAAGCACACACATGGATGCATGCACACATGGATGCATGCACACACATGGATGCATATACATACATGAGTGCATACACATACAGATGCATGCACACACATGGATGCATGCACACACATGAGTGCATACACACACATAGATACATGCACACACACAGATGCATGCACATTCATGGATGCATGTACATACATGAGTGCATACACATACAGATGCATGCACACACATGGATGCATGCACACACATAGATACATGCACACACACAGATGCATGCACATGCATGGATGCAAGCACATCTATGTATGCATGCACACACACACACACATGCATGCACACACACATTGTACATCTACACTAAAAGGTGTATGAACCGAATATTTGCTCATAATAAATCAAAAGAGAATGTTTTGAAACAGTTATCTGGTATACAATTTTACTATTCATTAAGGACAAAAGGCAAATTTGCATATGAATGAGATGGGTATGTTTGTTGGTCTAATGCAATGTGATGCAAAGATATACTAATTTGATGCTTACATGCTGAGAAATGATGGTCTGAAAATATTAAAAGGCATTATTTTACATAATTAAACCATTATGCTTCTACAAGAACAGGAGATTTTGAATGCACAGTGAAAACACTGCACTTCATCCATTCTGCAGGCTCAGATTTGAGTTGGGGGGTATCAAATATCATTTGTTTTTGGTACATGATACAAGAGCATGTGCATGTGGGAATGCAGTGTTCAGGACCAAAACTGCAGTGAAGCTGTATGATGTAGCATGGGTGATGGACTCATTACACATTTAATTTCTAATTGACTCAAAACCTTTTTTCTTTTTCTTCTGACATCCACTGATGCAACTCCATGTCGGGCCATGACCCAAGTTTGAGAAATTTTGTTCTAGGACACAGCCAAGCAGGTGACTTGTAGAGTAACACTCTGAACCAGGACCACAGGAAGGAAATAGAAGATTCAAGATTCTCCCTAAAATAATTAGAAGAGAGAAACCCATCCAGATGAGGAAATTTAATCCAACCTGATGCAGGAAGGACATCACATTCAGTGAGAGGCCAGGTAGAGGATTGGGTATCAAGTAATTCTGTAGCTTTGGGGGTGCATGGAAAGAGGTCAGTTACTAGACAACCCCTCCCCCTGCCCCTACTCCAGGAAAGGGGGTTGGCTTTGGTCCCACAGTGCTTTTCTTGGTTAGTCATGACAGTGTCATCTTAAGGCCTGGGTGGCCCTGGCTTCCCTCAGGCTTGCTACTTGGAGGTGACTCAAGCACTCTACTTCTGCCCTTCCACAGGGAGGGAGAGGTTTTGGTTCCCCCTGCCCAAAGAATGAGCTTGCTCACCCATTCACTAGAGCACTGTAGTCAGTCACTTTTTATATCTGAAACAGATCCCACGGTGGAAAGAGCTCCAGGGTTGTTCCAGAACTTTCCCTGGCTTCTGCCATGATCTTACTCGAGGGCTCCATAGAAATAGACTTCTAAAGAGGTGGATGCTGGGCTCAACCTTACAACCACAGTGAAGCACAAGAAAGATCCAAACAAAGTGTGGATGGTGTCGAGGCTGTCAGATAGGCCCTCAGTTTGAAACCTTAATGACTGGAAATATCTTTCCTAGGTAGCTTCCAAACATTACTATTTGCAGTTTGACTCTATAACGAAGGCCTTGATGACTGTTTTATTCAAAGGGACCAGGGGCCACACCAGTAAATTGCATATAAATATGACTGAGGGCAGGTGTTAAAGGTTCCTAAGCGCAGGGAAAGTGAGAGGGTGTGGACAGGAAGATGAGCAAAGTGGGGTTTATGTATAGGAACCCTGTCACAGGAAGCTGCTGTCTCCTCCTCTTTTCCTCTTCTTCCTTCTCCTCTTCTTCCCCTTCTTTCCTTCTCCTTTCCTCCTCTTCCTTCTCCTCCTCTCATTTTTCCTCTTCTGTCTCCTTCTCCCCCCCCCCTTCTCATTTTCTTTGTGACACTGTTGATTGGAGTAGGACATCTCACATCCCGGGGTCAGCATTCCACCAGGCTTCCAAAACCAGGACTTCTTATTTTGAGGTAAGTTCTCATTAAAGAGCCCAGGAAGTCTTGAACTTGCTTTCCTCATGCCTCAGCCTCTCAAGCCGTCACGGTTACAGGTATACATCACTAGCCCTGGCTACTTGTCTTTGGTTTTATTTGTTCACCTCAAATCCAGTGGGAAGAAAGAAGAGCCTACGTTAGTAAGCTCAGATGCCTTCAGTCCTTGCCCTTGGCCTAGGCTTCAGTCGCAGTGTTTTCAGACCCAGCTGGGAGGCTTTGTTGCTGACTCAGGCCTGTGCTAATGGAGTGCTGGCTCTCCTGGATCCCACCCAGAGACTCCCCTACCCCCACTAGTCAGCAGTGCCCTATACCAGCAAATGTACAGGGAACAGGTGCCTGGCCCTCTGTACTGCCTGTCCTGGCAAGCCGGGAGTCTGGCTGGCATGGTGCCCAGCTCATTTCCAAGAGCTGCTAGCTAGATATTTACTGGGAGGGAGTCTTGGCAAGAGGAGACAGCTCGGCAGAAATGTCGCCCAGACCCTTTCACCCACTGCACTGTGGCAACACAGGTTTATTGCCCTGGTGGAGTTTGGTTTATGACACTATATTAGTGAGCGTATTCCCCAGGGTGCTCCTCGTGGAATAACTGTAGAAAAGCCATGCAGCACCTCCATCACTAGAGGCAAGATGGAACGCTTATTGTATTTCCCTAACTCTAAGGCAGGGGAAATTTGATTTATTTTAGAGTTAATCCATCACCCTCTGGCACCCTTTCAAGACAGGCCTTGGGCATAATTGCGGGATCTGGAGAGAATAGAGAAGTCAAGTCCAATTTATTCCATTAACGTTTTTAAAAACATTTAATTATGATAAAAACTGAAAAGCATTTAATATGAACAGGACCAGACTTTTATCTTCGCCGAGTGTTCATCCCACCAATCACTGTCTTCCTGCTGTCGCTGGCATATTATAGCTTCATTCGCCGACTTTGATGGTTCCCATGCGCTAGGGAGCCTAGCTGGCTGTGGCCAGGAACACAGATGTGGGATCCGGTTTGTTCACCACCCCTCTGTGGTCCTAAATCCATCCTTTCCTTTCTAGATGGTCAGTGTATTGTCTTTCCTCTTCTTTCCCTCGGCCGAGGAAAGGAAGGGAAGTCGCGAAGGTCAGGGTGGGTGCTCTGCGCAGGACCCTAGTTAGTGTTAGACACTCTGCAGCCGGGGGAGACTCGCAGCCAAGTACACACAATTTGGTTAAGTGTGGAAGCACAGTATTTTGTAAGATTTCTTCATACTTATTTTTGTAGGGAACCTCAGAGTTGATTCAAGATACCCCCAAACCAAACTCAGCCCAAAATAGATTTATTTGCCCCTGAGGGACAAAGGGCAGAGAATAAGAGATGAAGACAGGAGACGGAAGATGAGGGAGAAGGGGACAGGAACGGGGAGGGGGGTAGTGGTATTTGTCCCACAGTGGGATAAAGGGCTCCCTCTAGATAGAGAGGAGACATAGTCAAGTGATGGGTTTTAAAGGTAAAAGGGAAACCCTGTGTTAGGGTGAGGTGTTGAATTGTAACCGGGCATGTTAGTTGCAGGGCCAAAGGGAGGTTTTGATTCTGGCCTTTAATACTTTGATAGTTGAATCTTGGTAGTCAGTCTCAGGAGGAGGAATTGACCAAATAAGGGAATAGGTCATCTTTGTAGCTAGCTTTACGAACGTCGTCTAATGGTTTTAAGCAAGGCAGAAGGAATAGGGAAGAAGGACAAAGCCTGACAGAACCATGTTTGTCATGTCCCGGCTGGCTAGAGACTAAGTATTGACTTCACTCTTAATTTTATTACTGGATTGTGGAGGGCAGACAAACAGTCCCCCCGCCCTCCCTACACACACACATACAAAGATGTCCCTCTCCTGGTCCTCAAGATCTGTGTGTGAATTAGGTGCTTCACTCAACTAAAGAGAATAAAGGTCCAGGTGGTTTCAAATCTGTTCTCTTCAGGAAGGGGATCATACACTCCATTCTGAAGGGAGGCTGTTGCATTTGGATAGATTAGGTTTTGTTTTTGTTTTGCTGGCGCTGGGGATTGAACCTAGGACTTGGTATATATCAGGTGAATGCTCCACCATTACACTATATTTTTCTGCACTCTGGACCTTCTGTTCTCTTTTATAAACAGGTTATACAAAATACCTGGGCTGACCTTGGACGTGCATCCATCTTGCGTCAGCCTCCTGAGTAGATGGACTTAACAGTCCTGGGCCACCAGTCCTAGCTACAGAGACTTTTAAACATACAAGGAGCAGAGGCCATGTTTCTTGCAAGTTGTATGAAGACTCAGTCTTCCTTTGTTACCTGTAGAGACAAAGGGAGGTGGCTCAAGCCAGGAAAGGTGGGAGTCTAGAGCAGGAAAATTCAATGGAGCGAGGCTCTGCAGAACCCAGGCCACACCCTGATCTTAGCCCGTGGGACTTGGGTTGAGGTCCACATGTACAGAACTACAGGATAGTAAGTCTGGATTTTATCAAAATCAGTTCACAGGAGTTGGGAACTTTACCAGGTCCAGCTTAGAGCTGGGAAAAGTCACCACCACTGGCAAAAACCATTTGTTTCTGAGCCTCTGCCAGAGGAATTGTGTTGGGAACCTGGCCATTGCCTGCAGTGAACCCAGAGAAGATGCTATGGCTTAGTGTTCATGGAGGGTCTGGGCAGCGAGTGGTTCTGAGCCCTGGGGGAGCTACTCAGCCTCCCTCACTTCTACCAGAATAAACTGGGAGAGTTTTAAGTTAAGGTCCCTGAGCTCTGTATGTTACAGTAGATACAATAATGCTGCATTCTAGTTGCTATGAAGAGTAAGTTAATATTTTCAGATACATGTGACCATGCTTGGCATATGGAAAAGAACGTTACTTATTATCTGTCTTCATTATTGCTATTTTCAGGAAAGAATTTAGGGACAAAATATACTTTAAGGAGGAGAAAAGGGGTAGGTTAATGAAATAACTAAGCACTTCCTCTATATAAACTATGTGATGAGCATCTGTTTTCATAATGCTAGGATCAAGGATTAGGTCCATTTTCCAGGAGCAGAAACTGAGGCTTAGGAAGGTTAAGTAACCCAATTAACAAAGTTAGACTCAAAGCAGGGGTGAAAACCTGTTTCTTCTGCTTTTAACCAGTGCATTTATTTAAATCACTGCCTACCAGCAGGGATGAGTGCACACTGGAAGGAAATCAAGAGAGGCAGATGGTTTAATCAAAAGGAAGCTTGGTATGATGGAGTAACTAACTCAGGATCAGGCTGAGCAGTGAGCAGGGGCCAGACAACGATGACCTTGAATGATGGGTGATGGGGCTGGAAATTTTAATCTTCAGGGAAGAGAAAGTCACAGAAGGTGAGCAAATAGAATTGTAGACTGAGTGTGGCAGATGGGTCACAGACAAGGAGTGTCCTAGATACAGACAAATCAGGCGGATTTTATCCTAAGTACTGAGGCAGTCAGGGTCTATGAAACAACTCTCCTCTCTTAGCTGATGTGAAGAATATATAGATGACTGAAAAGGAGGAATCACCTGGACCTGGTATGATTGACTGACAGATGGGGGGGAGGAGGGAGGAGGGGTGGGAGGGGGAGTGAGGAGGAGGAGGAGGAAGGAGGATGTTGACAAGGAGGAGGAGAAGGAAGAAGGAAGACATTGATGATGATGATGATGATGATGATGATGATGACTAGGAGAAGGAGGAGAAAGAGGAGGAATAGGAGGAGGAGGAGGAAGAGGAAGAAGAAGATTACCCAGAGAGCGAAGATTTCACCAGGAATGACTTGGAACTTAGCCTTCATGTGGAATGGCTCTGAGGTAAGCAAGGACTTGGAAGGCTATACTCGAGTCTCATCTTGATGACTAGTTCTAGGGTCCTAGGTTAGTATGTGCGCCGTCACCTCATCTCACCCCATCTCTCTGTCTCTGTTTCCTCATATATCAGTAATAAATTGCATCACATGTGGTTGTGCCTGTCTTCCTGCCTCAGAGAAATGCCCAAGGAGGTTCACTAGAGACTGTAGCAGGGACAGCACTTCCATGGTGAGAGGCTGAACTCACCTCTCATTGGTTGTTACCCACTTGGCCAGACACTGAGGCTAAGGGCCCAGGAGCCTGCCCCAGGATGGACCTCATGCCATCTCTATTTCTATGATACTAGTCTGAGGCTTGATTTTTAAGAAGGCCAGTATTTATCTGCAGTTGAGAATTTTCCTTCTGAAATAGCAGTCACCACTGGACCCACCCTAACTCCTGCCACTACTGTCCCAACCCACCACCCTGGTTTGGACATAGGTCTTTGAGAGAGGCTAGATTCTCTCAGTGACATAAATAAATAAATAAATAAATAAATAAATATTTTAAAGAAATAAAAATAAACAAATAAATAAAAATCCAAACCCAACCAACCAAATAAACAAAACCCTGCTGTATTTCCTTCCAAGAAAGTAGACATATTAAAAAGCAGAGTAGCCCCGAAAGGAGCTTCCAAACTTGCATAAAGGGTTTGCATTCTCGCACTAAAAATACAATTAAAATAACTCTTCATCCCTTATCTGAGACATGGGAGAAAAATGACTAGGAAGACAACAAAAAGGCATCTATTATCTCTTATTCTGTAAATGAAAACACAGCTCCCTTCTTAATATCAAAAGTTTATCAGCACCATTGTGTTCACAGCAAGAAGAGTCTTGGGTGTGCTGAGAAAATCCAGCATGTGATGGTGACTGAACTAAAGGCCTGAGATGGTAACAGAAAACCCAGCACAGCCCCAAAGTGAGGCTGTGAGCCATTCTGTAGCCTCTCAGATAATTCACCTTTGTGATGTTAATTTTGATCAACTTAATTGGATTTAGGATCAGAGAGGAGACACACCAATGGTACCATGGTACCAATTCTGAGGGTGTTTCCAGAAAGGTTTAACTGAAAAGACAGAATACCCATCCTAAATTTAAGTGGTATCATACCTTGGGGGTGGAGGAGAATCCTAGATTGGAAAACAGGAGGGAGTAAGCCCAGCAGGAGTATTTGCCTCTTTGACTTTCTGATACCAGATGACCAGCTTCTTCACATTCCTGCCTCCATGACTTCCTGCTTTGATGGACCTTCAGACTGTGAGCCCAAATATTAACCCCTTCCTTTCATAAGATGCTTTTGTCAAGTGTTTTGTCACAGTAAGGAGAAAAGCAACTAGCACAACCTTCAAGGCCAGGTTTCCTGCCAGGGCACCTGCAGTCCCCTTGCTCCCCCCGCCCCCCGCCCCGTCTTCTGCAGAGAATCTGCACTACAGGGCCCTCCATTACCCCTCAGTCCTGAAGATTGCCCACTATCCCTTGCTCATACTGTCCTTTGTCCACCTCTCACCTTAATTTAATTCCAGTCATGCTCTCTGACCGTTGAGATATTCCCTCTGGTACATTCTTCACACAGCTGTCAGGTCAGGGCCAAGTCAAAATGGAGAAGAAGAGAAAGAAGGAAATCAAAATTGCGGCAGGGCTCTGTACCCAGGGGCTCGACACCCATGCGTCTATCTAATCAACTGTGGATTGAAAATTCTATAGAAGCATATTTTTGTACTGAAAAGTGATTGACTCTTTTTCTTGTCATTATCCCCTAAACAATGCTGTATAACAACTGTTTATAAAGCATGCATAGTGTATTGTTTCTTTTTGCAGTACCAGGGATTTGAATCTAGGGCTTTGTACACACTGGACAAACAGCTACTATAGATTACATCCTCTGTTTTCTTTTTATTTGGAGACAGGAGGTCACTAAGTTGTCCAGACTGGCCTTAAACTCACTCTGGTGCCATCCTCCTGTCTCAGCCTTTTAAATAGCTGGGATCATTGGCCTGCAGCACCAGGTGTGGCCTCTGCAGTAAGTAATCTAGAAATGATATAATGTAAATGGGAGGTTTCTATAAGTAGATGCAAATATTACATGCCATTTTATATAAGGATTTTGGTATCTGCAGGGACAGCAATGAACTTCCCTGGAAGAGATCTCCCTCAGATACCAGGGACAATTGTGCCCAGGAGACAAGGAAGAGGAGGGGGACATCCCTACCCTTCTTTTCCATGGTGATCCTCATCTATGAGGCAAGCAAGGAGGCTGCTAAGTATTTTCCATCTCTTTTCTTCAGGTGCCAGAAACAAGCCTGAGACTCATTTCCTACTTTGGCAGAGGGTCAGCAAAGAACATTCCAGGAGACCCAGGTTCTCTTTCTGGGGCCCCATTTGGAGGATGAGCAGAATGCTAAAGTTAAGTACCAGGTGGTGGCCAATGAAGGTGGAACTTGAGAAAAACAATCTCACTGGGGTACTTTATTGTTATTTAATTAGGCGCTCAGTGGAAGTGAAGATTGTGATGCTTGGGCACAAGAGAAAGTGCATGGGTCCAGACTTCAAGGCAGGTGCTGTTGTCTGGATGAAGGGGTTGCAATACATGTGCCCCTGAACTGTTGGCATAGGCCTGGAAGGGATGATAAATAGAACCTTGTATAAGTTGACTTGCTTTTGTATCAGAAGCAACTAACTTTGAAAAAAGACAAAAGCTAGGTCAAGTTTTAGAGGTTCCAAGGCACGGTGCCTACATCAGCTCCATTGGTGAGAGCAGTGGACGGAGACACATCATGGCTCCATGTGTGTAGGATACCATGGTGACACTTGTGCCAGTGTAAGGGTCCATGATTCACTGAAGAATGATACCGCAGACTCAAATAGTATGTAAACGCAAGGAGTGTTTTATTCTGCAGAAGTCCAGCATGTCGGGGTCTCCCATTACCAAGATAGAGAGACAGCCAAGTGAGCTCGCAGGCCTGATTTAAAGCACATTAGGGAATTCTGGGGTAGGTGACCTTTATCTTGTTCCATCTCTAGGGACATTCCATTATTGGGGCATGGGGGCTGAAAACTGTTGCTGAGGAAGTAGCCGAGGAAGTCTGGAAATTGCTCCTAACCCATTGTCCTTGCCTCAGGCCAGGTGGCCAGGCAGGTTCTGAGGGTTCTGAGGCCTGGACCTGCCTGGACTTGCCTAGTTCTTGGAAACAGAGATTTAGGCCTCGCCTCCTGCACTGACAATTTGAAGCCTGTCTGGAGTCAGCCTATCCTTCTGACCAGGAAGGAGGAAAAGAGGTAATGGAGATGGAGAAAGACTCCACATCCCCATCTGAGGGGACACCATCAATGACTAAACTCTCCGAAGGCTTTACCTCCTGAGGGGTTTGCTACCTGCCAATATTGCTACTCTGGAAACCAGATGTTTAACACATGAGCTTCTGGAGTATATTGAACCTCCAAGCCACAGCAGATCCACATAGTCCCAATGCCAACTTCTGGGTACCGAGAAACCTAATTATTATTGCAACCATTATGCATGGTTCACTGGAGCTCTGACCCTTTGGTAAAGGAGCTCCTAAGAAGACAGAAATGGAAGTCTAAAAGGTGGAGTAAGAGGGGTTTAAGACTAACATCAAAGGGAGCTTAGGAACTTGTAAGGGCAATTAAGGTGGGAAAACAGATGCTACGGGAATCCAGAAAGGACAGCTGACAGTAAGTGGGTCAGAACTTACAAGAGTAAGTCTCAGTACATTTTGACTTTCAGCAGGTTATTACAAAACCTTAGGCTTCCTATAGGGCCTCATTTTAATGAACGTGGTAGATCAGGACTTTTCCTTGTGGGGTGCTCAGTGTGAGGGTGTGGACCGTCTGAGAGCCACCTGCTCATTTGCTAAGTCCTGTTGATCCCAGCGTCTGTCTGTCCATCTCTGTTCCCCATGGATGGGCTTTTGTCTTCATTCAGGCTCTCATCTTTTCTTCCTGCATTAGGGAAACCCTCCAGCATGTTTTCCTCACATATGGTCTTATCACTTTCCAAAGCACCTCCTAACCCCTTCTGGGTAGCAGCCACTACCCTTCACAGGCACCTGAAATCATCTTTACTGCTGATGTCTGGGGAAGTGTCTACAGGGCTCTCCTGATCCCGAGAGTCACCTGAGATTGGGAGTTTGCATGTAGACTCCAAGGCCCTGCTACGGCGACTCTTATTTAGCAGGCAGAGGACAGAGCTTCAGGCCTCGAACTCAGAGACCTGCCTGCCTCTGCCTCCTGAGTGCTGGAATTATAGGCCTGTGTCATCACTACCTGTCATTACATGTTCTAATCAGGGTGGGAGGCACTGTCTGTAGCTTAAGGTTGAACTCTCATTTGGCATAAAAAGTCTGTGTTCTATCCCTACCTACTTCCCCGATCCTGACAGCCTGAGATGGTCTCTGGGCCTTGATTATCTGAGCCTAACAAAGTTGGACTGTGAATGTGGATCCCATATTGAAGGTTTGTTTGGAACACCAGCAACTGGGCAAGTTCAGTCCCATGTGAGGACAGATACCTCCAACTTTGGTCTGGGAGAAGGTAGGACCATGGGTTGTACCTGCTGTCAAGAGTTGTTTTCTTCTTTAGCACAAACCTGAGATAGTAACACTGCAGGAGAATGAAAGTATGTGTGTGTGCATGTATACGTATATACGTGTGTGTGTGTATGCATGTATATATGCACTTGTGTGTAAGTATATACATACATATGTGTGTATATGTATGTATATATGTGTATATATGTAAGTATATGAGTGTATATATACATATGTATATGTGTACATACATATATGTATGTATATGTATGTAAGTATATAAGTATGCATACATACACACATATATGTGTATGTGTGTATATATATATGTGTATGTATATATGTGTGTATATGTATATATATTTATATATGTGTATGTATGTAAGCATATGTGTGTATACATATATGTGTGTATATGTATACATGTGTATGTGTATGTATATAAGTATATGTGTATATGCATATATATGTGTGTACATGTATATTTTGTATGTGTGCATATATATATATGTGTGTGTGTGTGTATATATGTATATACGAGCTTGTAGTGCTTAGTGCCTGCTGTTTTCTGAGCTGGGTTGCTTACTAAGTAAACGAAGACAAGGAGGACAGAGTGGTGATAGCACCGGAAACCGCTCTGCCCATTTCTCCAGATCCATATGCCTGACGTTCCAGAGCTCCAGATGGCAGCATGGCCGAGGTGGCAAAGCCTGCTGTGATGTCTTTAAGCCTCTTCTTCGCTTTCTTTCCTCTCTGTGCCTCTTTTTGGTGTCTCCTGGCCTCTTTGGGGATCCAGGCTCTCAGGGCTCCTAGTTGCAAACTCTTGCTTGGCAATCCACTTATCTCCTCTGTCCGCACCACCTGTCCCCCCTTCTTCCCTCTTTCTTTCAATTTGTACTTTGCCGCTTCCTTTAAGATGAAAAACGACCCTGATAGAACATCCATGGTCAACAGTCCGATGACATAACTCACTTCACTCAGGAATGCAGTGTTTGCACTTTAGCTGGAAGACCAAGTCCTACTACAGGTTAAATTAATTAAATTAATGGGCAGCTCTTTAAGGGAGTGTGAGGGACTTGGGGAAAGGTTCTTGTCATTAGTTCCCTGACATTTTAATCATTTCCTCCCTTTGCAGAACTCACATTTACTTCACTTGGGTCAGTGCCTTGGACCACAGAAAGATTGGTTCCTCATCCCTGCCCCCTTTCCTTGTCTAGGGTGCAGACATGTACTGAGCCGCTGAACCAAGTTTCCCGTGTGGACTTTTCCCCTGTTGGCATGGTGGGTAGAGGGTTTTTCACACTCTTTTTCTTAGTCTACTATTGAGAGAATAGGATGGACCGATCCATGAATTATTGTTCTAGGACTGCTCTAACAAAATGGAACACACTAGGATGCTTACACAACACAGTTTTTCCTCTCATATCTCTGAATGCTAGAAATCTAAAGTTAAGACACAGTAGAACCCACATCTCCAACTCTGGAGATCATCCAAGTTGGTCACCTCTAGCTTCTGGTGGTTGCTGGTGATTCCCAACACAGAGAGGTACCAGTTTAATCCCTGCCTCTGTCTTCACCGGGTGTCCTGCCAAGGTCTTCATCTGTCTGTTTTCTTTGATTATGAGGATTAGGGTCCATGGTGATCCAGTATGACCTTGCCTTAACTAACTTCATGTCTACAACCTTTATTTTCAAATGACAGTTCCTTCTGGATTCAGGGGTCTTGGGAGGATGCTCTCCATCAGTGTATGCATTCTGACTTTTCTATATCTACAGCCTTTCTCATATAGTCCAGGTTGGCTTCACACTTACCATACAACTGAGAGTGGTCTTAAATTTCTGATTTCCCTGCCTCCACCATGGGATGTGTGTGTGTGTGTGTGTGTGTGTGTGTGTGGGTGTGGGTGTGTGCTGTTTTCAGACATACCAGAAAAGGGCATCAGATCCCATTACAGATGGTTGTGAGCCACCGTGTAGTTGCTGGGAATTGAACATTGAACTCAGGACCTCTGGAAGAGTAGCTAATGCTCTTAACTGTTGGGCCATCTCTCCAGCCCCTGGAAGTACAGACTTGTATTGCCATCCTTTGCTTAAGCAATGATGGGCCTGAAATTCAGGGTTTTGTGTATTCTAGGCAAGCATTCTGCCCACTGAAGTACATCCCAGCTCCCTTGTGAGATTTCTGTCTTCCGTTTCTACATTCCATGTACCGTGAACCTGTGTACACCTTCATATAACAGCTTCTTCCTGTTCTTCCGACTCAGTGGCCTTTAGATCTTTCTAGGGAGAGAGAATCTTTTTACTTTTATTTCTCTGGAACAGAGACTGAAAATAATTTGGCTAAGAGCTAGGCTGAAAGTGGGGGAGGGTGTCTCAGCAAATTAGTCCTCCCAACATGCCCCGTTTGCTGGGAGGTCTAGGTCATCTATGGTAATGTATGGATTGGGGGTAAAGGCAGAGAACTCAAGGATCCACTTCTGACTCTCATTCCAGGTCCTTGTCATTCATTCAGCTTACAGTAGGCGGGTTTAAATCATCCCTAGGATTTAGAACTTCTTTACTTACTTACTTACTTACAGTATGAGCATCTGTGTGAATGCTTACATTTCACTGAATACACGTGCAGGTCAGAAGACAACTCTCACGAGCTGGCTCTCTTCTTCTACCGTGTGAACTCTCTTCTTGACAAACTTTAGGGCTATTTCCCAGCTTGGTTCTATGCAGTAAAACTTTAACATAGGATGCCTTGTGGATAGGTGCAGGCATTGCTGTATCTGCCTCTCCTGAGTACTACCCATAATTGCCTTTACTTCTCCGAAAGTCTTCTTGCACCTTCTTTTCTATCACTGGATGATTTACTTGTCTCTGTAGATGATGTGCCTACTTCAGAATGCAAACATCCTCTGTGTAGTCGTGAGCTGAGGTCCAACTCTCACTAGCTCTGAAACATTCTGACCAGGCAGAGCATGATCCATGGCCACCATACAGACGCTGGATTCTTAGTTCTTACCCCTTTCCTGCTTTAGCATCCTTAGATGCTTTCCTTGACTTGTGAGCATCAGGAAGCCACACCCTTGCTACAGAGCTTTTGAGTAGTTGCTTCTTCTGGCAGCAAACACAGGAATCCTACCAGGACTACATGGGAAAGCTAAGGCCAGTTAGTTTGTTTGTTTGTTTTTTGGTTTGTTTGTTTGTTTTGGCTTTATCACTTGCTTTTATTTTAATTGTATGAGGGTCCCTCCCTCTATATGTGTGCATGTGCATGTTGTGCGTACAGTGTCCACAGAGGCCAGAAGGGGCATTGGATCAATGGAAGTGGAGTTATGATAGTTGTAAGCCACCATGCAGGTGCTGGGAAACAAACCCAGACCCTCTCAAAGAGCAGACGGTGATCTTAGCCGCTGAGATGTATCCCCAACCCTGACCAGCTTTGGTATTCTATAGACGCACGCTGAGTGGTTTTGACTAATTTCTAAAATCCTTCATGGACTCCAAAGTCATTGTGATCTCTGGCTCTTCAATCCTTCCCGGGGCTTGTACACGTGCTGTTCTTTGTGACAACTCTAGATCCATTAAAGCCATTAACTATTTCCTTTTAATCCTCTTGCTCCCCTTATTTTCCTGCTTTAAAAAAATGACTAAATTTTGCTTTTCCAGACTGGATATCGTAGGGGTATTCTCCACGTTGTTTAGTTTATTTGTATTGCTATTCTGCTGTTCTCTTGCTTGTAGTAACTCCCAATTGAGCATGAACGTAGCCTTTCTAGTCATTTCCAGCTCATTAATAAAGCTGCGGAGAGAGACAGGTTCTTACCCTAAACTGTGTGGCACTAGTCAGACACTTACCCTGAAATGGACTTCTTGGAGATTGATCATTACCCCATGGACTTACAGGAGGGTTTAATCAATGAGGCTGGGTTCTCATCCAAGCCATTTTAAACTAAGTTGCCAAGGAAACTTTCTTGAAACAAATTGCTTTCCTGACATTGTGTATTCTTTAGCACTCTCTCCAGCCTCTCTATTAGAAACTCACAAATTTGGCAGGTCATTTATTTGGCTCTAAGAATTGCTCAAGGTTGTAACACTTGTCTCTTTTTACCCTTAACAGCCTTCTCTCTCTTGAGAAAAGGAAGTAGAGAAATAACTAAATCATTGGGTCAGCTCTCTTCTATTACCAATGAGTGAAATGTTCGTAGCCAGGCAAGGCCTTGGTTATCCAGCTGCTTCCACAGACACACCTAGGTTCACACTTTTGTGCTTGGGTCTAACAAGGAACATGGGTGCATGCTTACCATGCTGTGTGTATGTGCATGCACTATTTTTTTCAATAAAAATGTTTGTGGTCATTAATAGTGACAAGATCTAAGATTACTTAGGAGACAAACCTTTGGTCACACCTTTGAGGGAGTTTGTAGATTGGGTTAATTAAAGTGGGAAAACCTACTCTATCTGCAGTCCCTTATGTGCTCAAGGATCTTTCAAGTGTGATGGTAGATGACTTCCTGGACTGAATAAACACAGAGAGAGAGCTAGTTGAGCACCAATATTCAGCTGTTTCCAAACTGTGGGTACCATGAGACCAGCTACCTCATGCTTCTGCCATCATGGTAGGCTAAACACCCAAACTCTGAGCCTAAATAAACCCGTCCTCTTTTGTCTTGCTTTTCATCAGATACTTTGTTGCAACAAGGCTCGAACTGATTGGGAGGGTTTTAATTTCAGTGTCTCCAAGGAGTTCCCCTCCCACCCCAGAGGTAAGTTAAGATACACTGTTGTACATAAGGGCTCTTCTAATTGTTTCCAGTACTTTCTTTCCCTCTACAAAGGTCAAACCAAAATTATTGAGTATATCTTATGTTTTATGACACCAATGTTGTTCACACATAGCTAAAGACCCCGTAGTTACATGCTCAGGTGTCTTTCAAGAGATGGTAGAACAATTGTTGGGCTCAGGAGCCAGGTTATCTGTCTTTTGTTTCTTATCAAAAAGCACCTTCTGGTACGATTAAAGCTAGCTAGAAGGAAAGAGGTTTCCTGCTCAGTGCCAACTTGATTTATCCACGTGCTGTGACCAGAATGTGTGATGTCATCAGCAACAGGGTCTTACTACCAAGTTCCAGTAGGAAAGCACGGGTAACAGTGATAGCCTGCATTATTTCGGGTTCCTGGGGACAACCCTGACCGATAACTTGGGTTTTATGTCTAACTCCTGACTCTTCTTTTTTATTTAGTGAACTGGGAGGAACATTGTCCCTGCAGGGTAGGTACATACACACACACACACACACACAGAGAGAGAGAGAGAGAGAGAGAGAGAGAGAGAGAGAGAGAGAGAGAGAGAGAGAGAGAACTAATAAAATAGTTTTCCACATGCTTTTACAAACCCATCCTTTAGAGTTAGCTATCCCTCCCTGATCCCATTCTCTGCTCTTCCATTCCCTCTCTGTCCTCACTTAAATACGCCAGGCTTTTTGCCTGGAGGTTGGGGATCTGAACTTAGCTCCCCATACATGCACAGCAAGCACTTTACCCACTGATTTATCTCTCAGGCCCTCAACACTGTCTTTTATCTCTCCGTGTGCAACTCAGGACAAAACTGTACCAGACAGCCATTGTAGAAAGCGCTCCCTCAGGTGACCCATTTGCTATGCAAATGATGAGGAAGTTGGAGGAAAGATGTGCACCAGGAGCTTCCAGTTCCCTGGGTTCTGATTCATGTCTCTCACTGCCCAGCCTTGGGGCATTATTTTAGGGAAACCAACTTAAAATTAAAATGGTAACAATAATAATTTGCTTGGATCACTAAAAATGCTATCTCTGGCAAGGCATGCTTTTTGACATAGAGTGGCCACATCTCAAGTCCTGTGACCTATCTGACATGGAGGAAAACTGCCTTCCACATTATGGAATTGAAAGACAAGTGATATCTCTATTGCTCACTCTCCAGTCACTTACAGCAGAGCTAAGCATCTTGTGCTTTTCACTATATACCACCGGCTTTAGGTTTAGCTCCAAGAATCTGGATGCAGTGTTCCTCTAGATTCTTGTTGGTGGCAACTCTTCCTTTGCAGGGGCCCTTTCCTTTCATTCAGACTCACATAAGTTCTTCAGAGTCTCTAAGAATACTTTCTTGACTTTATCCAGCTATTTTTATTGTCTCCTAAAGATAGGTAGGTAGGTAGATAGGTAGATAGATAGATAGATAGATAGATAGATAGATAGATAGATAGATCTATAGATAAGGGAAGGAGAGAATGATTATATAATTGGCTGGTCCCTGCTACATTTGTGTCCTTGGATGGCAGGGGTTTTACTCTTCATTACATTATCCATTATACCCAGAATATGCCTTAGTACCGAGTAGATGCCTGATAAGCAGTGGTTCAATTTAATGGATGAATGGATGGATGAATGGATGAATGGATGAATGAATGGATGAGTAAATAAATGCATCACTACACACAATGGAAAGGACCCCACAGTTGTCTAGTGGCATGTCTGGGGTGGGCATAAGCCATGCCTCTGTTATACACACCAGTTTCTTTCTGTTGTCCCATTGCTATAACATTAACTGGAATATAGAGCATAACTCGGGAGTCTGGACTTCAGTCAGGATTAAATATCGTTGCATCTCTGCTGTGTGCAGTGTCCACTCTAGAAAAGCTACCTTCGTTCACTATGTCCTAGGTATGCTACCTCCCCCTCAGATCTTCCTATCAACCACAGTCTTTGTGTAGGCGGTTCTCTGGTATGCTCCTTTCCCAGCACTTCCTGTGGCCAGTTCCTCTCATTCCTCAAGTCCAAGCTTATACATACACACTTTCTGGGGAACCCTTCCCTTACCTGCTTTCTTTGGTCTGAAAGTTTCTGTTGTGTCTTCCCTCTGGCCAATGTATATGCTGAAATGTAATCCCCAGTGTGACCATGTTAGCCAGGGAGGCCTCAGGAGGAGGTTAGATCTTGAAGACAGAGCTTCCGTGAGTAGGATTAGTGCCCTTATCAAGGGTCTAAAAAAAGGATGCTTTCCTTTCCCAGCACAGGAACACAGAGCACATGTGAAGCAGCATAAGACAGTGACGTCCTGGACTCTGGACTTCTCAGCTCCCAGAACTATAAAAACAAGGTCCCCCTTGCTTATAAGATGCCCAGTTTATGATGTGTCACCATAGCACTTGAACAGACTAATACACAACCCCCACAAAAAATATGTTCAGCTTTTTCACATTTTGTCACTGTTTTCTTCTGAGTAATTATTTAGCCACACCATTTCTACAGGACAAAGGCTGTTTCCACCGCATTCACCTTTGTACAGTCAGTCCTAGCAGAAGCTGCCATCATGAATCAATGCACAAACAAGTCTATTATCAGACGAAATGCAGAGGAGTTGGGAACGAAGTATTATTTCATATTAGTCATCGCAGCCACTGTGGGAACACACATGTCTGAAGTAGCAATCCCAGCAGCAAGAAAGCGTTGTAAGCCGACCATAGCTTGAGTGAGCAAATCTCACATGCTGTTTTACTGATGTGTATTTTGTTTTTTTTGTTCTGGTCTGTTTCTAGCTTGTCAAGTACATCCCAGCAAGTGCCTTGATATGTCTTTATCACAGTAGAAACACAGACGCACAAATTATATGTTATGCTGTAGATTCTGCTTATCAATTAAATATAGCAAGTAGTGAGGACATTTATATTCATATTCAATTCAATTTTTATTGGGGTATCTTGTTTAATTCCTACCCTGTTAGAGTATACGTCACCAGAATTTGAAAATGACTTTAGATAAATGGTTTTGGGAACATGTCCTAGAAAAGCTCCTAGCCAGGGTGTCCTCATTTGCTTCTCTGGTGCTGTGACAAGACAATGACCAAAAGCAACTTTTAGTACAGGGTTTTGTCGTCTTATACTTTCAGGTAATATTCCATGATCAAGGGAAGGAAGAACAAGGGCTCAAGGCAGGAACATATGACAGGAACAGTAGCAGAGACCATTGAGGGATGCTGTTTATTGCCTCCTTCCCTATGGCTTGCTCAGTTTACTTTTGTATTCCACCCAGGACCACCTGCCCAGTGGTGGCACTAGGGTCTCTCTCCATCAACCATTGGTCAAGGAAATGACCCACAAATTTGCCGATAGCCCAGTCTGATACAGGTAATTCTTCAGTTGAGGTTCTCACTTCCCAGATAATTCTAGATTGCTGCCAAGTTGACAAAAACTAACCAGAACATAGGATCTCTATTCTTATGAAAGAGGATATTCAGTTGCATGAAGATGTTTCATACACAAAAAGCTGTAAACAAGATTATAGCCTTTAATGTACTTATTTGCTAAGCAGGGCCGACAGTAACTATAACTGAATACAGAAATGGGAAAGGTACACTTATGCTGGAGTCTTAAGGGAAGGTATGTAAATGAGAGAACATTTAACTGGGCCTTAAACAATGTAGAAGAATAAATAACATACTTACTGAATGCCTAAGGCACATGAGATACAAGACTAACTACTTTGGGGGATACAAAGAGTTATAAGACAGACATTTTTATCAGTGTAGATACATGGGATAAATGAGTGGAAAATTAAATAACATGAGAAACAATGTTTGGGGTGTCAGGAGGTATTAAGATTAATGATATAAAGAAAACAGAAAACATTAGCTTTAGGAGTTCACAGATGGTGGGTTGAAAAGGCTTCTCAGAAGACATGGGACTGTTTGGACTTAGCTTGGAGGACAGCAGACATCATTTGAGAGGAGGAGAGGAAAATATCAAAAGAAAAGGTACAGAGGCAGAGCAGGAGAGATGGAGGAGAACAATCAGGGGGAGTAGTCAGAGTAGGTGCAAAGATAAAACCTGAGTTGTTGATGATAATGTTGAGGAGAAAGATCGAGCCTGTGTGATGAAGGCAGCATCCTACGAGACTTCAGTATACCCAGCACCCGTGTACACACATGCTGTTTTATTGGGCACCTGCTTTTGAACAGTTGTAGGCTTCCATGGTGAAACTACAAAGACTGATGAGTTAGGACCCTGATTTCAAAGTTCTCACAGTCTGGAGTGGGATGACAGTTCTCCACAGGCAACTTTCGAGTGCTCAGAATCTTCCGGCAAAATTGTCACACATAGAAGTTTAGGGATTAGGACAGGATTTTCTAGACTTCACCTGTGTGGTATGGAAAGTGAAAGTCCAATTTGTGTGCTTGGGGCTTGAGGTAGTGGGGCTTTCAGAGGGCATAAGGCAAATGAAGAAAGAGGATGCAGATGGCAGAAGGAGACTCTCTGAGAAGGGAAAGAGACAGGCAGGAATCTGAACTTCCCCCAACAACCAAGGTAGATATCAACTAAGATAGGGTAAATGGTCAGGGCAGAGTCGGGGCAGTGTATCATCCAAAAAAAAATGGGGGGAAGCAGCCTTTATTCAACAGTGGGCTACAGGCTGCTTCCCAGATTCGAGAATGGAATGGTTAAGTGAGGGCCACAGAGAGGCCTAGAGATATGACTCTACAATTCTGAGCTCTGGCTGTTCTTGCAGAGGACCTGGGTTCAGTTCCCAGCAACCACTTGACTGTTTTCAACCATCTGCAGCTCCAGTTCTGATGGAACCCAACACCCTCTTCTGGTTTGTACCTGCACTGGGCACACAATGATTGCAGACATGCAGGGAAGCAAGACAGCTATGAACATAAAACCAACAGGCCACGAACTCTCTATTCCTGGGACTAAATGATCATCCTATAGAAATCACACAAAATCCCCTCAACTTGGTAGGAAAGTGGGTCTGTTAAAGAGTTTTAAATTATAGTGTTTGTCAAGGGAAGTGTTATTACAAGTCAAGTATAGACATTCATTATTTTTATGACTAAAATGTTTAGAAATATAGATGCTTATAGATAATCTGACTTTTTCATACTTAATAAATTGAGGGTGAATGATTATTTTGTATTTACTGATTTGCAGTTACAGGTGGTTTCTTGAGTGTGGAGAGAGCGGGGTAACCGATCTGGAAGGCAACTTGACTTGGGAACTGGGCCTTATAATTCCCAGCCAAGCAACACCGGTGTTACACATGAAAGCCATTAGTTTTCATATGTGAGGTTGAGAAAAAAATGCTGGTGTATTTGGTGAACCACCGGGCTTTTGTGAATCAGTGTTTCTACAGTGTTGTGATTTAACACCGGATGGGTCATTGACTGGAACCTTCTTTCCAGATGGCAAAGAGCGAGAGCCAAGTGCACTTTTAAGTGTTTTGTAACTTTCTTTAAATCTACAAACAAACCGACGGAGGCTTCAGGACAGTGCAGTTTCTGTGATTCAGGTAGGATCTCTCAGCACCTGCTTACAAAGATGATTAAGAGATGGGGAAACAGGTGGAAGATGAAAGGGAGTGGCTTTTGAAACAGCCTTCCTCTGTGTGAATTCCCATCAGGCCATGTGTCTCAACACTGCTAAGAGCCTCTGAGATTGGATGTAAGAAAGCATTCACTGGCAGCGAAGCTGACCTGTACTGGACGGTGACTGCCAAAAAAATGAGAATGACACAGATCTGGAGGAGGAAAGCAACCCTTACTTGGGGTTCTAGTCCTTTTCTTCCCCCAGGATGCATTGGCTCTGGAGTCAGTGTCTCTTTAATATCTGCATGTGAGTAAATCTTTTATCTGGGAGTTTTGATTCCAACCACCCATTGAGCACTCTGAAGGCACAAATCTGGTCCATTGTGTACTGTGCATCTCCCTGGAAAATGATGCCATGCACATTCAGTGACTGTTAACTTGAGAATGCCTGAGACTACAGCGCCACAAGCAATGGACAACTGATGTAGATGAGAAAAAAGTGTGTGCGTGTGTGCACATGTGCGTGCGCGCGCACGTGTATGAGTGTGTGTGTGTGTGTGTGTGTGTGTGTGTGTACGTAGTTTCTTGTAACCATGTCTGCCATGCCTGATGCCTCTCCACTCATGAAAGACACTTGTCTCCTTTTTTATTTTTATTTTGCTCACAAGGGGACTCGACATAATTGCTTGTTTCGAATTGTGGGATATCTTTTTCATCCAATGATACCAGCAAAGCAAGACACAGGCTCACTGTATTTCTCTCCAGCCTTGTTCGTCACTGTGCTTTCATCCATTTATAAATAACCTCACATTGTGGCCAGATATTTACTATAAGCACCACTGGAGCCTCTGACAGTGGTTGACTTCAGCTGATGGGCAGTGCTCTGCTGAATGATGCAGGAGGAACCTTAGCGCATGCTCTGTCTCCCCTTAGCGCATGCTCTCTCTCCCTCCTCCAATCTGGACATTTCATCCCCCTTCCCCTTTGTCACCTTCCTGCTCTCTCTTTTTTTTTCATTTCCTCCCCCAATCTTATATTCAGAGTTGCTTTGAACACAACAAAAATACTGTCAGAGGTAGTTATAATTGCACATGCATTTTGTCATATTTCATAGATCTTAGCCCGAGGAACACAAATTGACCCGTAAGAAGTAAAATGAGTCAATGTGATGGCTTCCCACGCCTCCCCTTTGATCTATTAGGAACGTTGTTTTTTTTTTTTCTTCATAGTATAGGCCTATTTTTATTTCCTGTCCCATGCTGCATTTTTATTTAAACCTGAAATATTGATGAATCCCACGTGGAGCTCGGATTCATCAGCAGAGCTACAGCTCAGTTTGGTCGGCACAGGTGAAGGCAAACTTGCCGAGTCCTCAGGGACCAGCGGCCGATGAAGGGCAATGTGAGGTCACTAGGGGCTGCTTTGACTACTCTGGGTTCTTGTGGTGTGGCCACCTGGGAGGTACAGGAGATGGATTTTGAGGAATGATCCAGGAGATTGCCGTAGGTCAGCAGGATATGGTGAAGAAGATGAGTCAGAATCAAGCTTCAAGCTCCCAGTATGAGGCCGGCAGTGTGATTTGGGGCCTAGACTCTAACTACTCTAAGCAGTTTCCTATAAGATAAGGGCGGACATTCTTATCTCATAGGGCACAGAGAAAAGTTAGGCAGTGTGTATAAAAGCATCCAGCAAAGGGTCTATCATTTAGGAAGTTATGTATTATCTTGTCAATCATGTTCTTCTGTAATCAGAAAATACAACCATTCTTCCTTCAACTGTCTCTTGGAGTGACTCTTTATGAAAATGATATTCAAAACCAACTGTTAAGCTGGGTGTGATGGTGCATGCTTGTATATGGGAGGCAACAGTGGAAGGATTGTGAGTTCAAGACCAGCCTAGGCTACGTAGCATGATTCTGACTAAGTAAAGGAGGCTGGATTGTTGCTTGGGTTGTGAATCACTTGACTAGCATATGCTGGATCTCAAAGTTTGACCCTCAGAACTATAGTACAACAAATAAACTAAAACTTAGCACTAGCCTTAGAGAAATAAAGGACAGTTGTTCTGTAGACGTTGGCGAAAACCCTGAGTTGATATAAACTTGTTAATCTTCTTATCTTGACCAAGATATTAAATCTGCTTGCTGTTGGCTTCTCTGTGTGACCACATTTATCACACACACACACACACACACACACACACACGTAACCACGGGCTTTTCCACCCCACCCCTGTTCCCGAATAATGACTTGATGGCTTATTATTTTTTAATGAATGTCTAGGTCTTAAGTTGGCTTGTCCCCCAACTAGCTTGTAACTCCAACACCCTATTTATATTATTCTATATAATATAGAATAATTGGTACATGGCTGGTTACCTCTCCTCAATTTCATATGTCTAACTTTCTCTGAGGCTGTGTAGAGAATCTTCCCATGCCTGCTATTTCCCAGAGTTTTCTCTCTCTGTCAAATGTCCCACCTTATAATCCTATCTCAGCTTACTGGCCATCAGATTTTTATTGACAGGTGATACTTATGCACACACAAATACAAACATACATATACACACATGCATACACCACACACAATATAAATGCATATATATATATATATATAGTACATTTATACACATATACATAAACCACACACACACACACACACACACACACACACACACGGTGGTAACTTCAACGTTTGCTGTTGCTTTGGAATTGGAGTCTGGAAAAGGGCCTCCAAAGCATCAGACATCTGAAGCAGGATAGTGAGAGCTGAAGTATTGTTGATTTCCAGTTTGAGAGCTAGAGGACCTAGGTTGTGGAAACCACCCATTCACGTTATAAGTTTGCTGCAGGAAGACTTATGGGGCAAAAGAACTTATCCATGTGTCCCCAGAAGAAACCGTCCACAACTGGAAGAATAGAGGGTGTAAAGGCTTCTGTGAACAGTTTGTATAAACTAGAGCAGTAACACAAACAAACTAGTTAGCCATCTCTTCCTGCCTTCACTCTCCTCACATCATTTATCCCTGGATGATTCCATGCGATGGCACAGAAGATGTGTCAGAACCAAAAACTTACCTCCTAATTGTAGTTTTATAGGGACTGAGGAGTGTGCTCTCGAAAGATGTGCTGAAGATGTGGCCTCTAGCATCTCAGAATGCCATTGTATTCTGAAATAGAATCTTGCAGAAGCAATTGTGTCAAAATTGAGTTCGTTTTGGAGTGGGTTCTTATTTACTGAGACCACATCCTTATTCTAATAAAAAAAAGGAATTTTGGGCAATAAGACACCAGGGGAAAGGAAAGGGTGCAGCCAATTTTTATAAGCTATGGTATTTCCAGGATCAACAGATGGTGGAAGAGGCAATAGCTTTCTTCGCTAGGACTTCATAAGAGCACAGTTCTGCCCATGTCTTGTTTTTTTGTTGTTGTTGTTTGTCTTGTTTTGTTTTTTCTTTTTTTGTTTTGCTTTTTACTTCAAGGCTGCCAAGCTCTGAGACAATACATTCCTGTCGTCCCAAGCCAACCCATTTGTTGAGCATTGTTGAGGCAGCCCTAGGAGGCTAATACAACGCCCACAGCTGTATAGGAGGGAGGGAGAGGGGAGGGTGCAATTTAAGTCCACTGAAGATTGACTTATTCCGATCTCTACTTTAAGAGACAAACATGACCAGCAAGTTATGGGATCTGCCCAAGATATTATTAAGGGATTGTGCTATATATTAGGAAAGGGAGGCTCTACAGAGCGTAGATAACTGCAGAGACCGGAAAAAAATACAATTATCTTATGCACACACCCTGCTGAGTTCAGAGTGCTCAGTAAACCAGTTACATACAGATTTTAATGTCCTCTGCCCACCAGATGCTTGGGAACTTTGCCAGGACTACTCTCAAGCTGCAGGCTGGTTACCATGACAATGAAGGCAAGAGACAATCCTGTAACTATCTAGTTTACAGACTAGGTGGTAGTTTAAATACACTATCTACTGATGTTTTGTGATTAACTTTGATGTTTAAAGATGAACCCTTAGGATCATGACTCACTGGAATTTTAGGGAGTACCCAGGGCCATAAGAAACTCCCTCAGGGAAAGAGCAGATCTCCCAGGTAGCTTGAAGAACCCTTTTCACAACTTGGCTTTGCAGAACCACTGGGATCAGACAGTTTCTAGCCCAGAGACTCTCCACAGTAGTCAATTCCCAGGGGTCTCCCACAAAGTTGATTGGGGTAACAGTTTTTGTTTTTCATTCCCCACACAGCCCACTGGGCCACCTCGTTAAGTTCTGCAACATCCCCAGAGAAGAAGGCTGTAAGCTTAGTTTGGTGTGAGGATGGATTTCCATTTATTTCTTTTCTGGAGACTGGGACACTGAGACCGGAGTCTTAGCAGGTCTGGATGTCAACAATGTTCACACTGCAGTATCCTAGCTGGGGCTGACTGCCACAGTTAACATGCTCTCTCTTTTGCAACAGGGTTCTGTCTGGACAGGTCAGCTAGCACTTCCTCACCACAACTTTCATTTCCTGCCCCTTCCAGGGAATGGAATTATCTTCCTGGTTCTGCTCAAATCTTCATAGTCTACATGGGAATGGCCAATAGTGGTGATGTTGGAAACAATGGAGTCTTTAGAAGAAGAGGTATTGAGACAAATAGTGAAGGATGAGTACGGGAGATAACAGAGACACCATCCTGAGCCTGCTGTGGCATTCTGTCCCTAAACAGAGATACAAGGATAGCGTGATGAGGGTTCTGAGCACAGGATGGGAAGTTAAAGTTTTCCTCTGCAACACCTTTCCTTCTTTCCCATCATACTTGGGTTCTGAGGGAAATGACTAAATGGAAAGCGTTACTCTATTTATATACTTCTAGATTACATACATACATGCATACATACATGCATACACACGTACATACATACATAGCTGGGTGTTTGTTTTGTCTTGCCAGTTGACTCCATTGGGGAAAGAGGAAGGGGAGAGTTAGAGCCAGAGTCAAAAAGGTCCCCTTCCCTTGTTTAAGACAAGGCGGGAGGATGCTGTGATGTGACAAGCTGTGTCTCTAACATGCTAACATGCTCGCCCTTTTCCTCACCCCTGCACATGCTGAACCCTGTTGGCTCTTCTCCATGTCACAGCATCCTGTCCTTGGCCCTGGCACTCCACACCTGCATGGTTTCTGTTCTTCTGTCTCAGCCTGCTCCTCTCCACTCCCTTTATGATTCCTTCTGTCTGTCCTTCAGATGGTCTTTACCTTTGCCTTTTTTATTTTTTTGAATCCTTTTACTCATTTATTTAATGATGAGTTTCACATCCAAGTTTCCCGACCAGAAAATGTTTTCTGGATCTCAGATTCAAAAATTGCAGTTCTTCTCCAAAGAGTTGAGTGCAGTTCAGGGCTGCTTTCCTGTTCTGTTAATTAAACATTGGAACATTGAAATTGGCTGAGGGAAATGACTAAGTGGAAAGTGTTACTCTATTAATATACTTCTATCTTACATAAATACATATATACATATATAAATACATATATACATACATATATACACACATGTATACATACACACATGCATGCATGCATACACACACATACATACATATGTGTACCCAGGGCCCATCAGCGGCTATGGCACATTGAAAGGGTGAGTGAAAGACACCCAGAGGCCTGCTAGCTATGTGGCCTGTCCCACTGTGGAAACCACTAAAATGTGCAAGTATGTGCAAAGGTGAGTGAGAAAGAGATGTGGCACAGTTTGAGTACTATAAAGAGAGGCAGAGCTGAAAATGCAAGGGTGGAGAGGAGTGGCCTATTGTGTGTGGTCTGCCCTGCCATCTGAGACTTTGGTGGAGTCCCAGTTCATACTTCCTCTGAGGGCCATGTCTGTGTCCCTAGTCATGCAGCAGCAGGGGTTAGTGTCGATGTCCCTGGCTCACATTCCCCCTTAAGACCATGCAGATAGTCCTGGTCTGGACTGCTTTCTGGGACTATGTTGATATCCATGAGTGGCTGTGTAGAGCTGGGCAGTAGGAGAACAGATGAGCCAGCCCTGAGGGCATGAGCTCAGTAGAGCTGGTCTGGGCACATACCTGCCATGAGGAAGTGTGGGCTCAGAGAGATGCCCCTGCACCCCAACCTCCACTCCTAGCTGCCTTCGCCAATCAGGAGAACTGGCCCCTGGATCATGAGGGTCATGAGAGGGGTCGGGAAGCTCATCTCACCCTTCACCAGCTGTAGCACTTGGTAGAGTGGGCCCTGCAACTTCCCTGGGCAGCACAGTAGAGCTGACTCTGGTGGCTGGGGGCATAGATGAGCCATCTAGAGGGTGTAAAAGCTGAAGAGCTGTCTCTACTCCTTGCCAGCTGTGGCACTGGATGACCTAGCCTGGGCAGTGATCGAGAGCTTGCCCTGGTGGTAGGAGTATGGGAGAGCTGGGAGGCTGATCAGCGCAGTTATCACCCAGGCTCAGATCCAGCGCTCTGAGTTGGCTCACCCCTGTATCTACCTCATCTATGTACTGCTGGAGCATACAAAAGGGCCAGACCAGCCGAATCAGAGCTATAGGATCTCCGCGACACAGGCCAACAACAGAATATTGGAGAGGAGTTCCGGTGAGAATCCAGTATTGACAGTGTAGCAAAAGTCAGAGGCCTCAAACCAGACCAGTGACTCATTGCAACGAGCATTTGCAAGTGAAGATGAGTGGACACAGGTGTACTGTGGGACACACTGTGACACACTCCAGCTTCCGTGACAAATGACTTTTTATGTTTAGTTTTATATTATTTATTGTTGTTGCTGTTGTTGTTTGTTGTGGTTGTTTTTGGGGGGAGGTTGGAATGGCAGAGGGTAGTTACAAAGGGACTGGGAGATGAGTAGGTTTGGGATACAAAGAATCAATAAAAAGTTTTTAAAAATTCATTTCTTACTAGAATGACACCTCTGTGTGACAAGCAGACACTTTCAAAACCAACACACAAACCCCTAATATCTTCTGTTGATTCCCATTCTTCTAAGAAAGTTCGACACCAGCAATGGAGGAGTGTTCCCCCTTTTCCATATCCTTGCCAGCATCCTCTGTCACCTGAGTTTTTTTATCTTAGCCATTCTGATTGACATAAGGTGGAATCTCAGGGTCATTTTGATTTGCATTTTCCTGATGACTAAGGACCTTGAACTTTAAGTGCTTCTCAGCCATTCAAGATTTCTCTGTTGTGAACTCTCTGGTTAGCTCTGTACCCCATTTTTAATTGGGTCGTTTGGTTTTTTGGAAGTTAGCTTCTTGAGTTCTTTATATATTTTGGATATTAGCCCTCTATTGGATGTGGAGTTTGTGAAGCTTTTTTTTCCCCCAATCTGTAGGTTGCTGATTTGTCCTATTGACTGTGTCTTTTGCCTTACAGAAGATTTCCAGTTTCACGACGTCCCATTTATCAATTGCTAATGACATTTTTTTTTCCACTTCTTAATGCCAACCTCCAGGAAGGAAGAAGCTAAAGGGCAGAAACTTTTGAAGGTGACCAGTGGTTTATGGTGGAGGGAGGGTAGCTGTGGCAACAAGGCAGAGTGAATATCAGCATCAGTGGTGGGCTTGGAGAGGCAGAAGAGGGGAATGGAGGTGATGCCTGGAGGGGCAGTTTGAGAAACACTGACTTGGGTGGAGATCTGGCTCAGTGGGCCATCAAATACCATCATAAGCACTTGTCCATTCTTGGAAGCTGTGATGGCGTAGTGTGCTGGGATTCTGGGATGATATTTTTAGAGGTTTAGTCTCCCAGGAACAGTTCAGCAGAGATTCTCAGAGCTCAAGGGTAACAGCTCAGCTACAGAATTCTCCTCTCCTAGGTAAGCAAAGCAGAGTACTATCAGGGCTAATGTTCAGCTAGACATTCCTACTCGGAGACCCAGATCCCACCCAAAATTTAATGACTTGTCTGGGAGTAAAATCAGAGTAGAGCTGGGGCTAGGAGAGAATTGTTTTTCCAGAGGCCCAGGGGATATGAGGGATCTTCATTAAAGGAAAGTTCAGTTAAAGAATACAGTGAAAATCTAGTCTCTGCTCACAGACACAACCCCCAGATACTATACTCTGCTTCTCAACGGACAGGGAAGATGTGATGGTTTGTATATGCTTGGCCCAGGGAATGGCATGATTAGAAGGAGTTGTGTTGGAGTAGGTGAATCACTGTGGGTGTGGGCTTTAAGACCCTCATCCTAGCTGCCTGGAAGCAGTCTTCCGCTAGCAGCCTTCACATGAAGATGTAGAACTCTCAGCTCCTCCTGCACCATGCCTATCTGGTTGCTGCCATGCTTCCTGCCTTGATGATTATGGACTGAATCTCTGAACCTGTAAGCCAGTCCCAATTAAATGTTGTCATTTATAAGACTTGCCTTGGTCATAGTGTCTGTTCACAACAGTAAAACCCTAACTAAGATCACAGAGTAGATCAATCTGAGCTTTGGAATTCTTTGGGATTTCGAATCAATATTTAACATTCAAAGCACAGAAACCCTAAATGGCCATGAGCATACAGCACTAACCAAGGGTATGTAAACTTAAATCAGGATTTAGTAGTTCTGTGGGCCCAGCAAATTGTAATTGGCAGTCTGCAGAGATGGCTCATTATGTGTGGGGACCTGGGTTCAGATCGTCAAAATCCATACGAAGCTGGGTGCTGTAGTGTGAATCTATAATTTCAGCACATGAGGCTGGGTGTTGTAGTGTGAATCTTTAACTCCAGCACTCTGACATGAGATAATCAATGTCCCCAAAGTTCAGCGACCACCTAGATGGGCATGCACACTAGTGAGCAAAAGAAGCTTCCTCAGATAAGGTGGAAGCACAGGACTGACTCCTAAGGCTGTCCTCTGTCACGTGTGCATGCACACAAACACATCATCACCATCTTCATTTGAACACACATATATGCAGAAAAAGATGAACAATATTAGGATTGGATAAGAAATGCAAAGGTGCCTTAAAATGAAATCACAAGTGCTTGCCGGAGAATGGTTGGACGCTCTTGAGCATTGCTGACTGGACAGTCTACAACACTTTAGTTCTTTTATTTAGTAAATATTTATTGACATTAATGCAGTCCTCATTTCTGATTTTTTTCTTCATGGCACTATTCGTGTTTTTGAATCTATCTATATCTATCTATCTATCTATCTATCTATCTATCTATCTATCTATCTATCTATCTATCTATCTATCTATCTGCATACAGACCACAGGCATCAAGGCAAGCTGACTCTGTGTTCCAGAATGCCCTTAATTGGCTTAAGTCCATTGGAACCCTTGAAATTTCTGACCACAGTGTTTGTTTTGTATCTAGGTAGAGGGAAAACCTATATTCCAATCACAGTGAATGCTAAAGTATTCCCTTGGAATTATGAAACTGAAATGTGCCCCCTCCTACCCGATATGACTAAAACATCACAGCCCTGATTGTGGCTGGTTGCCAACCTTGTTTGAGTTCAATTTTCTTCTACTTGCTACTGAAGTCCTGCCAATTTGACCTAATAATTTCACTTCTAGGAATCTACCCTAATAAAATGATCATAAATTCACACAAAAATCCCAAGGACACTATGATTTGTAAGGGTGAAACAAGAAATAGCCTACATAAAGATCTCCGTATGGGTTAAGGTTATATTATGTGCATATGAGGGAATTTTATGAAACAAATACAAATCATGTTTCTGAGGAATACTTAATGACATTAGGAAATGCCCACAGCATAGCACAAAGTACAGAAGAGAAGATGTAAAATTGGATTCGTGTAATGTGATCCCATGATCTTATTTACATATAGAGAGATTGGAAGGAAACATACCAGACTATTAACAGTTATTTATGGGACATTTTTACCACCCTCTTTATGTGTTTTAATTTTTAAAAAATGTACACATATTACTTTTAAAATTAGACAGAAATTCAATAAACATGAGCAATATTTTATAGATTCGACCATTTACAAAGACCCCAAAGGGTGGCAATGCGTTTATTTTCTATTTGTTGACCTGAATATTTGAATCATGTGTTAGGTGACTGTTATGAGGGATCATGTCCCTAAACTCCTCACCCTTTGCTCAAGCTTGGCATTTTATGGAGATCGGCTCTGCAGAGAAATTAGGCTTTGAGTAGAGAAAAACATTTCTTGCCAAAGAAATGGGTCTGTGGCCCACTTCTCCTAGGGGTTTACTGCTATTATTATTACTTTTGTTGTTGTTATTTTACTATTATTTCTATTTTGCATGTGCACATTGTATATGCACATGTGGATGTATATTTGCATGACATGTGTACCAGTGAATGTGTACATGCATGTGGAGGCCAGAGGTTGACCTAGAGTGTCTTTCTCAATTTCTATCTACATTATATAACGATACAAAGTCTCTCACCAAGCCCAGACCCATGGGTTCAGTTATTCTACTTATCCGGATTGCTCCAGAGATTTTTTTTCTGCTTCAAGAGTCCTGGGATTACAGGAGAAAGGCAGTCCCCCACACTTATGTGGGGGATGTAACTGTTATCTTCATATCTTCTGCCTGCACTGCAAGTGCCTTGCCCACAGAGATGTGTGCCCAGCCCCAGGGTTTACATCTTGAAGCCATGAGGCCTAGAATCTGAGGCTTCAGCTTCTCCTTCAGATTGTCCCTCCCTGTCGCCTCCCAGTGCTTAGGGTTAGGGCTGTCATTGCGTATTGCAGATGGGAAACTGAAATGCACTGGGAAGTGAGTCACCCACAGTCAGACTGTGACACAGCCATAAACAAACAGTGGGAGAGCAGGACCATCTGCTGTTCCAGTTACAGGCATGATCCCTAGGTTAGCTTGTTACCCGGAGCCACTTTTCCCAGGTTGGACTGGAAGGCAGCGTCCTCCATCCAGAAGGCTAACACTGCAGCATCTCAGAGCAATCACAGCAGAAGTTCTAAGGCAGGAGCTCTGAGAGCAGTGACTCCATTTCTCTGTGTGTATTCAGAAAAGGTCATATTGACACTGCACCCTATTCCCTCCCTGAAGGGAGGGATCCCAAGGGTTGCTTGTAAAAAGCAGGACCTCCTTTACTTCTGTCTCCCTAGTCCCCAGCTCCTCCTTTTCTCATTTCTCCTCCTCCCTTTATTTCTTCCTCAATTTCTCTCCCTCCATGTTCCATCTTCCCATACCCACCTACTTTCTTCTTCCTGTGTCACTGGTCAGTGACTCTAATGGCACCTGATTGTTAAGACACAAGCAGTTGCTGCATCAGGATGCTACCTTTTCCATCATCCATGTGGCTAAGGTATGTAACTGTTCTTAGCTGTACCCTCATCAGGGCACAGAGCCTTTCAATCATTCCCATTTTGGCTCAGAAAGCCAACATGGTTCTGAATGAGCTGACTTCTAAACCCATGGTAGACTTGGGATGAGCATGTTTGTAACTTCTAGAACTTCTCAGATCTGGCTTCTTTGTGCTTTTTAGTACATATGATGTGATGTGTGTCAATGTACTTCTGAGTTTTCCTGCAGCCTGGTTATACCAGGACTGAACTCCAAGCTCATGGCTGTACCAAAAGGTCATCTCAGCAATTTTGTCTTCTTCTCTTACCTGCAGTTCTCAGTTTCAGCAATGTTCCTTAGTGAGGACAAGACAAGGAACAGGGAAGGCATAAACAAATACCTGTTCACTCCAGATAGGGAGCTGAAGGCGGACCAAAGAAACGATCCCGTCCAAGTTGCATTTGGTTAATCAGTGGGCTTATTTGGGTTACTCCTGTGAGTGGGAGGTCACTTGCATGAGTGACTCGGGCAGCTGTATCAGTGATGGATGATTGACAGCCGACCAAAGCTGTATCACTGGGTTCTCTGCACAGCTTGTGGGCAGCTCTAGAACCAAAGAGTCTCATCCTCCCTCCAGAATTGTTTGCTGGTTACATAACATCTGGAAGGGACCTTGTGAGTCTTCTAAGGCACTGGGGAATGTTACAAACTCTGGAGCTCCCTTCCTCTCTCTAGGATAGAATATTTAAATAGACAAGGAAGAGATAACCACAGAACATGGATGGTTGTTTATCTTGCAGGTTCTGAGAGCTTCACTTCTGAGATTAGACTCACAATAGGGATCAAAGTCCTAAGAGAATAAACAGGTCCAGAGTCTTGAAGTTAGGGACACACCACCAAAAGTGCTGTCACAGCGAGTGTCAGGCAGGACAGAGCTAATGTCCCTGAGAGCTGGGATCAAACCTTGCTTATTATGGCTTTTCTGGCAGTGAGCATAAGGCTAGTTTTAGGGAAGCTAGTCTAATTCAGATATCACCTTACCTTGCTTTTAATAAGAGATAAATGGTAAGTAAATAGACCCATACATGTGCATTTCTAAACTATGACCTCAAGAAAATGCCTTCTAAAGTTGAATACAGCTTGACCCGTGGACACTTCCAGCATCTCTCTGAGGCTTTTGCCAACATTTACTGAGTGTCTGTGAGGGGCCAGTCTCAGGATGAGATGATTTCAGTAATCTCAGCCAACTCTCCAGTTGTTTAGTAGATATTGTCACCATCCCATCTTATCTATGAAGAGACTGAGGGTAATAAAGATGAAGAATCCTCTCAAAAGTCACTGGCCAGTGATGGAGTGTGGCTTCAAGTGCAGTAGGTGACTCTAGCTAGTGGCCTTGTTTGTAGAGAATAGACTTATAATTGAGTTTTTCTTCCTACCTTGTAAGATTTTTATGTCCCACTTTCCAGAAAGTGGCTTTCCAAGCCTGCCTGGCTGAGAAAGGCCACAGCAGGCAGAAGGCACTCACAAGGGAGCCGCCTTTCTGTCCTCTCATTCCCTCCACATCTGCCCCTTGCCTCCTTCTCAAAGAGGGAAAGAAGGCTACTCTTGCATAATGATCAAGAGCCCTCTCTCTGAATCCACGTCGGTGGATTAGAATCCCGGCTCTGTCACAGTTTTGTGACTTGGAAAAGGGGGACATTTCCTCTCTCAATCTCAGTGTTTGCATCTGTAATGTAACACAAGGATAACGATCATGTCTCATCCCTAAGTTTCTCAAAAGGTAGCACAGTAAGTACACTTACGCAAGTTATTTTCTGGTACATAATACATGTATATTAAAATGGTCACCTGGGTTTCCTATAGATAGCCACTGGCCTGGCTGTGAAAATGGCTATGAAGGCCTGGAAAACTAATTTCTTGGTCTCCAGTAAAGGAGGAGATGTGTAAAATCTGTGACCCAGCAACTCTGCTACTAGGCGTACATGGAAATATTCACATCTATATCATTTGTGATTAGGAGAGGTTCAAAACAATCCAAATATTGACTAAGAGGAGAATGAAAAAAATCAGAAGATAACACTGCAATGGGGAGTACCATATTCACAAAGCCCGGGTGGTGGGGGCTTAGTGCACACAGACCAACACAGATGATGTTCACTAAGACAATCAACACAGAGTTGCAGAAGAATGGATGCAGAACTGGCCTAGAAAGATGTAAGTACCTTTACCTTAGCAAGGTATATATGTTTGTGAAAGGAAAGCAGAGAGGAGCAAGAACTATCACCTTCACCAGGAAAACAAAGAGAAGTGGAGATGTACCTCCAGGCATCATTTTGCAGAATATTCTCTTTTGCTACCTGATTTGTGGGAGAATGGAGTAGTAGGCAGAATTCAACCAGGGCCCTAAAGATTCTCCCCATGAGATGCTTGTACCCCTCCCCTAGTTGTTCAATTGAATCTGGATCAGCTTCTACTGCAAAGGGATCTTGCAGAGAGAGTTAAGGTTCTACGCTAGCTGACTTCAATTCAAGCCACAGGATAAGATTATTCTAGATGAGCTGAGTCTTTTTAAAAGGGATTGGTGGCACAGAGTCAGAGCACAGGAGGAGCTTAGCATGAGGAAATCTCTTGGCTGCCAAGACAATGAAGAAGGTCATGTCCTGGAGAACCCAGAGTGCTCTCCATTCTCTGAAGTTATTCTGTTGACCGTCGGCAAGGATAAGGGAAATTTGGTCCCGAAGCAACAAGGAATTGAATTCTGCCTACCAACCTGAATGCGTCAGGAAATGATCAGAGCAGTGGTGAATGAAGATCAGCGATGAAAATGGGCTCCACATCTGAGTCTGAGTGTTTATAGGAGGATACTGCCTGGCTGGGCTTCCAGGACATCAGCGAGGAAATGAGGACTGTTTTATACTGCAACTTGTCATGCAATGGTAGAAAACTCTCGCAGGAGCTCAAAATTCTTATCTATAGAATTGTGTGACCTCTTCAATATCTCCTACAACTCCTTAGAAGCAGCTGGAACTGGCTGGAGATGAGCGGCATTGCCAAGTTCTAGTAAAACACAATGAACAGGAAAAAAGAGCCTTTGTGTCCAGCACATAGCGAAAAATCACTTAATGTTGAATTGTCAACAAGGCAGGTCAGTGTGACATGGCTGAAGCCAATTCATCAGTGAAGTGGGGCGAGGGGGGGCGCATAGCAAGTGGACAGTGTGTGCTCTGTGAGAGAGAAAGCCTTCATGGAGCAGATGCATGGCCTTCTGGGCAGCTTGCTTGAGCCTGTGGTATTCAAACTGGTGTGCTTCCACTGGCTGCAAATTCTTGATCCGTCTGAGGTACTTGGGACTCTTACAGCGTTATTTATTTTCAGTTGGGAGGGAAAGAGAGCAGAAGGAGAGAGAGAGGTGTGGCTGTGCTGGGAAAAGCCTTATTGAACTGGCAAGGTGATCACCCTGCAGTTGTCATAAGAATTAGTACTTGTGGCTGTGGAGATGGGTCAGTTGGTAGAGTGCTCACCTTGTAAGTATGAAGACTTGAGTCCAGTTACCCGAACCCACATAATCACTTACAGAAACATGTGTGTATGTAAGCCCAGCAATGGAAAGGTAGATATCAGTTTATCCCTGGGGTTTGCTGGTCAGCTCTCCTAACCTAGTAGATCCATTTCAGGCCATTGTGAAAACTTGTCTAAAAAAATATAGAAAAGAAAAGAAAAAACAAGGAATGTTGTCATTCTATAAAAGCCAGAGAAATTTCACTTGTCTGCTGATTCTTTTTTTTTTTAATGGAGAAATAGCACTCTTGGGTAGGTTTGTCAGGAGCCAAGACTGTCTTGGGATCTCTCTCTCTCTCTCTCTCTTTCCTCTCCTCTCCTCTCCTCCTCTCTCCCTCTCTCCCTCTCTACCTCTCTATGCATATCTATCTGTTGAGATGGAGGAGAGAAGCAGAGACAGAGAGGGAGAGGGGAAGAAGAAGAAGAGAGAGAGAGAGAGAGAGAGAGAGAGAGAGAGAGAGAGAGAGAGAGAGAGAGAGAGAAGAAGAAGAAGAAGAAGAAGAAGAAGAAGAAGAAGAAGAAGAAGAAGAAGAAGAAGAAGAAGAAGCCAAATCAAGGAGGGCTATATGGAAGGAGTGAGGGAGATCAGAAAGACAAGTTGGAATTTCCTGGGACAAGGAGGTAGGAGGTGATGATCGAGGCAGAGGGGTCTTGGCACAGGTGCTCTCTAAGGAGGAATACAAGATGAAAAGAAGAGTGTGGAAGTCCTTGGGCTAGTGGCGTGGTGATTGTTTCTTCGAGAGCAGAATCCTGATTTCTGGGAACCCATTGGGTTAACAGTAAGTGCTGTTGTTGAAAGTGAAACCGGAAGGCTTGTGGTTTGTGCCTTGTCATTGTGCAGATAATTTAATTTGTTGGCCTGATATTCTAACAGGGGCCATCTTAGTCCCTTTCATGTCATTAATGCTACAGATAATGTGTTGTACTTTGAATATAGAAAATTCTCCACCCACCCCCTCCAGCTTCTGGCTTTGAGTGCCTGGTCCATGGTTGGAGATATTCCCTTTGAAGGTTGTGGCATCTTTAGGGTAAAACCATTTCTGAGAGAAGTAGAGCACTGGCGACCGGCCTTGAGACTTCATAGTGTGGCTCCATTTCCTGTCTACTCTCTCCTTCCTGACCACAGATGAAATGTGACCAGCTGCTTCATAACCCTGCTGCTACAACTGTGACCTGTACCTCTTAAAACATGAGCCAAATAAACCCTTTCTCCCTAACTTCTTGTTAGATATTTGATGATGGAAATGAAGATGTCAGTTACTTGTCCCATTACTGTGATAAGACACCTTAACCAAGTCAACTTAATGGAAGAAGGGTTTGGTTTGCCTCTGAGTCTAGGTCCTGGAACAAAAAGCAATGAATGCTTACAATCAGCTCAATTTCTTCTTTTTATTCAGTTTAAGCCATTGAAGGGAATGGTGGAATATGCAGTGCATAGTGGGCAGTGCTTTACCCTAATCAAAAGAATTCTTCAAAGGCACAGCTAGATGCTAACTTAATTCACATGAACCCTTATGGGCATGGCTAGAGGTTAACCTAATTTAATAAATCCTGTCGAGTTAACAATCAGTATTAACCATCACAACTCCTATCCTTGACAACTTGACACCCAATCAAATTACTTTTAAGTCACTAGTTTCTATCCCTTGTCTCCAAAGGATTCTGGCCATCTTATAATGCGAAATAAGGTCAGTCCAACTTCAAAAGTCCCTAGTTTTCCAAAGATCCTACATTGCTTAAAAATCCAAAGTCCAGGCCTTATCTGAGGCTTAGGGCAATCACTTAGTTTTGAGTTCCTATATCAGCAAAACCCAAATCCCACAACTCCATGTCTGGTGTGGTTGGCATAGCTTGGCTTTAAAAGGTTAGCCTCATCCTCCCCGCTCTGCTACCCACGGCACACAGTCTCTTTCTTGGCCTGGCTCCTCTCTAGGCCCGTAGCTTTCCTTGGTGAACCTCTCATGCTCCTAGCATCTCCAACATCTTACAGTCTTCACTGCAATTTCTGCTTAACATTAAGACTTTATGTGTGTGTGTGTGTGTGTGTGTGTGTGTGTGTGTGTGTGTGTCTGTCTGTCTGTCTTCTGCACCTCCTTTTAGGAATGACAACCCTGCCATACATTGCCTGGCAGTGACAACTCTTTGGAACCATAGTTCAAAATCCCACGACTTCCTCTATTTTACACCTTTCATGCCTGCAAAAGCAGTAGCCCGTAGATGGTGCTGAAGTTGCTGCCTCTCAAGCTACAGTCCCATCAGTCTTTGTGTGCTTTCTGACTCTTGGGAAACCCTTCTCTAAGCAACTCTTCAGCATCATTTCATCTCCTTCAGGTTCTCTCCTTTCCAATGAATTTGGATTTTCACAAATGAAGCTGTTACTGGATGGAGTTGGGCCCTCATGATACCTTCCCCTTGTCCCAGCACAAAGCAGCAGGTTTCCTTTTTAATGGAGCTGAGCTCTTTCGTAGCTAAAGTTTCAAGCCCATGCATGGCTATGCTAAGCAAGTGATCGAAGTTACTATCAAGCCTGCTTTGTCAGTAAGTCTAAATTCATTCACACATTTTCTTCACCAAGCTGTGTGTTTTAAATCTCTTTTGCTTCATTTTATTGCTCTTTCATGGAAGACCTGAATGAGAGAAATAAGTAGTAGCCACCACATTGATAATTATCCTGCATTGAAATTTCCCTTCCTACGTAAATTACTCCATAAATTCAGCTTACTTAGGTACTGAAGACATGGGTAGGATATCACTAGATTCTCGGCCAGAACATGAATCTTACTTAGCGCTGTTTCTGAAAGAGTCTTTGTTTCTGAAACTTTACAAGCTAGGTCTGGCTAGTTTTTATGTCACCTTGACCCAAGTGAGGGTCATCTGGGAAGAAGGGATCTTAATTAAGTGACTGCCTTCACAGTATTGACCTGCAGGCAATTCTGTAGGGAATATTTTTGATTGATGACTGATGTGGGATGCCTCAGATCACTGTGGGCGGTGCTATCCCTAGGCTGGTGGTTCTGTGTTCTATTTGAAAGCAGGCTGAGCAAGCCAGAAGAGGCAAGCCAGTCAGCAGCAGCACACCCCCCTCCCCCTATCCTCTGTATCAGTTTCTGCCTCCAGGTTTCTGCTTTGAGTTTCCTGCCCTAACTTCTCTGGATGGTGGTGGTATGTTACCTGGAAGATGAAATAAACCCTTTCTTCCTAAAGTTGCTTTTGGTCATGGTATTTTACCAGTAATAGAATTTTTAATGAAGACAGACTGCAGACTCATTGTATTACTCATAGCATTCTAGTCTTAGACACACCTATCAGAGCGGGCAGTTTGCTCTACCCCAGGGCTCCAGAGCTTCTTTGGCTCAAAGTTCCAAACTCCTCCCTGTTCTTCCTACACACCAGACCTGAAAGCAGAAGAGTCACACGGTCAGGCTAATCGTAGCAGAGACCAGCAGCCCTTCTTGGTATCTGCATTTTAGTTGTCCTTTTGTTTTTGTCCTGCTTTCCTTTTGGTGATTTTCCCTAACAAAAATAAATTAAGGAAGGGTTTGCTTTGGTCCTGTAGTTCCAGGATATGAAGAAATCATGGCAGCTGGAGCTTGAGGCTGCTGGCCACACTTGATCCACAGTCATGAGGCAGAGAGGTATGGATACTGCTTATCGGTTCATTTTCTCCTTTTTATCCAGCAAAGGACCCCAGTCTGTGAAATGGTGTCACATACACTGGGCTTCCTCCTCTAACCTAATCAAGAAAATCCCTCACAGACATGGCAAACAGCTAACCCAGTCAAGATAATTCCTTAGAGGTATGTCCAGAGGTTTGTCTCTGAGGTGATTCTAGGATCTGTCAAACTGATCATATTGACTATCAACCCTGCTTTGCTGTTCCGTGATTACTGAGTGCCTACTGTGTGTTCGCACCAGACAAAGAATGCTGGCCAACCTCCTACTCTACTTTTGTCTTTAAAATCATTATGTCCCTTAATCTCCAGTGGAGAAAATATTGTCATAGTTATTGACAGATAGATCAAGGGTGGTACTTGTTAAGGTCACTCAGATGCCAAGACCAGAATTCCAGTCTTAAAATCCTTTCACATATTTCTACCCAGGCCAGATTCCATTGAAGACTGTGAAGTAGATTACATACCCAACTCTCCATGTTCCTTCAATGGGGAGGCATTGACTAAAGCAAACAGACACAACATCACTGTGCATGAAAAATAGCCATTTTCCTGTAGGTTCCCCATGCTATCTGTACCACAGAAGGGCTCAGTGACCTGTGCCTGTAACTGATGTCAATAAGGCAGTGGACCACTGAAGGTTTGAAACAGAGGAGGAAGTCTGACAGCAAGATGAGTCATGACTTCCTCCTGTATTCAGCCTTCTGTGAGGGTTGTTGTCTCTAGAGTCTGTTTCCTCACAAGTAAACTCGTTCTGGGGGTTTGTTATTTTTTGACTGGAACACCGTTTTGGCAGCCTTTGATGTCAGTTTGCCTTAATGGGGCTGATATTAGCTTCGCTTTGTTGTTTAACATGGCATCTGCTAGTTTTCACTTTCGTTAAGTTGCAATTTCTTCTCTTGTGCTTTGCTAGGAATTCACAGAGGTAAGCGCCTTTCACCAATTTCTTACCCACTAGTTTTGATAATCACTGATTATTTTCTAACTCCTTAATTCTTCTCTATTTGCTTGTTCTTTCAAAGAAATATTTATGCCTGTGAGAAATTTTATACAAACAGTGCATTTTATTGTAATAAGAACACAACACGAGGATAATTTCGTTTAAACCATGAAGCTGTATGGTGGGGCACATCCATAATCCCAGCATTCAAGGAGTGAGGCTGGAAAATCAGGAGTTTAAGGCTAGCCTCAGCTACATGCTATCCTTTAGGTGAGGCTACGCTTGAAGAGTAATTTATGTTGTCTTTTTAAATGTTTTGACAATATCATACTTGTATGCAACGCACTGTGATTCCATCTGCTCCCCACTTTTCTCTCACCTTCCTCCTACCCTCACCAACCCCCTTCTCCCTAATTAGTCCCCCTTAGAACTCAGATTACTCTTTTGCTTGCTTTCTTTTTTCCTGTTCTTCAAGCCCCATGCTGTTGTGTGGTCATGATTAAACTCAGCCATCTCTCAATCACAATGTTTCCTCTAGTTATGATTTCCTGTTTGGCCATCACCCCCAATGAAAGAAGTCGTGTGTAAGTGTGTGTGTGTGTGTGTGTGTGTGTGTGTGAGCACATGTGTGTGTTTGTATACACTTGGTCATCACCTGTGTGTGCTGTGTGTGTATGTGTGTGTGAGCACATGTGTGTGTTTGTATACACTTGGTCATCACCTGTGTGTGCTGTGTGTATTATGTGAGTGTGTGTGCTGTGTGTAAGTGTGTTGAATGGGTATATTGTATGAATATATGTGTCGTATGTTTTCTGATTGTGTCTGTATGTGGCAGGGTGGGTGCATTATGTGTGTGATGTGTGCATGAATGTGCATATATGTGCATGTGTATGTGTTGTGTGTGTATGCATGAGTACATGTGTGTTTGTATATGTGTTGTGTGTGATGTGTGTGTATATGTTATGTAAGTATATGTGTGTGCACATATGGTGTGTATATGTGTGTGCTGTGTGAGTCTATGCATATCTGTTGTGTGTATGAATGTGTTGTATCTTTGTCTTAGTCAGAGTTTCTATTCCTGTACAAACATCATGGCCAAGAAACAAGTTGGAGAGGAAAGGGTTTGTTCAGCTTACACTTCCACACAGCTGTCCATCACCAAAGGAAGTCAAGCAGGTCAGGAAGCAGGAGCTGATGCAGAGGCCATGGAGGGATGTTTCTTACTGGCTTGCTTCCCCTGGTTTGCTCAGCCTGCTCTCTTATAGAACCCAAGACTACCAGCCCAGGGATGGCACCACCCACAAGGCGCCCTCCCCTCTTGATCACTAATTGAGAAAATGCCCCACTGTTGGATCTCATGGAGGCACTTCCCCAACTGAAGCTCCTTTCTCTGTGATAACTTCAGCCTGTGTCAAGTTGACACACAGAATTAACCAGTACAATTGACCCTTTGTCAACTTGACACACAAACACATCACTATTAAGCCCCAACCCTTACTTGCTTATTCATCCCCAAGATCTAAATAACTTTAAAATTCCCCCAGTCTTTACATATTAAAAGTTCAATCCCTTTAAAATGTCCAATATCTTTTAAAATTTAAAGTCTTAAAAATTCAAAGTCTCTTAACTATGAGCTCCACTAAAATACTTTCTTCAAGAAGGAAAAATAACAGGTCACAATCACAATCAAAAGCAAAAATCAAACTCCAATGGTCCAATGTCTGGGATCCAACTCACGAACTTTTGGGCTCCTCCAAGGGCTTGGGTCTCTTCTCCAGCTCTGCCCTTTGTAGCACACACCTTGTCTTCTAGGCTCCAGCTGCCTGTACTCCACTGCTGCTGCTGTTCTTGGTGGTCATCTCGTGGCACTGGCATCTCCAAAACACTGTCTTCTGCTGTAACTAGGCTTCACCAATAGCCTCTCATAGGCTTTCTACATGGTGACAAGCTCAACTCCTTTGCATGACCCCTTCAGTCCTGGGCTATCAATTGCAACTGAGGTTGCACCTTCGCCAATGGCCTTCCGCGGCCTCTCACAGTGCTAAGCCTCAGTTTCTCGTCAGGACCCCTTCATGCCTTCAAAACCAGTACCACCTGGGTGACTCTTACACATTACCAAGTCCTGCTGCAGCATGAGGTACAACCTTGGCTATCTCTAGAACACAGCCTCTGTGCTCTCAGAAAACACTTCCCAGATTTCACCTCAGTGATGCTGGTCTCTTAATCACTGCTAATTTCTTAGCTCCAGCTAACCAGCATCAATAGTCCCAGTAACACAAAGGTTTGCTTTAGTGGTTCTGATATTTGTTAATCACAGCTGATTCTTCAGCCCCAGCTAACCAAAACCACAGAATCTTCACAATCAAAACATGGCCCTGATAAGCGTCTTTAATCTTCCCTCTGAAATTTCACAAGCCAGACTTCCATTTTCTGCACTGTTCTCAACATTATCTTCCAAGCTCCTACAGAACATCCCACAGAGCTCTTAACAACCAATGGATCTTCTAGCCCAAAGTTCCAAAGTCCTTCCACAGTCCTCCCAAAAACATGGTCATGTTGTCACAGGAATACCCCACTATGCTAGTACCAATTTGTCTTAGTCAGGGTTTCTATTCCTGCACAAACATCATGACCAAGAAGCAAGTTGGGGAGGAAAGGGTTTATTGAGCTTACACTTCCACATTGCTGTTCACCACCAAAGGAAGTCAGGACTGGAACTCAAGCAGGTAAGGAAACAGGAGCTGATGCAGAGGCCATGGGGGGATGTTACTTACTGGCTTGCTTCCCCTGGCTTGCTCAGCCTGCTCTCTTATAGAACTCAAGACTACCAGCCCAGGGATGGCACCACCCACAAGGGACCCTCCCCACTTGATCACTAATTGAGAAAATGCCCACAGCTGGATCTCATGGAGGCACTTCCCCAACTGAAGCTCCCTTCTCTGCAATAACTCCAGCCTGTGTCAAATTGATACACAAAACTAGCCAGTATAGTCTTGTATGAGTGTGTTGTCTGAATTTGATTTGTGTAGGTGTGTTTATATCTGCGACGGCCAGAGCTTAAGAACAAGTATCTTTCTCGATTGCTTTCTACCTTATATTTTGAGGCAGGGTTTCCCTTGAACCCAGAACTTACTGATTCGTCTTGTATCTACTGAGCTTGCCTGGTGATTCATTGTTGTAGGCTCCCGAGTGCTAGAATTACAGCCACGCTGCCGCGTGATGCCTGGTATTTATGCAGGTTCTGAACTCTGGGTTTCACACTTGCACAGTGACTGCTTTTTCCATGGGGTCATGTCGCCAGCACCACATGAATGTCTTAACTGGAGAATTATCTACTTATTACTATTAATTACTTTCTTAGCCAACTTTGTCAACTTAGAATGCTAAACAGTACTTGAATCGAGTTGCACATATCAGATATTAACTCCTCTTTGGATATACAGTATGCAAATATTTCCTCTTAAACGAACAAACAGACACAAACCCTAGCAAAACCTTTTCTCTCCCCTGTAGGCCACCCTTTGCTGAATATTTACTTTATTGTGCAGAAGGTTGTCAGTCTTCTATGTCTCTTGCTTGTCTTCATTTTGTTCAATGTGCTTTTAATGCCATTCACAAAAATCACTGCCAAGACCAATGTCACAAAGCTTTTCTCTTGTACTAGGTTTTCATTTAGTGGCTGAATCTGCGTCTGCCTTCAAGTCTTTAACTCACTTTGAGCTGATTTGAATTCATTTTCATACATTATGGAAAACAAGGGCTTGATTTAATTTTTTTGCCTATGACATCCAGGTTTTCCAATACTCTTGTCGAAGAGATCTTGGATGTTCTCAGCGTCTATGCTAGAGATCGGTTGATCATATGGATTATTTTAGAGCATTGGTTTCTCTCATTGGTCTATCCGTCTACCTTTATGACAGGAGTATAGTGGAATCCTACAGCTTCATGATGTATTGTGAAATAAGGATGCACGGTGCTTCCAGTTTTGTCCTTTCTCAGTGCCCACTTGGCTGTTTTTTCTAGTTTCTTTTCTGCTACGGTGACAAAGTGACCTGAGTGAGTCAATATAAGGGAGGAAAGGTATTATTTACCTTGCACTTCTAGGTTACAGTTCCCATTATTGTGGGGAAGTCAAGGCAGGGACTGAAAGTATCACAATGCCTCTGTGCTCAAGAGGAAAGAGAGAATAACCACCCCCATGCTTGCTCGTTTGCCTCTTGGTCTCAGTTGACTTTCTTCCATCTTACACAGTTTAGTGTTTGGTTCATGAAATGGTGCTTCCCGGATTTAGAGTGGGTCTTCCTGTCTCAATTGACAATCAAGAGAACCTCCCTCAGGCGTGCCCATAGGCCAACCTAATCTAGACATTTTCTCACTCAGACTTGCTTCCTGGGTGATCCTAGGTTGTGGCCAGTTGACAATATGACAACTGCCACAATTACTTATGGTCTTTTTGGTTCCATATGAATATTAGAATTATTTTTTTCTGTTTATGTAAAAAAACCTAAAATTGTGATGGAAATTATATTGAATTATAAATTGCTTTGTGCAGGATGGATATTTTAATATTACACATTTCAATCCATAAACTAGATGCTTTTCCATTTTTGTCTTGTTTGATTGTTTTACAGGTATTGTAATTTTTAGCGTACACATTCACCTTCTGAGTTTTCCCTACTTATTTTTATTCTTTCTAATGATAAAGTAGATGGAATTGCTTCTCTAACTTCCCTTTGGGGCAGTTCATTGCTATGGTATAATAACTCAAGGGATGGCTCAGTAATTAAGAGAACTTGTTGTTTTTGCAGAGGACCCAGGTTTGGTTCAAAGAATCCATCTACAACACCAGTTTCAGGGGATCCCATGCCTTTCTCTGACTTCCACTGGCACAAGGCAAACATATGGCTCATATACCTTTCTGTACACCAAATCAAAATAAATCTAAATTAAAAAGCTGAGTTGAGTCACATATATATGTTTAGTTTTTATCCTGACAGTATACTGGATTTGGTTACAGTTTGGTTATAGTTTTTATATATTTTACAGAATGCTTACGATCACTTAGGATACAAGATCATGGTGTCTTCAAACAATTACTATTTTACTTTTTCATTTTGGAATGCCTTAGACAGCTTTTATTTCTTTTGTTTTTTATCCCATTGCTCTGGCCATGATTTCTACCATTATGTTGAATAGGAGCAATGAGAGAAAGGGTAATTTTTATCTTATTCATGATCTTAGAGGAATACCTGTTGGTTGATGTTGTAATCATAGAATTTGTCATTTATTATGACCTTACATACTACCTTTATTATGTTGAGATTATATTCTCCTATTTGCACTGTGTTGAAAGTTATTTTAAAAGATAGATTCTTATATTATCCCCTAGGTTATAGTAAATTTATTATAGTTGTTTTGACCTTCAGACTGCTCCAATATGGCCCACAGGTACTTCTTTTTGGCTTCCTTCTATGTGTTTTTGATGCCATTCTTTAAGTGTTCTCTTACCCATCTGTATATTTCAACCCTTCTTGTGCCTCGCTTGCTTAAAATTATACTTTTATACAAGGAACCTGGCTGCATCTAATGAACATCAGTATTTCAAAGCTAACATCTTGGTTTTGTGTATAGGTAGGACTAGTAGGATACCATTGCTTCTAGGCGTTCACGGGGGACACAGCTGGAATACATACGTGTGCCAAGAACACACCCATTGTTGTCTTTATATATATAGTTTTTGTATCCAATAGTGTATTGGTATTACTTATGAGACCACATACCTGACTAAGGTAAAGAACTTAAAAGAAGGTGGATTTGATTTGGCTCACAGTTTTAGCCCAAGGACAGCTGGCTCTCTTGCTCCAGTTCCAAGCAATAGCTTGAATAGGGAGCTTATTCATGGTATACAGGAACCATAGAAAAGTCAATGAGACCAGGGACAAGATATGCCCTATGACATTCTGGTGTCAGTTTCCTTCTTTCTGAAACTAGACCCTGCCTCCTAAAAGCACATCAGCTGACTGATCAATGAATTAATCTATTGATGAGAACAAAGTTGAAATCCTCTCTGTTTGGGAGCCCTTTGGTAGACAATTTGTGTTCCACTTGTATTCCAGCCACAAAGTAAGAAACTTGTTCCTCATTATCGTCATTACTATATCACCTATTGTCTTCAACGTGGATCACACAGAAAGAAGTTTCAGAAACTTCAATTCAGCCTTCCCAGATGAACAGTCAAATCAACCACAGCTTAGCAACTATCTGTAGTGCTGTTTTAAACCTACATAGACAATATAGATGCACGGATTCTAACTTTATTATTTAGTAAATGCCAATAAATGTGTATGATTAGGTAACCCATCGTTCTGTCTGTCTGTCTGTCTGTTTATCTGTCTGTCTGTATCTCCATCTCGCTAATCTATTTATACATCCTTACATCATCCATGAAAATTACCTTATGTTCTTTTATCCACTGAGAAGAAACTATTTTCCTGATTTTATTTCATTGTGGATCAGTTTTTCCTCCACTAATATTTCATATGTATGGGATGACACAGATACATCCTTGTATCCTTTTTATCCCAAGCTATTTCCTTTCTTGTATTTTTCTTCCCTACAGGTGTCACTGTTCAGGAATTCAAGTTTCTGAGACTCTTCTTTTATTAATCAACAAGTTCAATTGATTTTATGCCCGAAAACTAGCCTCTAGGTTTTGTTCTTGACTCTCCATCTTCTCTAACCTTTCCAGCTGTCACCTGGATAGTGACAATATCCTAACTGTGATCCCTGCCCATCTCAAATCCTCCAAAGGCATTCTTCACAATGCTGCCATGGCAACCCTAACCAGAGCACAAATCTTATCAGATTCTTGGAGCTAACACCCATGGCACCTAGAGTTTGACACATGGCCTTTCTTGATCTGACACTTCGTTCCCACTCCACTGCCCTCTCAAGTAACTGATAACCAATCATCTTCATTTCCTTTTCACCCACTTTTGGCTTAGAATGAATTCCTGTCACTGTACAAAAAATAATCTTCCTAATCCGTTGTCAAATGTTACCTCATCCTAACATCTTCCTAACATCCTTCTTGGAAGACAGAAGGAGTCAAACACTGGTACTACATCTTGCTTGCTTACACTTTTCTTATGGTGTAAGTCACACTGTGAATACTTAGTGCTTTTCATGTGTGTGTGTGTACGTGTTCTCTACAATTTCCTGAGGGCAGAAATCCTTCTCTTTTCTTCCTCTTATATGGTGTGGGTCTGGGCTATAGAGTATGACTGCTTATTGAATACACTGTTTTATGGTTGTTGAAATATCATGTTGAAAGTACAGTCAAATTCTGCTATTATGCAATATTTATAAACTTGAAATTCTAGCTTTATAAAATGAAAGTGACTGACTGATAAAGGAGATCTGAAGGATGCTTATGAGCCTTTTATGTGCTTTTTTATTAGCTTTGAGTATCTCCTAATTCATTAATAATGAGGAAAAGCAAGAATGCTGGCAAGTTTTATCTCAAATCTTTATTAAAAACAGAGTATTTTTTCCAAAAATAGTTTCCGTGTAGAGCAGTATTGAAGTTTGTCCATAAAATCAGCACTTAGAAAATGATTTGGGTCTTGACCTAGACCATGAAAATGTAATGCTGCAGCTGCTGGGCTCTGGGAGCTTACCCAGCATTCCCAAGTGTTTTCCTAGTTGATTCACACTACAGGTAAAAACAAGTATATCATCATGTCTCAATGTGTACAACACAGTTCTGCAGATTTCATCTCAACTCAGAGCCCCCTCTGTGATGCCCATTTTTTTGTTAATGACATCATCATCCTGCCACCAGGCCCAAAGGCTTCTTGTTCTCTTTGTCTCTCCCTCTCCCTCCCTGCTAACACCCAGTCTGTTGTTCCTTCTATCTATCATTGGCCTCCTCCTCGACTCCCATTGCTACTGCCTTAGTTTGGGTGCTTATTACCTCTTGCTTGGACTGCAGTAGTAACCTCCTAGTCTCCCTTTGCCCAGCTCAGATCAGTCTTACCCATCAGGTTAATCTACCTGCAGTATAGCTCTTATCATGTCCTAACCCAGTTCGTATCCTTACAGGTCTGCTTTTCCCCATAGAATCAAGCCCACATCCACTCAAGGTGTGGTTTCTGCAACATTATTTCTCATTACTCTGTTCGTGTTCCCAGTTTCCACCAAATCAAACCATTTGTTCTTTATTCACTTGTGCATTCATTGTATTTACTGAAGCACTGGGTGAGGTTTTGAGGATATTGAAATAAAAAAAGAAAACAAAAACATTTCTGATCTCAAGCAACTCCCAGATCCTCCCTCTTTCCATTCAGGACTTGTAACTTTTCTGGTCCCATAGGCCTAGGATGGGACCTAGAACCTCTTTCTTCAATGCCAGAAGAAATCAATTCTTCTTTGCAAAGGTTACAGCACATCGCCATCCTTCTCATATGACTGTCTCTTCTATTGAGAGATCTGTGTTCCTGAGAGACAGCAGTGTTCTGTCTTCACCTATCCATCTCCAACCCATTCCATACCACACTGTACAAATCCCAATTATTCAATTAAATTTACTTCTGGTCAAATCTTCCAGCAATACACCATACAAAGAAGACCTTAAAAGGCTTAGAAGTCAAAAATAGCCCCACCCTCAATCCGTGTGTGTGTGTGTGTGTGTGTGTGTGTGTGTGTGTGTGTGAGAGAGAGAGAGAGAGTGTGTGTGTGTGTGTGTGTGTGAGAGAGAGTGTGTGTGTGTGTGCGTGTGCTGGATATGATGTCCAGTACCATGGGCTGGAGAAGTTGATGCAAAGGGCTGACTTGAAAGTCTCTTGACTTTCTGGTCCAGTCACCATGGTGGTTTGGTTCCTTAGTGACATAGATTATACAGAGTCTATTGTGAGCGCTCTCCTGGAGACATACACTTTACCTTCCAGGTCTGTCAACTCCACTGCTGACTGACAAGGGCGAAGCTGCTGAGTAGTCAAGCTTCATAGATGCTCTAGTCTCACAAGCAAGAGCTAAGGGTGGCTGGGAAGCCAGAGTCAGAGGCTCTCATGGCCTGGTTGACACTCCCCGTGTGGGGACCGACTTGCAGGGAATAAGGACCTGGGGACAGGTCTAACCTAAGTCCAGAGCTTCCCAGGACAGGGAAGTTTCACCAGCTCCCGCATCAGCTCTGATTGGATAGAAAACATTTCCTATCCTTTGCCACTGCTGGATTCATGCAACATCTGTGAACATCCCATCTATTTCCTTTATAACTGAGAATCACAGTAACTCCAACACACTGGCTGTTTGCACCCCTGTGTCACTGGCCAAGCCCAACACTCCCCTTACTGTCTATCTCATTGCAGAGTCTGTGGAATCATTTGTCTTCAAAGCCCTGTCATATGTCTCATCTCATCAGGCTCTTTCCTTGGGTACCACACTCAAAAATACATCACTCCTTTCTTCAGCTTTACCGATCACTATATTCTGATCCATCTTACAAAGATGTGTTTGGTAACTGTGTCTCCTTCGATATCCTGTAAGATTTTCCCAAATTGCCTCATTTTATTTGTTTGTGACCCCAAAGTCAGGCCAAACTCCCAGAGCACAGTCATCCTGATGACACCTAATACATGCTTACCAAATGGATATCTGCATGAAACATCACTGTGCTACTCAGTGGGATCAATGTGACTCTTGACAGGCTTTCTGTTGCTTGAAAGGGGAGTGAAGCTTATAGAAATATCCTTACAGGCTCATGAGCACCGACCATCGCACCCCACAAACACAATGTGCACCCCAAGTCTGAGACCCAATCCTGTGAATTTTTTTTTTATTCTCCTAACTCCCTCATCTCACCTCTCCTCTGACATATTGGGGAACACTTGTTTCCCATCAATAATTTCTTCAGACTTGGTTACCAGTCTGTATGCATGTGACATGTAGCTTTGCTCTGAAGGATAGTGAGGGCGGACCCCCAGGATGAACACTAACAAGGCAGGCAGTGTTTCCTTCTTTCTACTTTTCAACCACTGCTTTTGATCTGCATATTTTCCCAAGAGCCCAGACCCCTTGGAATTTTCCAACATGAGTCCTTCAGACTGTACTTCTAACAGCTGACAGGCATCTAATGTGCTGTTAGTGCATTATCAACAAAACCATAAGTATCTCCTCTCCTCTTCCTCTCTCCCTTCTCTATTCTTTCTATCTTTCTGTGTGTGTGTGTGTGTGTGTGAGAGAGAGAGAGAGAGAGAGAGAGAGAGAGAGAGAGAGAGAGAGAGAAAGAGAGGAGGAGGTCTTACTGTCTTACTCTTATTGGTCAGGCTCCTGCACACATTCTAAATAGCCCAGGATAGCCTTGTACTCATAGAAGTTCCCCTATGTCAGTCCCCGGAGTGCTATAATTATAGGTATGCACCAGTATACTCAGCTTTCAAATTTATCAGGAGAAAGATTACTTTATGAGATTCTTGTGTCTGCTGCACATGGCTAAACATACCGTGATTACATAACAAGCCTTGCTGCATTTTACCCACCAAGCCCAAGCTCTAGGCACAAGCATCAGAGTATAACAGTGTGGTTTATAATTAAGACATTGTTGCTGGAATGTTATCTATAATAACCAAGATCTGGAAACCATGCTCAACAATGAGATATGGTTGAGTAAATGATGAAATGCTGCACAATTGTTAAAATGGTAATTATAGTATCCACAGAGTAACGTAGAAATCAGTTTTGATAGAGTAGAAACTGATAAACAAGAAAAAAGAAAAATACTTGGAAACTACACCCATAATTATTTGTACACATTGTGATAAGCCAATTAATGATGAAGGTAGAAATTTAAGTGATTTTCTTCTGTGTCTTGAAGCTTGTTTCTATATCATCACTTGAAAACAAAGGTTAGACATACCCAAGTATAGTATGCAAATATGTAACTCAAGGTTGGGGGGGGTAGCTCAGTGGTAGAGTGCTCACCCTAGCATGCGCGTGACCTCAAGTTATACCCCTAGCATTGCAGAAAACAAGAACAAGTAGCAGATTTTGCATACTTTGAGGGTCTTCAGTAATGAGAAGGTCAGCTGGAAAAGATGGGAGTGTGAAGTATCTCTCATCAGTGCAAATATCCCCTGTGTTATATACTTCAGATCTTTCCAATTGAATTTTGATGACAGTGGTCATGTGTTGATAACCAAGGAAACCGAGTCCTGAAAATCAATATAGAATCCACAAATTATTAACCATGGGGTCATACAATAGCATGTAAGCTACCATGAACCTGGAGATCTCAGTGAAGAGCCAGGCCCACCTGGGGAAGTGCTGATTCCTGATTTTGGGGCACGAAAAGGCACAGTGAAAGGAACAGCGGACAGAAATACTGGAAGGCTGGATTCTGTTTCCAGCCTGGCATTAAAGACCCATGGCATTTTAGGAAAACCACTTAAACTAAATAGGTAATTTCCTCCCTCCAGCTGGCCAGTCAACCCTCTTCAGCAAGAACACATTGAGTTCCTGCTGGGTGGCAGCGTGGAGCTGGGCACTGGACCTCCGTGCTGTCTGCCGGAGCTTGCTCACAGGGGCGGTGGGAGGATAAAGTGAAATAATGTATGGTGGAGGCTGTTTGGAAGTGCCGCACTAAATAAATATGAGCTATTATTAAGAAGCACAGAAGCATGGCTGGTCTGGAGAGAGCCACAATGCTAACAGCTGATTCAGATGGAACCAAAATGGAGACAATCAGCCACTAACAAAGCCAGGGGAAGACAAAGACCTCATTGAAGTGGACTGCAGCTGACTTTTCCAATCTTGCCAGCTGGACACATTCGGGTTTTCACAGGAAGTGGTCTGTACCTCCATCAGTTCATCAGAGTCCTGGTCACTCTGCCTGGGACAGACTTTTTTGCCTGTGTACCTGCCTATTGCAAACAATCACCTCACCCTCAAGGGCTGTTCACTAAATGCTTACTAAACCTGAAGGAGTTCTATATGTTTTAACAGCTTTGATTTTTGTGTGCTTATATTCATCTCAGAGAGATAATAGAGAAAAATTTCCCTCTTCTAAAGCAGCATTTATTTGTGTGTGTACATGTGTCATGTGTGTCCTATGACACGCATGGAGACATCAGAGGACAACTTGTGGGAACTGGTTGTCTCCTTCTACCATGTAGGTTCTAGAGATCAAACTCAGGCTGTCAATGTTTGGTGACAGATGACCTTACCTGTTTAGACTTCTGACTGGCCCACAATTTCTGTGTCTTGATGAGCATTTTCTTATTCAACAGAAATATGGACAAATCTCTTCTTCAAATTGACTACTTACCACTTTTCCAAGATATAAAATACATTTTATTTTGATGTAGAATCTTGCTATGCTATTCTGACTGGAACTTTCTATGTAGATCAGGCTGTCCCTAAGCTTGTAGTGCCCTACTCTCTCTGCACCCAAATGCTGGCACTACAGACATATACAACCACATTTGCCCAAATACTCTTTAATAAGAGTGATTTTAAATTGTCTTTGCTCTTTTGTTGAATGTGGTGCATTGTCTTATTTGGTCACAAACATGATGCACCAACTTCGAATCTTGTGGATACACGAGAGAGAGGAGACAGAGAGATTGGAAAGAAACAAATAGAAAGGCTAATGGAGAGTCTCTCTGTGCTGTCAAGAGTCTGATATGTCTCTACATCTTCTCATCCTGTGACTATGACAAATGGGACCATGGGAAATGAAGATAGAACCTAAGTCAAACTCTCAGTTCTTCCTTCCCTAAGACACACAGCTAGAAAGATTCCCTCACAGCTAATGAAGTTTGATTTAATGAACTAATACCCATCATTTCAGTTCTTTACTACTTAGTAACTTAATACAACAGTCATTGGTAAACTTGACATCCTCACAGCAAACCCACAACCGCATTGTGTGCGTCTTCCATCACTCATGCCATCGCCATAGCTACCGTCACCAATACCAAACAACAAAACTTATGAAGTAGGGGGAAGAATGATGCAACTATAGTTCAAAGGAATAAAATAGACTATGAAGCATCTTTTTGCCCATGACCCTGTAGCAACTCTCAGAAGTGGTACTAGAGAGAAGATTGTGCTGTGACAAACTCTACTCAGCTCTGAGCAGTCATCAGATGCGGGTCTCCTGGGAACTGTCAATCTAGGGAAGAATGCTGTGTTTGCAGAATGGGAAATGAGTGGTTTGCATAATGTCTTACAAGGAAGTGGTAGTGAAGGTGACCATCTTCCTTTGCAAAAACCCATCTGTGCTGACTTCTCTCATCCTAATGAAAGACTCTTGTCACAAAGGACCTCCAGCCTCAGCAAGCTATGCTTTACATCAGAAGCTGGTAACTGATGTTGAGTATACTGACAGACTTGTCATGCCAACTCCAACCTCTCATCACAGAAACTGGGACATCTTTGGCTAGGGAGAAAGTGCATTAGCATCAATACTGGGAATTAACATATATAAAACAAATTCTGTGTTCATGGATCCACCCTTCTGTTATGCTAATAGTCATTAAATCCTTTCATAAAGTCAAATGAAGTTGATCACTCTCTGAAACACACTGACCATGCTCCCCTGCCTCTACACCTTAGCTTGTTTCTTATCTATGGTCTGAAATACTGCTCCTTTGAATCTCCAAGTATCCAAATACTAATGGTTATGGGTTGAATTATATACCTCCCAATACAGTGTAGCCCTAACTCCCAGTACCTGTGAATGTGACCTCACTTAAAAATTGTGTATTCACAAATTGTCATATTAAGTTGAGGATACAAAGGTGTTAAGGTGTATCCTAATGAAGTATGCCCTGTGTCATCATTAAAAAAAAGAAAATAAGAAAGACTCAAAAGGTGACAAACTGAAGGAGACAGTAGAAAAACACAGGAGAATAGACTTTTAAAAACCAAGGAAAGCCTGGGATTAGCAGACGTTAAGAGTGAAACACAGGGAAAATTCTTACAGACCTTAAGAGAAGCCATTTCTGCTAATGGATTCATTTCAGACACAGAGCATCCAAAACTGTAGAACTCTGTTATATAAACTCCAGGAACCATACAATAATCAACTCTCAACATCCCACTACTTCTCAGAGAGGATCTCTCTGAGTGAAGCCTGGAATTTAATAAGCATTGAACTATAATTATTCATCCACTGGCTTACTGTTGGATTCCTCCCTGATAGGTACTGAAGCCTCCATTAAAATACCAGTGTGACATGACTTCAACTGTGAGCCTCTTCTAACTTTTGTGCATGCCAATCTATGGGTCTATGCAACCTAAGGTTTCCTAGATAGATTCAAAATGACAAGTTACAGGAAAGGGGATATCTCAGGGAGGGCTTCAGGAAGTAGGTAGTAAGTTGTAGGCTAGCAGACTTGCATAGAGGTTTTCTCCTTGACAACATGAAGAACCCTGATAGTAATCTGTATTGTTTCTACTTGTGAAAGCATCTAGGTGACCTTGGAGATCCTACCAGAGGCTTACTGTGGAGTCCTTAGATCCTGGGGACAGGCATGAAGACACAACTGGAGAAGTACCAGGTCCCCTCTCTGCTTTGAGTCCCTTTCTAAACATACTTCTTTAATGGTTGCATAGGATTGGACAAAGCTAAGGCAAAGGACACAGGCATATGGCAGCGAGCTGCTGGAGTATGTCCCTCTGTGTTTTCTGTAATAAAATCTCTCCTTAGAGTCTGGGCTGGCAGAGGAGGTGATATAGACAGTGGCTGGCCATCATTTTAATCTAGACCTGAGTACTGGTGATGCCTCTCACCAGGATTTTGGAAGCTTCAACAGTGTTTTCTAGTACCTTTTCTATCTCTTTATGTTGTCATTCTTTTGTCCTCCAAACATTCATAACTTTAATATTCCCTCATATGGCCTGTTGATTATGTAAAGAGGAAATGATCCCCTTCCCACAACCTTGGGGAATTTACTTGATGAATCTACTTGTCCTTTCTCCTACTCCATTTGTCTCCCTCATTTACTCAGCTATCCATCCATGCCAGAATTCAGTCAATGCTCACAAGCCGATTACACTTCAAGTCCAAGAGTTTTGCTGGCATCTGATTGGGTCTTGGCACCCAATGTTGCACATAGCAATGATCTGATCTTTAGCTCATCTTTAGAAACCTAGGTTTCCACAGAACCATGCACACTTGGAATCCAAGGAGAAAAGTAACAGGCACCAGCAGATGTGCAAGAGCCAGAAACAAGGAAGGAGGAAGCAGACAGAAAGAACGAGGAGTCCTTCCCCGCTGTGTGTCAGCTTTGCACTAGCAATGCTGCCCACCATAGAGCAAGTCCTTGTCCTGGATTCCAGTATTAATACAGCAAGAAGCATAGGTTTAGAATATTAGCGATGTCTCCTGTAGCCCTCATTGTCATGAAGATAGGCCATAGTTGGTCTTTCAAATAAGCCTGCCACTTGAGCCATGAAACCATCCTGGTAATCCCAAGAGGAGTCAGTGTCTCCTCCTGACATTTTTAACATAGGTAGCACTTATGTTACCACGTCTTATGTTTTAGTAATATGTTGGTCACAATCTTTAGATTTAAGAGCCTAAGGATAGGAAACACAGCCAGTTCTCTTTTTTAAGTATTCTCTCTATCTCTCTGCCTCTGTCTGTCTGTCTGTCTGTCTGTCTCTGTCTATCTATGTGTGTGTTTGTGTGTATGCATGCACACTCATGGGTTTGTATATGGGTGGACAGGCTTGAACGCTGAGCACAGGTGGACAGGCTTGCGTGGTAGGTGTCCTTACCTGCTAAGGCACCTCACTGATGCCAGTTCTTAGTCCTATCACTATAAACACAAGCAGGGTCACATTTGTCTAATGGGGGTCAGCAAGTCAGCCAGGAGATGTCTGTTGCTTGTGTTCTTAACAAGTGCTGGGCATGGAGCTGTACTTTGATCAATACTTTAAATAGAAGTGTCAACAGCTATAATAAGTTCCGCTTGTGTTCTTGACTTCTATTTCTTTCCAGTCTCCAGTTTGCTAATGTGTCTTACTAATCATATCTGTGGGTCTGTGATTGTCTCAGCAAAGGGTACATAAGATGTCCCCTGAAGGTGGTGGAAGATGCCTCAATTTATGATTCCTTACATCTGTGGTTAAGGTAATTGAGTCCTGTTTTTTGCTTTCTCAAATCCTTGCTTCCCAATATCTCACTGAAGTTCTTCCTTCTGCTTTGGCTGGATATCCATGACTTCTATCTCCATAAGTGAGTTTTGACCCTGACTCTACTTTGACTGCCAGTTCCTACATATTCTTGAATCCATCATTCATGCCTACAAAGCTCAATAGCTATGCTTATGATTTCTAGTGCCCATGCCTGGGGCATCAGCCACTTATTACTGTGGGGTGGGGGATTGATTTTTGCCTCATAGTTTCATGAGTTTCAGTCTACAGTCACTAGATTTGCTGTTGAGCACAACTGCCTGGCCCATGGCAGCCGGGAAACAGAGCACATGTCTGTGCTCTGGCTTCCTCCTTCATCTTTTATTTCTATGGATCTTCAAGCTATTGAATGCTGCTGCCCGCATTCAGGATGCATCTTTGACTTTTAGTTGAATCTCTCTGGAAATTTCCTCACAGACATTCCCAGGAATGTGTTGAGAGGACAGAGTTAGCCAGAGCCAAACTGACTCTATGACAGGCTACAAACTGGCAGTTTGGGAGACTAAGCCTAAGTTCTATTTCACAGAACTGGAAAAGTACAAAACAAATCAATTCCAGGGAAAACCACCTCCTCATGGGCTGCCAATCAGGAAGCTGCCCCACCACCTAGCCTGAGCAAACCTCATGAGGACCCAATCAGGAGCTGTAGAAACTGTTCTACCATCTAGCTTGAGCCACGTATAGTTAATCAGCAAAAGTCCCCCAAATCCCCCAGAGCCTTATCCAATCACAAGGGCATCTATACCCCTGGAGATAGAAACAACCAATCAAGGGGAAAAAAGCAAAAGTCACCCACTTTTACCCTAACAGGCTTTAAATTGATCCTGTATGGTGGACCCCTGCATGCAGGTTCTCTGCAGAATAAACACATTTTGTTCTTGCACATTATTTGAGTCTGGGGTATCATTCTTTACAAATCACGGACCTTTACAGTACCTTATTTATTACTGTAGGCTTTTCTCAGTCTGATCAAGGTTGCAACCAAGACCAACCACCACACTAATATGTCTGCTCTTGAGTCAGAGAAAAAGAAAAACTTGTTAGAATGGATGAGAATTTAAGTGAACTCACTGTTGAAACACTAAGCACAATGTCTTGTCAGAAAAGAATTAAAACACTCAATAAGTAAATTATACATCAAGGTAAAGTAGCATCTCTTTCTAAGTTCTTTATACAATCTGCAATGAGAAAAGGCCACTGAGTGGATCTAAGCATACAGAAATAAAGTATATGTGGCTTGGTTTGTATGGTTTGGAAGATAAATATTAAGGGAATACACAGAATGCACAACTTCATAGCACATAGTGTGGTAGTTTGAATGGGAATGGTCCCCATAGTCTCATATGCTAGAATGCTTAGTCTCCAGTAAGTGGAGCTGTTTGGGAAGGAAGATGGGGGTGGAGCCTTGTGGGAAATGGTACAGCCTTCTTGGAAGAGGCATGTCACCAAGGGCAAGCTTTGAGGTTCTGTTTCAGGCCTGGTGGCTCTCTCTGCCTGCTAACTGTTGCCTTTAGATCAGGATGTAAAACTCTCAGCTTCTACTCCAGCACCATGCTTAACTGTTTTCTGCCACGGTGATCATTGACTAACCCCCTAAAACTGAATGTGTCCAATTCAATGCTTTCTAAGCATCACCTTGGCATTGGTGTCTCTTCACAGTGATGGAACTGTGACTAAGACAGATGGAAAACAGGCATAACAGAAGACATCAATATTTTAAGAAAGTGTTTGAAAGTAAATGATCCAGGGTAGGGGCTGAAAGGGCACTTCAGCCGTTAAGAGCACTGGCTTCTCTTCTAGAGGTTCTGAGTTCAATTCCCAGCACCCAGATAGTAGCTCACAACCATCTTTAACTGTTATTCCGTGGCATCTAATGCTCCCTTCTGGTGTGCAAATGTACATACAGACAAAACACCCATTTACACCCAGTTTGTAAATACATAAACTTTAAAGAAAAAAATGGTCTGGGGTAAGTGTAACCATAATCAAGATAGTAAGTAAGATTTTAACTGATAATTATTACTTACTACACTATTTAAGTGGATTAGAGTGTCTAGAGATAAAACTGGGGAAGAATACCTAGCTGGAAAATGCCTGTTGTGAATCATAAGGACTTAAGTTTGCATTCCTAGAACCCATGTAAAAGCCAGGTATGGTGACTTGAGTTTGAATCACTAGCATCGGGGTGAATTACTGGGAGCAGAATGATTCATTGAACTCACCATGCGGATATTTTAGCCAACTGATAAACTCTGGATTTAGTGAGTACCAGGTCTCAAAAGATAAGCTGGAGGATTAGCATCAATCCTTGACCTCGACATGCTTAAGCACAGGTAAACACACCTGCACACCATGTGAACACTCACATATACAGGCACATACACGCACAGAGATACGCACACACACTCCAGAAAAAAAGCTGTAGTAAATATATATATATATATATATATATATATATATATATATATATATATATGTATGTATGTGTGTGTGTGTATGTTCACATATAGTCCATAACATATATGAATGACATGCAATAATGCATATTATCCTCCTCATTTATTCTTGCATCTCAACTATTGCAGACATACAGTTCTATGCATGTTATTTTTACAAGACTTGTATGAAATGTAATGTTGCGAAAGAAAAAGGTAAAAGGATAGAGAAGGCATAGCAGAAAAATGTTAATCCATAGATCTTAGAGGGAAGCATTAATTTCCAACAAAATAGATGAAAACATTCTAAACATAGTATAGATTTATTAAAGGAAATGTTTCAATTAGTAAAACATCACAACTTGATATGCATACAAATAAAAATCCAAAGTTTTAGAATATATAAAATAAATACTGACAGTTATAAGAGATAAAATCAAAACGGGAAATTTTTTAATGTATCTCTCTTTACCACAGATATATTTCTAATAAAAATATGATTTTATCATAGGAGACTTAAACCCAATTAAAATGTTGACTTAAAAGGTAGATATAGTGTTGTGCCAAATAATGCTAGAAAACTCATTCCTTTGGGGCACATATAAGATTTACAAGATTTAATCATTTCTGGACTTTGAGTCAGTTTCAACCAATTTTAATAGATTGAAATCAAATCAAGAATGTTCTTCAATAAAAATGCAATTAAGTTCAGAAATAAAAAACAAAATGTAATTAGAATATACCCATATGATTAGATTGATACCCATTTCTTAGTAATCAAGACGGGTGCCTCACCCCCTGCGCCCCACCCCCAATATTATGTTATGCTTAGAGCATACTTTGAACTAAGCTATGGTGAAAACCCCATGTAGTCACTGGTGTGTGTGAACTGATTCAGATCTACTCTAGGAGAGTCTGTTAACTACTCAGGACAACATCCTCCCCAGCAGCAGTGGTGGACAGTTCTGTGCCAGGGTCAGTCCTGGCAATGACCGGATCCCATACAGGAGATAAGGTAGAATGGAAAGAATGAGTCAGGCACTGGGGTTGGGAAGTGGGAATCTTGCAGCCTGATTGACAGGCAGTCAGAGTGCTTCTTTATTCATATAGAACTCAGTAGGTAAGGATAGATTCATGTTGCTTCAAAACATAGATCGTATCATTTTTGGTCCTGGACATGTATGTGTTTTAACTTCCTCTTGGTCATAAGTTTAGTCATCATTGATAAATAGTGACAGAACAGAGTTATCTTTTACAATCATTTTCCCTCATCAACTCCAGAACCCAACTTTTAAGGACCTAGAGGCATCTTTTGCCAAAGTATGACAGGCTTTTGTGGTTTCAAGGGGACTAGGCAGAAAGAAGATCTCCAAGCTAGCCTGGACAGATTGCCATGCCCCAAGCAGTGCGTTATTAACTTAATGGTCACAGTGTACAGTAAAAAGAGGCTTTCATTCTGATCTGCTGCCAACAACTCTAGCCCATTGAATCTTGTTTACCTTTTTAAGTTTCCTTTGCTTGGATTAACTTGTTCCTAAATACAGGAGCAGATGTCCCAAGAAAATCTCAGAGTTAGACCGCATAAGGAGAACTCTGGTGTCTTTATTTGAATCACAACCTCCAGGGCATAAGGAAGACCTTCAAGTTGGGCCAGATAAGGATAGCTCCCTAAAATCGTGAGGGTTAATATGCCCAGGACATTCCTGGGGAAGTGTAGAAGCAGTACTCCTGGGAGAAGGCATAAATGATTCCTAACGAAATTTCCATCAGTCTGACATTCCAAGTTGTACAAATATTAAAAGCCTCCCACCCCAGCTTGCAACAGTGGAGATCGGGACAAAAAGTAGAAGATGGCGTGACAGGGATGGCATGGCTCAGCTCAGCTCAGCTTTGATGGATCATTGTAAGGCAGCTGTGTTGGCCTGATGACTTGTTGTTCCCATTAGATATGGCTGAACCAGTTCTGGATTCACAGATTCTGGAGCCCTGTATGGTAAGTACACACCTATCATCCCTGCACAGGAGAGGTTGAGTCAGGAGTATGGAAAATTTCAGTCTAGTGTGGGTCACATGAGGCTCTGTCTCGAATGAATGAATGAATGAATTAACGAACAAATAAATAACAACAGAAAGGAACCAGCATGGTAAGTCCTGATTTTTTTCCCCTTCTTCCTTCATCCCCAACACACATTTCTCCTCTAACAGTATGGGATGCATTTAGGAAATTGAACAGAGGAAAATTTATAACCTCAAAAAGCAAGGGCAGGGACAATATAAAGCATGCCTCAACTTCAGGAATTACAAAACAGGAAAATACGTAGAAAAGAAAATGTGATAAGACCAGAAGATCAATTAATGGCACAGAAGGCACACAAAATAAAAAATAAAAAAAATGAAAAAATAAAAAAATAAAAAAGGGGGTTAAACAAAGTAAAAATTGTATCTTTAAATATATGAATAAAATTTTGATTCCTTAAAACTATGAATAAGAGGGTAGAGATGACTCAGTGGTTAAGAGCATTGGCTGCTCTTCCAGAGGACCTGAGTTCAATTCCTAGTACCCACATGGTGGCTCACACATGTCTGTAACTCTAGATCCAGGGTATCTCACGCCCTCTTCTGGCCTCCTCAGGCAACCATGTGGTGCACAGATATATATGCAGGTAAAACAGTCATACATATAAAATAAAAACAGAAAGTTAAAAATACATGTGAATAATATTTTGTCTCTTAAAATATGAATAAAGTTGGCAGATTAGTGAGGTAAATAGAAATAGACAAGTAATAGTAGGAATGAATAAATAGCTATAACAGAAATACTATAAGTATTGAAATATAATAGAACTTATGGAAAGCACAAGACAATATGTTTGAAAAATAATATTGACTGTATACATTCTTATGGAAACTATAACTTACCCAAACTACTTAATACAAAAATAAGATTCATAACTTGTTCTTTCACATTAAAAAAAATATTTCCTATCCAGAACTCTTGTCCCCAATGGTTTTACAAGTAAATTCTATAAACATTCAAGAGTGCAATAGTTCCAATTTACATACATCCGTCAAGACAATAGCTCAGAAATGTCCATCATCCATTATGCTTTATGAAACTGTGCAGAATCTTGATCCTACCACTTAAAACAGGAAAATAAGAAAGGAGCAGTAAAGACCAGTCTCTTCATGAGCATGACTAATTTGGGTTTTAATTGGGAAAAAAAGTCATGTATGATACAATTACTCCTGAAGAGTTCTTCCTATGGGAAAGGGAACCCATATGTAATCTTACCACAAACATCACAGTACATGCCAGATGTTAAAAATTGCAAATTTGGAACCAGACAGAATTCCCACTGCTGCTACTCCATCCTGGAGTCCCTTGGCAGCTCAGTAAAATAAAGAAAAGACCTAAAGGTGTATGAGTGGAAATGTAGGGAGTGAAACTCTCACTATCACGGAGGACATAATTATGGGAGGAAAATTCAGAGGCATCCTTAGAGAAATTATTATAATTAATGAATTTGACACAGGTGTGGTACTCACATTCAATACTTAAGCAATAATTTAAACCATATAATTGGGCAGCAGACTGAAAACAAAATAAAAGAACTGTCATTTACACTGCTACGTGGCTCAATGATGTATCGGGAGCCAGTCTGATACGATATCTTTGTTCTAGATCTTTGCCATGAACATGAAACGTCTCAGACACTAAACTAGAAAAGCGAACAAGAACCACTGGGACCAAGATTATGAATGCGGATAGTCCATGCCTCCGCAGAGATGTCACTTGGCTTATAAATACCAGGCAAACCCAATCAGAACTTCAGGAATCTGTACTCTTCTTTAATTCAGCAGGCTGAGCTACATAATTTAGCATTTGCTATCTTTATTTGCTTGTTTAACATATGTGTGTGCATGTGCATGTATGATCATGGAGGTCACAGAAAAACTTGGGGGAGTCAGTTCTCTCCTCTCACCATGAGGATCCTGGGACCAAACTCATGTTGTCAGGCTTGGCAGCAAACGCCTTTAGTCCCTGGGCCGTCTCCCTGCCCTTGATTTAAACATTTTTATTAATATAAAGAGCTGAGAATGGCTCACATTGGCTGAGGCCTCAGGCTTAGATCTCAAGCATTAAAAAAACAAAAGGACAACCTGTTCAACAAGCCCCTAGGGCAATGAGGTGTCCACCTGGAGGAAATGAAGTTGAGTACTGACTTCATACCATGGTAAAGGTCCATTTAATCAGTAGTTTAAAGGTAAGTATAGAGAAACTCTAAAAAGAAAACATGGGTAGCGTATACTCAACAGGCTGTTATGACATAACTGAAAGAAGCCCTACAAGTGGAAAAGGCAGCTAACTCCATGGGTAAAATGCTTACACTGATGTTATAAAACAGAAATACTTGGGCTAGGGGTGTAGTGCAGTGATAGAGTCCCTGCTTAGCATGTTCAAGGCACTGGATTCAATACCTAGCAGTAGAATAAAGAAAAAAAAACACACACATTCATTTCTTCAAAATTAACATTAACGATAAATCAATGAAACAAGACCACAGTGGAGTTTGTACATGCCCAATAGGTGCATGGGTTCCCTTAGTGAATATTCTCTTGGTATATTGATTGGTAGCCATGTAGGAGTTCTCTTTTGTTTATCTGTCAAATCTCACATTGTGTTTTATGTACATTTCTTAGTATATGTGTCCATACATTACACTTCTTCAAAGCAATGGGGAAAGGATCAAATTAGTGTCTCTTTATGAACCCTTCCATTGCTAAAAGCCAGGGAGACACATGACCCACAGAAGTTGATGAATAGTTCAGCCATGTTTTCTTTTGAGAAATACATAGGAAATAATTCCATAGAAGTCCATTTGGCAGCCATGCAGAGGGGACTTGAAGAGCTCAATATTTTAGCTTCTCTAGCAAGTATCATTGGCTCAGAAGACTCGTTTAACTACGTACACAGACACCCATCAATGTACTTGGTACCCTGTAGGGGAGCCAGTGCCTCACAAGGACTTCAAAGAGTTGACATCTCAATAGAGAGGATGAAAGAAGCCTTTGACCTCAGTGTGGTACAGTTTAGTCTAAGAGTGTGGTCATCTTGCAGGAAGAAGTGACACTATGTGCTATGACTGTCCTTTAGAGGACCATTATCAAACCAAAACAGAAGACTGCACAGACAGCTCTGAAGGCTTTGGAGTGTTCTGCAGTACACATGAAGGCTCGGGCTTATCCACTTGATTGCATGAGTCATATCCATCCCTAGCATGCTGCAACTGTGGGTTAGTCAAATAAAATCTAGAAGGACTTTGCAATTTTCAGGGTCCTTGGGCATATTTCTGGGAGACATATGGCTTAGGTATTTAAATGGACACATTTTTACTGAGTGCCTCCTGGAAGTCAATTGGCTATAGGACTGTCAAACAAAGAAGGCCAAATGTTGTGGAAGTAAGATAAAAAAAAATATTTCTGTTGGAGGGGTGGGAATGTGGCTCAATTAGCAGAGTGTCTAAAATGCATAACATCCTGGTTTCCATGCACAGCACCGTATGCAATGATAGTGCCTGCCAATTATACCAGTATTCAGAAGGTAGAAGCAGAAGGATTGGAAGCTTAAAGTCATTCTTGCCTAAATTTCTCATTTGAGTCCCCTATCCCACCCCTATACACGTGACACTTCTCAAAAATAAAGAAACAAAAAAAGTTATTTTGGTAGACTCCACAAAATGTGAAGGTCACAGCAGCACTTTGCTTCTCACACATGCCATTAGCAGGACATCTCTGTGGTGGTCTGGAATGGATTAGAAAGATTGCTTCCTGTTAACTTCACTGTGTGGACTGGATTTAGATCCCACGGTGTAGGTTTTCCCACCCCCTTTGGTAGACCTGCTGACATTCTTGGCTGATGGCTTTTTATAAGGACTCTTTTTGGTACAGTTGTCGCCCATATAGCAATGTCAAAAATAATCCTGCAAGAATTGTCCAAAGGAAAAAAGGCCCATGGGAGACTTTTGGCTTACCTGGGAATGGGAGCAGAGGTGGAAGGGAAACAGTAGGATAATCTAACAGGAGGTTGAAACACTTGGATGAATGTCTGCATTGTTTCCATGACAACCCATCCGAGCCAGCTTGGGCAAGCTGTCGGCCCTCTCTGAGCCTCCTAGCTTTTCTCAGCCGTGGCATGAGGAGGGTCCCCTGTCTCTGCCTTGGTGAATACAGGATGGAATGATTTGAATGGCTGGGAAAGGTTCAGGATGGAAAAGCATGTCTCCGATGAAGGAGTCTGTTTTGGTTACAGCTTTATCCTTTTGTGCAATCTATTTGGAAGGTCTACTGTCAGGCAGAGAGATTATTAGAGTTTAATTATTTAGCACTGTTTTTGGGTCTCTTGCAAGATAGCTCCTTATTCTGTCTGCTAAATAGCAAAGTGAGACAACGATGTTTCTTTGTTGTTTGACACTTAGCTTCTCAACCTAATAGTCTGTTTACTTAAATATTTCAGAGCCTCACAGCATTTCAAAAGAACATTTTTAAATTGGATATATATAAATATATATACATATATATATGTATATATATATATATATATACACACACATATATATATGTATACATATATATATACATATATGTATATATATACATATATATGTATATATATACATGTATATATATACATATATATATATACATATATATATGTATATATATACATGTATACATATACATGTATACATGTATACATATATATATGTATATATACATGTATATATATACACATATATGTATATATATATGTATACATATATATATATGTGTATATATATATATATGTATATGTATATATATGAACAGAGTCACAATCACTTGGTTTTTTCTGGGTTGGTGGTTGTTATTGATTGAATTCTCCATGTACAGGCAGAGAATAAACACCAGCAGAAAAATAAGCATTTAGCATGAGACAAAAACAGGAATTATTTTCAAAACTGATAATTCGTGCAGGGCCTTGGTATCTAATTTTACACACATAATTTCACACCCATGTGCAAGCTGGGTATGGACAAGGACTGTCTCCAGTAACGTTTTTGTCATTCTCAAACTCTGGGCCAGCTGACACTCCCTACACCCTGACTGTCTTGTTATCAGGTACATCGTTCCTTGCAGCTTCAGAAACTGGAATCCAGGAGCCTCCCCTTGACTACAAGATTTTCCCCACACCTTTTCTTTTGTTCTCCTACAGCCCCTGACTGTGGTTCAAAGGGACATTTGATTAAAATGTTATTTTTAGCAAATCATAATTTCCTACATTAAAATGCAAGAATCCAAGAGGGTGGCTTAGGCTTGTAACTGTGACTCTTTGTGACTCTCTGTTGGCCACTGGTGCCCAACAAAATCTGAGCAAGAAAGAAAGAGAGAAAAAAAATGCAGGCCACAGAAATGTTTTCCAGCTTGGATAAAAGATGCTGGAAGCCCAGGCTCCAAATCACTGTCTTCCCAGTTGATTGACAGCAGTCATAGCTATCGCTACTGGAAAATTGTGGCTTGGGTGACATATTTCAGATGGGGACAACTTGAGACAGGCTGTGGCCCAGGTATTAGGCTCCAGGCAGGCTTTGGGCCAGGAGTAGCAGTGAAACGTCTGCCTGACCGGGCCTGTGTTTTCAGTGCCATGACTCAACATACTGCCCAGAACAATGGATATCATCTCTACTCTGGGAAGGTCTTCCTCCCTCATGGCTTTAGAATCACTTTGTTGTTGGGTGGTAGACATGGCACCAGTATCTCATTTGCTTCTCCTGACAAACATCGTGCCACTACTACATGCTTGCCGAGAGCGACATTATCCCACTTTGCAGATATCCAGAAAATGTTTTTGTCTGTTTACTTTGAATAAGTGAGAGACGTTTCTGGCTAATTTTGACTGATAAAGGCTTAATCTATATAACAGATTGAGTGTAGATTGGCTCATATCTAGCTTTTAAATGTATGTAAGGATGTTTATGTGGGTGTGTATGTTCATGTGTGTGAGGGTGCACACATGTTTGTGGGCGTGTGTGGATGTGTGCAAGCCTGAACGTGAAGGCCAGAAAGCAACTTCTAAAATGTTTTCCACCTCTGAACGAATCTCTGAGTGGATTTATTGCAATTCCTGTGGCTCATGGTGGTAGCAAGAAAACTAATAGATATTTTTAAGTGAAATAAAAGTAGTGAGAAGTCCCATAGTTTATAATCGGGATAGCAATATCTCCAGGCATGAGTGCCCAGCCACGACATGCTGCCTGTCTCCAGAGCCATCCCTTGCTCACATGGTAAGTGTAGGCCACACAGGAAATAGCTTGACGGCTCAGGCTGAAAAATGGAACTAATAACAAGTTACCCTAATTCATAAATAAGACAACACAGGTGCTAAGCTCTGTACACACTGTTTTTAGGATCTCTGACCAAAAAAAAAAAAAAAGATTAAAACAGTTTTAAAGAAACACTAAGATGTTTACAAATGTTTAGAGACTGCGAGTTGATTTTTAAAAATTCATCGATGCTTTCAATTTTTTTCTGTTGTCTCCAAATTAGAAGGGACACCAATGGTACAGGAATTGGAAGAAGATAATTGGCCCCAGAAAGCTTGACTTTTAGAGTCAGAGAGACATGGCCTTGAATTCTACTCCGATTATTTATTATCTGCACCATCATTCACTGAAGTGACACGCACGACCCTGTTATTTGTTCTAATCCATTAAGCTTGTGGTTTCAATTTCCTCACCAGTAAAATACAGATTAAAGGATAAGCTCCCAAGGATAAGAGTGTATTCTATGAACAGCAGATTGTAAGACTATCATTTATTCTCCTGATGTAATTGTCTTTGTCAGTGCTTCCTGCCTCCATTTGCTAATCTAGGCCTAATCCTAAAAGTTTCTAGCCTTTGTACAATTGTATACAGGCCTAGAATGTTTTCAGCTTCTGAGATTTGCTGCTGAATAAGCTCACCCCTTCCTAGTTCTTTCTGATCTCTGGCTGGCTGGTTCAACTTGGCTGTTCTGTCTCAAACTCCTCTCCATGCTGACTGATTCAATCTTACATCTCTTGGCTTCTGATTGAGTTGCTCTTCTTGGCTTCAAACAAACTCTAGCAATCTGTTCTAAGCTTCTGGTTCCTTCTCACTCTCTGGCTCATTCTGTCTTCACCTGGATCTAGCTTGTTCTTACTTTGCAACCTGTCTCTCTATAACTGTTCAAGTAAAACTTCCTCTCTTCTTTTTTTTGCACTGCCCCTTAAGTAGCTTCCCTTTCCTCTCTCTTCTTGTGAGAGTTGGGAAGATCCTATTCTGTCAAATCTTTCTCTGATTCATTAATTTGTCGGCCACTCAATTAGACATCACTTTCAAACATGGGTGCTTCCATCTACAAACTAACGTTACCTTCATTGTTTGGGATTAAAGGTGTGTGCTAAGGGCATGTCTGTATTCCAGCCAGAGGGATTAAAGCTGTATGCTATGGGTGAGCCCCACACACCACAACTAGAAACAGGGTTTTTTTTTTCTCTCAGTAAACCACATAATCTCGAGGCTCACTGTGTGATCAAATATTCTGAAATAGCAGATGTGCAGTGAGACCAAGCTCTCCTCCTTCAATTAACAGATAAGGAAAATAAACTAGTCATGGTTGTGGAAAAAGCTTGAGTATATGGTAGGAAGAAAGATAAGACAGTGCCTGTTTATAAGGCAGAGAATCAGCTGGTGTTAGAGACAGGGTATGGCAGAACTAAGATGGCCTAGAATTTCAGGAAAGGGTTTATTAAAAATTTGGAAGCATATTGCAGATGCTAATATGCTGTCGTGTGAATTGCCCATAAGCAGACAAGAAGGTAGGATATAATGCAAGGTATTACAAGTCAAATTTCATTTTGATCACTACTTGGCTTTGGTCGGATGGGTGGGATATGCATATCTGCACCCACCTATCCTTTCACTGATTCATCCACTAAGGATATGCTCATTTACCTGTACCTGATCCATAGCACCTTCTTAGCACTGGAGATACAATAAAAAATTGTAGAAGACTGGAGAAGTACATAGGAGTAGAACACTAAGTCATTATGATGAATAGGAAGATGGTGGTGATTGGATACACATGGGATGCCCCTGGGGAATACATTCTGAATTTGTCACTCAATTGCTATGCATCTTAGAGAAGAGGATAAACCCTGTCCTCTATGCTCCTCTGGCCTCTTTTTCATTGATTTGAGGTTCAGTTGAAATAATGCACTAAAGAGTCCGTGGGATCAATTTTATGTGATACAAATGTAAATTTCATTTAATTGTCAGTTAATCTATCATACTTATACAATCACAGCAGATCATATCCTTTTAATAATTCTGTTATAATAACAGTGAAACAAACATTTTATTACCAGTCTTCTTTTTCTTTTTTGAAACACGGGACCATTGTGAAGGCCAGGCTGATCCAGTATTCATTACAGAGCTCCGGTTGACTTGAAGTTCACTTTGAAGTTCAGGCTAGCCTCAAACTCACAGAAATCCTCAATACCCCAGTCTCTCATGAGCCACTGTACCTACTAGTCTGACTTTCTTGATATAGCTTCTTTGTGATCCTTATCGTCTAGTTCTTTCTGTTCATGTGTTTTGCTTGTGTAAACTTCAGAATCCTATGGAATGCTGATAAAGATCAACCCTGCCTTTGGGAAGGAGAAGAATGCTCATTAATAAAGGCTTTAGGGAGAGATGAGTTTTATAGAGAGGCCACAGTAAGAACACTGGGTGGGTGTGGGGGCAGAGCAGAGAATGAGAGCAAAGGCAGATATAAAACTGAGAAGAGAAGACATTGAAAGCAAGAGGGGGAAAGAAGGACAGATGCATTCAGTCCTCCAGCTTGTGGGAAAAGGAGAAGGGGCCTCACAATTCATACAGCTTATCTTCTTGATCAGCAATATTTTTGTGGATGTCTGAATAGAGAGAATTGTGTGTATGAGTGTGTGTGTGTGTGTGTGTGTGTGTGTGTGTGTGTGTGTGTGTGGTGTATGTGTGTTAGTAACAGTCATCTATTTATAGGCCCTAAATTATATGCCATGAGAGCCTCTCTGAGACAAGATGTGTTATTTGGCTGCCAGAAGGAGAAGCTAAAGGGAAAAGAAGCTTCTCGATTTCTTTCTTCCCTTTTGTCACTCTCTCATGTCCACCAGGTTCTACAGTTAGTAACAACTGCCTACTCTAGGGTTTAGAATGACACTCTAATGAAGGAGAAAAGAGAACTCTGCAACTCTGACCCCAGGAAGGTATGTCTCCACAGTGACCCCAAACCTATCATCTTTCAGCTGCATGGAGAAAGTTAAGATCTTTTCTAGGTCCCATATATTACCAATAGGAGATTGAGGTCAATGGGATTGTCCCACCTGAGGTCACCCAGTGAACTGGTAACAGAAGGACAGAACAGTCATCTTGTACAGTCTAGTTCACCCTCTCTCTCAATCAGGGTATGTACCAAGCCATCATTCTTATTTCCAGTTCCAACTGGTGTTGCTCACCTTGGAAGTCATGGAGATTCATTTCACTTTCCTTCTGACTTCATCAGTGCAAAGCACCAAGTCATCTTCACATGACCTTCAGGTACAGGGCATTCGGTGTTCTCTTCTAATCTCAGTTCATAGGAAATGAAACGTGGGCTTTGGATCAGACCTCTCTCTGCCTCTATGACTGGGACTCACCCAGAGCACTCAATCTTAATGCTACTTGGCTTAAAATGGAATTAGGAATAGACTATTCTTTACAAGACTATTAAGAGAGATTGAATGAGGTAATGCCGGCAAAGCACTTAACAAATGTAAGAGTGATAGGCCTTCCCTGGTTTATTATTATCATTACCGCCATCATCATTGTGCTAATGCCTTAGTGGGTGAGGAGAAGCTGTCAGTCTAAGAGCTCTCATTATGGACCTCAATGAGAAGGTGCTGTGCTTCTTCTTTCTTCATTGAAAGGATTTTTTTATACAATATATTCTGATTTCTCCTCCCCCAACTCATCACAAACCCTTCCTACCTCCCTACCCTTCCAAATCCACACCCTTTTCCTTCCCACTCTCATTAGAAAACAGACATCTAAAAATATAGAAAAACCAATATAATAATAATAATAATAAAAATAATAAAAATTTATTATTATTATTATTATTATTATTATTATTATTATTATTATTTATAAAGTAAAAGCAAACCTGAATAGGACAAAACAAATTGTATAGAAAAACAAAGAAACAAACAACAAACCAAAAGCCCCAGAAACATGTATAAATGCAGAGAAGCACACAGAAATCCCATAGAAACACAAAATTGAAAACCATAATATGTGAGCAAAAGACCTCATAGGGAAGAGTAGTATGAGGAGGAGGAGAAGGAGGAGGAGGAGGAGGATGAAGGAGGGAAGTAGAAGGAAGAAGGGAGAGGAGTGGGGGAGGAGGGAGAAAAGGAGGGGGGAGAGGAGAGGGGAGGGAGAGGAGGAGGAGGGGAAAGGAGGAGGAGGAGAGGGAGGCCAGACAAAGCATTATGAGACAAAAAACTACAACAAAGAAACGACAAGAAAAAACCCAACCATCCACAAATCCTACTGAGTTTGCTTGGAGTTGGCTATCTACTGCTGGGCACGAGACCTGCCTCTAAAGTGTGTGTTTTCCGTTGCGCAGTTGTCAGTTAGAGATAGCTCGTAGGTTAGGTATAGGGGCTTGTGTCTTCATCCCCTTCCAGCTCTGGGATCCCATGTGGCTTAGGCTTGTCCAGTTAGAGATAGCTCGTAGGTTAGGTATAGGGGCTTGTGTCTTCATCCCCTTCCAGCTCTGGGATCCCATGTGGCTTAGGCTTGTCCAGTTAGAGATAGCTCGTAGGTTAGGTATAGGGGCTTGTGTCTTCATCCCCTTCCAGCTCTGGGATCCCATGTGGCTTAGGCTTGTCCAGTTAGAGATAGCTCGTAGGTTAGGTATAGGGGCTTGTGTCTTCATCCCCTTCCAGCTCTGGGATCCCATGTGGCTTAGGCTTGTCCAGTTAGAGATAGCTCGTAGGTTAGGTATAGGGGCTTGTGTCTTCATCCCCTTCCAGCTCTGGGATCCCATGTGGCTTAGGCTTGTCCAGTTAGAGATAGCTCATAGGTTAGGTATAGGGGCTTGTGTCTTCATCCCCTTCCAGCTCTGGGATCCCATGTGGCTTAGGCTTGTCCAGTTAGAGATAGCTCGTAGGTTAGGTATAGGGGCTTGTGTCTTCATCCCCTTCCAGCTCTGGGATCCCATGTGGCTTAGGCTTGTCCAGTTAGAGATAGCTCATAGGTTAGGTATAGGGGCTTGTGTCTTCATCCCCTTCCAGCTCTGGGATCCCATGTGGCTTAGGCTTGTCCAGGCTCCATGTATGCTGCCACAGGCTCTGTGAGTTCATAAATGTGCCAGTCCCATTGTATGTAGAAAACTTAGCTTCTTTCAAGTCTTCCACTCCCATCAGCTTTTCAAAGCTTTCTGCCTCCTGAACACTTCCCTGAGTGCTAGGGACAAGGATTTGATGGAGACATCCCTAGGAGTGAGTATCTCAAGGTCTTTGACTCTCTGCACATTGTTCAGTTGTAGGTCTCTCTGTTTGTTCCCATCTGCTGCAAGAGAAAGCTTCTATGATAGCTGAGCAAGACACTGATCTATGAGTATACAGAATGTCCTTAGGAGTCATTTTATTGCTACATTCTTTTAGCAGAAAGTAGTATTTCTTTCTTTTTTTTATTTATTTTTTTTTTTTTAGGCCCATGGCCTACTTAGTCTCAGGTTTTTAGCCAAGTAGTGTTGGCCATGTGTTATGTCTCATGGAATGGAACTTAAATCCAATAATTTGGATATTGGTTTGTTACTCCCACGTGGGACTTCATTGCACCAGTGTATCCTGCAAGGCAGACCTTCTTAACAGGCATTCATAGGCAGCACACAGATGGAGACTAAGGCCGGCCACAGCTAGCAAACCAACTTATAGATAGTCTAACTGGGGATGTTTGTAACAAGGGAAAATACAAGGTGGGAGGGCTCAGAGCCAAGTGTGAGGGTCAGCCAATGTTCGGTAGGCAGGCCTGGGTCTTTGGTCTATACAGGAAACGCTTTTCTTCTACCTTCTCCCCTACAGGCCTGGGTAGGGGACAGGTGGACGGCTTGCCTCATCCTGCAGCCTGGAAGACCTTCGCATTTTCTATTCCTGTCCTCTGTCTTCCACTCACAATGCAGTTTGGATTGTGCTCAGCTTCTCCAGCATCTGTGCTAGACGTTGTCACAGAATATCTGTGCTACCTTTTTATTTGATCCAATGACTCGCGAGCAGGTTACAATTGCTATCTCAGAGATGACAATGAACTGGCATTCAGCTGTCATCTTGTGTCCTGAGGAGGGATGTCTCTTTGCTCACATTACAGTAGCTGGGGTTTTGTACACTCCCACATTCACACACACGTGGACACCACTTTTGCAAATTGCTGAAATGTTGTGTATCAAGACTATTTGCCTTAGGCTTAAGGTGAACAGTGTGTTCTTTCCTTCCTTTATAAAACATCATCAACCCTAAAAATTCAATTTAAGTGGGTATGTGAAAACCTGGACTCTAAGTGTGACAGTCCATTCTACACCCTTTTCAAACAACCCAGGGCAAGGTTATCACACATATTTAATATCACATACTTTAATCTCCTATAAAGCTTTCAACAGTAGTTAGAACTTAGGAGGTTTCACTAGTTCTAATAAATAAAGTTGATTAAACATGTGTGGGAGTGAAGGCAGGCAGGGCTCTTGGGAGGCCTCAGCTGTGTTAGTTAAATTAGTATGGGGGCCTCACAAAATTCTACATGACGCACATTACAGACATTTGCTTTATAATTCTCCAAAAGATTCTGAAAAGAAGGCATCCTCTGTCTCTATTTAAGAGGTGTGGACTGAGACTCAGTGATCATCTCAGTTCAACAAATGGGTACAAGGTAGGGGGAAAATGTGCTTCTCCCGGTTTTCTGTTCTTGTTCCTTTTTTGATATAAGTGCTGCCGTTGTCAAGCCTCCACCTTTCATGGGACTGGATTCAGCACAGTTTTCTGGAGTCCTGAAATGTGTTACTTTTCATTGGTAGAGTGGGGGCAGTTCCGGACATGCCCACACACATGCGTGGCAGAGGGCGCACAGATGTCGCTTCCCCTGGGAGTCCTTTCGGCAGTCTCAGAGCGGGGTGGGTGCCGTTGGCAGGCTGAGAGCTGGTGGGGCCTGCGTAGGAGCTGCTGAGAGCTCGGGAAGTGGGAGGGGCTTTTCTGTTACTAAGCAAGGCTCTAAAAGCGGTTGTCAAGGAAGAATCCATCCCTTCCATAAAAAGAAGTCTCTTTCCTCTTCTTGTCGTCCAGAGCTGCCATCAACAGTGAGACTGACAATTTCCCTGACCCACCAGCACTCTGGCAACTTAGAAGTCTTTAAAAAGAGGGACAGGATGGTAAGTACTCACTGATAAGTGGATATCAGCCAAAAAGTTCAGAACACCCATGATACACTCTACAGACGCAACAAAGTTAAACAAGAAGAAAGGCCCAAGAGAAGATGCTTAAATCCCACTTAGAGGGGGGGCGGGAATAGTCATGGGAGGCAGAGGGAGGGAGGGAGGGAGGGAAGCACTTGGGTGAGTGGGGGGAGGGGGAGGGGAATATGGGGGCAGGATCAGGCATGGGAAAAGACAGGGGAGAGTCCCAGACAGTCAAGAGAATGAGTGGAAAGATGCAGCTAGATGCAGCTGCTGGAGGAGGGGGGTGGCAGGATTCTCTAGAAAATCCCAAAGACCCAGGATGAGGGAGGCTCACAGGAGTCAAAGCAGGTAACCTTAGCCAAAAGGCCCAACAGTGGGGATATGGGACCTTAAGAGACCACCTCCAGTAGCCAGACAGGAATCCCAGTGGAGGGATAGGGATATCAACTGAACTACAAAACTTTTGATCCAAAATTGGTCCTGTCTAAAAGAACTGCAGAGACAAAGATGGAGAAGAGACTGAAGGAACAGCCAACCAGTGACCAGCTCATTTTGAGACCCATCTCATGGGCAGGCACCAATTCCTCACACCATTAATGATGCTATGTTGTACTTGCAGATAGGAACCTAGCACAGCAGCCCTCTGAGAGACTCTACCCAGCAGCGGATTGAGACAGATGCAAATATTCACAGACAACCGAGGGGACCAATATGGAAGAATTTGGGGAAGAATTGGTAGCCCTCAAGAAGGCAACCCCATTGAAAGACCAACAGTGTCAACTAACCTGGACCCCTGGGAGTTCCCAGAGACTAAGCCCCAACCAAAGAGCATACATGGGCTGGTCCAAGGTCCCATGACCAGGCCAGTGATGACGCCGCTTCTTTACCACATCTTGAATCTGAGGTGTAACTAACTGCAGTTCCTGGGGGAACTAAAACACAAGCATGGGGATATATCCCAAACAAACAGAAATTTGGGTTCAATTGCTGCTGCCGCCGCCACCACCACCACCAATACTACTGATGATGATGATGACAATGACGATGACTCGAGTTTGAGACCTAACTTTCAAGACTAAGTAAATTTGTAGCTAAGAATAATGCATTCAAGCCAAGCTTTCACTGAGAGAAGAGAATGGGAAGTGGAAATACATGAATACATGACAGGTTTGAAATACCCCTTAAATTCATTTCTGATTCCAGCTTGCATCCCAATAATCCCCTGCCCAGGGGATTCTCTCAGATAGGTGGAGAGAGGTGTCCTTTGGGGGTATATAAGCAGCCACAGGTACAATCACAGACTTTCAGAGTTCATGGCTTGTCACGTTCTTTCACTGTGGGTTTCCTGTTAGAATATTCCAAACAGCTCTCAGGTACCTGGGGCTGCCTGTAGTGTCTTCATTATTTCATGAAGTCTTTGCAACTGCATGAGGTTTGTCTTATTATGCTCATTTCTGCAGATGAGGCTGACAGTTATACTATTTGCTCAAAGCTCAAAAGCTTGCTGAGATGATCAGTCAAAGGCCTGCCTGAGTCCTAAACCCATAGTGCTTCAAAAGAAGCAGTTAATAGCTGCCCTTTGTGTTTGGGCATTGTGTTCAGAGCAAGCAAACATGGGGAGAATGGGACTTCCATTTATTGCTTTGGAACAACTTACATTGTGCTGGAGAAGATGTATAGACAATCAGAACATACTGTAGAATATCAAGGTGGTGGAATATGTCTGCCATCCCAGTCCTTGGTAGACAGAGGCAGGAAGAATCCAACTTTGAGGCCAGTCTGGTCTACAAAGTAAGAGTCTATCTCAAACCAACCAAATACCCCAAAGGAAGACCACAGCTACCACAACAGTAATACCAAAGGCCATTCAATGCGATATTGCTTAACAAGTACTCCAGCAGCAGAGAGAGCAAAGGGAGGAATGCCTAAACTTACCTGAGATAAAAGCCCAAAAATAAGCATGCATTTACCACCAAGCAGGGCACAGGAGAGAAGACGCGTCCTAGTCAGTGTAATCTGGAGCTGGGGGCAGTCTCTTCAATTCAGAGCAGGTTGGGCTGTCTGCTATTAATTTTACCTTTCCACTTTATCCTCTGATGGAATAGCCGTTCACCTGCTAGAAAGCCACACCCAGTGGCAATATTTAATCCTCCCTGGGTGCTTTGATCTGTTGGCTCTACCTCAAAGTCAAGAACATGACACATTGTTCAGGAGAAAATCTAGGTGTTACCCAATGGGAGGAGGTCATGGTTGGGGAGGAGTATGTCCAGAGGCTAGAGGTCCATTTTCTGAATCTTAGATATAGTATTCCAGGGATAGATGCCTGCAACTCCTGCTCTCTAGCCTAGCTTCAGATGCTGAGAAAAACAAGAGACCAGAGAATGAAAGTGTGGGAAGCCTGGGCCTGAGAGGAAAAGGAAGGTCATTTCTCCTAGATAAATCTCTGTAACACTGGACCCTGGATTGGCTCATTGATGTTGAGTTTTATAGCTAACACTTAAAGCTATAAAAAGATTTTACTTTTGAAACTCCCATGAGACAAATGTATTTTTTTTCTGTTAAGAGGCTGAGTTTTCCAGGCCTCAGCCATTGAAGTTATTGTCCTTTTGAGGCACCATTCGGACACAAATTGTCTTAGACACACACAATATAAGTCAAGGATCTTCACTTGATGCAGCCCAATCCTTGAATGATCCTTGGTTGGAGAATCTGTGGATATGGAATCCACGAAGTGAGAGGCAGCTATGGTCTACAGCAGTGGCACACATCCCTAACCGAATTCTGTCTCCGCTCTTATTATATGGAAAGCTGTTTCTGCATACCTGATCAGGATCCTTCTGCTAAACTGTGTTTAAGAAAACTATGACATACTGTGATGATTTGCATATGATTGGCCCAGGGAGTGGCATTATTAGAAGGTTGAAGTAGATGTGGCCTTGTTGGAGTAGGTGTGTTACTGTGGGTGTAGGCTTTAAGACCCTCATCCTAGCTGCCTGGAAACTAGTACTCTGCTAGCAGCCTTCAGATGAAGCGGTAGAACTCTCAGCTCCTCCTGCATCATGCCTGCCTGGACACTGCCATTCTCCCACCTTGATGATAATGAACTGAACCTCTGAACCTGTAAGCCAGTCCCAATTAAATGTTGTCCTTATAAGAGTTGCCATGGTCATGGTGTTTGTTCACAGCAACAAAATGCTAACTAAGACACATATTTTGCCCACATGGTCAGAGACCTAGGGTAAAAGATAACACTATATGGTCCAAAAATAAGTATAAATAGAATTATTCCTAATGATATTCCACTGTACTTAAAGATCAGTGTCTTTTCCAGTCATCATCAGAGAGGCTTCCTCCAGCAGCAGACGAGAATAGATGCAGAAATTCACAGCCAGATATACAGAGAGTCTAAATGGGAGGTCTCCAATAAATCCCTCCCCCCAGAGCTCAGGGAATGCCACCAAAGAGGAGACTGAAAGATTGTAAGAGGCAAAGGAGATAGAGAACACCAGGAGAAACACATCCCTCTGAATCAGCAAAGCAAGGCACAAATGAACTCAGAGGCTGAAGTAGTGAACATAGAGACTACATTGTTCTGTATCAGACACCCCCTCCCTCTGTGTGTGTGTGTGTGTGTGTGTGTGTGTGTGTATTAGCTATTAGCTTAGTATTTTTTCTTGGGACTCTGCTCCTCCTGTTGGGTTGCTGAGTCCAACTTTGATATGATAGTTTTTGCTTCATCTTATTATATTTATTTTGTCATATTTGTTATCTCTTAGAAGCCTGTTCTCTTCTGAGAGGCAGGAAAGGAGTGGACATGAAGGGAAGAGATGATGTTGAGCGGAGATGGGAAGGGAGGGAGGATTTTGGAGGAGCAGAGGAAGGGGAAATATAATCAGGATATATTGTGTGAGAAAAGAATCTATTTTCAGTAAAAGAATAGAGAAAGAAAGACATTGCGACATTGCTGGGCATAGACGACTTCAGCATTTTGAATTCCTGGATGAAGAATCTGAGTAAAGAACAAACTAAGACTTAAATCTAACCAATCAGAATCCACCAGACTTAAATGTAACCAATCAGAAGCTGCCAGTTAAGATTAACTGGACTTTCAAAGAAATCATACCACTCTGCCTCCTTTTAGCTAATCCTATTATGGTTTTTCTTTCTAGTACCAGGGATTGACCTACACAACCTTGCATATGTTAAGCTAAGGTTGTACCATTGAGCTACATCCCCAGCCCATTTTCTCATTTTCATTTAGAGATAAGGTCTCAAATTTCCAAGGCTTGTCTTGGACTCACCACATAGCCCATCCATGCCTTGAACTTGTTACCTTCCTACCAGTCTCCCAAGAAGTAGACTCACAGACAGGTCTTTACTGTCAAGCAGTGATTCAAGGCTCAGCCCTGAAAAACCAACTGATTTCTCTGCTAAAGTAGAGCTCTGAGAACATCATCTGGCTTAATTGCTTGTGGGGACACACTCTTCTTCCTGGAACACTCTGCCTAGTTTGTATTTCTTCTCTCTGTGACATAATGCTCCTGTGCCAGCTGCTCAGATAAATCCTACACTGTACTCTGGCCCTGCTGAAGCTTTGCATCTCTTTGAGATCATCAGTTGATAGCTTCGCAGAAGCAAAGGTTTTTGACAATCCCACAGCCCATGATGAACAGTTTCTGGGCCCTGTCAAGGACTATGGAATTGATTGATCTTGCATGTATAAAATCCTGACATGGCTTAATGCCCCAGGAATACCAGGGGACAGGAAGGGTTGAGATGAGGGAGGGTCTGTCTGGTGTACATGCACAATTTTAGATTCACATCTCTCATCTTTGTCCTTCATTCAGCATCCTGGCTTAAATCTGAATCTAGAAGGGGGGGGGGGTTGGTTCAGGGATTTGTGAACCCAACCAAAGCCAGCTGAATGGCTCATGGGATCTGAATCAGCCGGAAGCAACTGTTCCCAGTCCCAGAACCCATGTCTCAGTTCCACCTGGCATCGCCAATTATCTGTTCCTCTGACATAGGGTGGATTTTTCCCCCTTCTTCTTCATTCCCTCGAAATAGAACTATAATTAAATCCAAAATTATACTGGAGACTCTATCGTCATAGCAAAAGCAGAACACAATGTCTGCAGACAAAAACACTCTTTCAATAAAAATTAATTATGTGCAGCTCATGTCCCAGTCTGATGGTGGTGCGAGGAATGCATATGGAGGCGTGAGGAGGAGCTCAGCTGGGGAGCACTGCCCAGAGTGGCTCCCTCCTCCTAAAACTCCCTCTGCATAGCATAGTCCTCATCTCCATTCAAGCCATCCCCCCTTACACACACACATACATATTCACACCTTATAACAACTACTGATGAATGCTTTATTCTCATCCTTCACGGCCTGATAAGTTGCAGTCAGCCACAGATAGAGCTAGGAGAGATAAGAGGGAAAGGAGAGAAGCCAGAAAAGATTGAACTGTTGTTATCATTTAATTTTTAATTTTCAGAGGAAATATTCTCACAGTTAGGAATGTAAGAATTCAGTTGGCACCATGTGCAGCATGCTTCCTGCCATAGGGAGTGTGTAGGCAAATTGAACTCTGGGGGATGGGGGGAAGATGATGGATCCTGAAGCTCCTGTCCATCAAAATACCCATGGGACAGAAACTGTCTCTTAGGACCTGGCTCTTCATAAAATTCAGAGTCTGGGCCTGAGTACGATGTAGTCAGCCAATGTTTCTAAAAGTAGATACAACCCCTAGTAAAAGTATAGTGAAAAACCAAAGAGAAGAGGAGAAGCAGGGCAGGAGCATCTCACCTTAGGAACTACAAAGAAAAGGGTGGAGAATGTACACAAACATGCTGGGGCCAGCCCTGGCTGTTCTTGTTGGTTCTTCTTGAGGCAGTGGAGGGGGAGGAGCGCTGGAGAGGGTAAAATTTGGTCTTACTAGATGAGATATTTAGGGTTGCTGGTTAATAATAATACATTTACTTATCTTAAGTCTAAGTCACTTGGCTTCAGTAGCTGGAATTTCTGAGTTCTTCTGAAGTGAGCAACTATTTAGCACCTCATCTTAAAACAGCAGGGAATTAAGTAAAGTAGCCTTTGTCTTGATCTCCACAGGAACTGTGAGGCTCTAAAGCCCACCCTGCTAGTTGAAGTTGCTAGAAGAAAGAGGGATACTTTGAAAAGGGATTTTAGTCTTTATTTGTAAGTTCTAAAAAGTTTTCTATGAAAGTTCTCTAAGGAAAAAGGGGGGTGGGGGTTGTCTCTGATTTTTGTCCTCAGCATTTATACATCTTTCAGAATACATGATCACATGGTGAAAAGTTCATCACAAGTTTACACACAAATTCAAATCATAAATTGAATAAGAAGTTTACAACAGAGAATGTTTACATGCATATCCATTAGGAATAATTATCTGACTAAACATTCATCACCTGTTATTAGTTCTACAAGTTCATGGAGAGGTAAAAATCATAACTTTTGTGACTAAGTTATTAGTGAAGCTTTGTACATGTCAATATCTTCTGTTCTTGCACCTATTGTAAATCCTTAGTTCCCAATTATGACCGTTGGTTAATGGTTTTACAACCTCTTGGAATGTATTCTAAGTTGCAGATGACTGTTTTCTATCTCAGAAGCAATTAACTCATGATACTTGAAGACTGTCAGAGTTCTCATTGCAGTTTTGATTATTAGAGAGGACTTAATAGCAGTCCTATTATAAAAGAGCATAATAATTATTAATATAATTTTAGAAATTCTTATAGAATCATCATTAAGGATTAGGAAATCATCTATTTGTCTATATAGCACTACTACAAGTCTGTACTTCTTTGTTATTCTACAGAAATCTGCTCAAAAGGGTGGGTTAATACCTAATGATGGTTTTATATATATATATTTAATAATAACAGGAAAAGCATATTAACAGCAAGAATCTTTCCTAAAATGAAAGTCTTCTAGGCCTTGCTTACAGAAGCAAATCTGTCATTAACTTTACAGTCCATGGTGGAACCATCTCAAAAAGATCACTTGCTAGTTTTTAAGCATCTCCTTGTTGGCCCCCAGCACAAACTGAAGGAATATGAGATGGAGGTAGATATTGTGTTAGCTTTTCATTGTCTGACACATACCTTAAATACACAGTTGAGAAGGTGGACAATTTAGTTGGCCTCATGGACTCAGAGGCCTCAGTCCACAGCTCTTTAGTTCTGTTGCTGGGGGTATGTGGTGAGAAAGATAATTTTGGCAGAAAGGGCATACTGGAATAAAAATGTTCACCTATTGAAGGCCAGAGCACATAGAGAAATAGGAAAGAGCTATTATCCATTACATATGACATAACACTTTATGTAAGCACAAAGTCTTTACATTGTCTGTATAATTTTTAGGCAATTACATATGAACTGTACAGGTTATCTATTTGAATTTAAAAGTAAAACTACCAAGAACACTGGATTCATTATCAATATAAAGTTACTTATATTTATATACTTTCAGTTATTTTTAACAGAAAACTTTAAAACATTTTAAATATTTTATGTTCTGTATTTTATATTAATAATATTCCTTGTTATCATGCTACAACTTTCTGCATCCCTTTAATTTTAGTCTATATGTTTACCTTAAAGTATATCTTTGGCAGAATGCAAGTTGGATTTTGTTTTGTTCTCCTATTTGATAATCTCTGCATTTCATCTATACTGTTAACTCATTTAGATTTAATGTAATTTAGCTCTGATTGTTTTTATTATTTCTTTTGTTTCTGAGATTATAATTTCATCACTCAGTCTGATTTTTTAAACTTAGAAAATGTAAGCTAATTGAAAATGATTGTTTATGTTTGTGGAGTACAATGGGATAATTTAGCTCATGTATGTGCCAATCAGCCTAATTAATATTTTCTTCAGATTGAACATTTATAATTATTTGCGCTTGAAGCTTATGTATTCCTCTCTTTTAAAAATTGAAATATTTTGTAAACTACAGTTTCTTTATCATACTATATATCAGTAGAACTTACCCTTATCAAAAGTCACATTTTTTACTGAAAGTTAAATTAATTTATTATTTCATTATTGATACACATGAGTGTAAGCACATGTGTTCATGAGCACACACACACACACACACACACACACACACACACACACACACACACAAGCATACCACTGCATACACATGGAGGTCAGATGATAGGCTTGTGAAGTAACTTCTCTTCTTTCTCTCTTTCCATCTTTGCATGGATTCTGGAGGTTGAGCTCAGGACTCCAGACTTAGAAGGCAAGTACCCTTACCCAATCAATCATACCAGTAGCTTTGGAATTTTTTAAGTTAAAAATTTGCAAACATCAAAACCATAAAGTATTTATGAATAAATCTCACCAAGTTGTGCAATTCCACTTTTATGTGCCATAAAACAATACCAAAGCAAATCAGGAAACCCTAATAATTGAAACTAACACCATGTGAATGTACTGAGTTATTATATACATGCAAACTCCCCTTAAGAAAGCTAGAGGTTCAATAAATTTCCAAGCAAAATTTCATCAGGGTTGTATGTACTCATGTGTATACCAATTGGCTAGCCAGATCTAAAACTTATGTGGCTGTAAGCATTGAGAAAGAAAGAACACTCTGGAAACTGAAACCTGGGTTCTAATGTGTCACATCCCACTATAAGGTACTAAATCCCTTGTGATGTTGGAATAAACAAGTAGTTATCTACAACAGAATACAGTTCAGAAGAAGGGTACATACAAGCTCACTTGAATCCTGAAGGGGACAATACCATATTTTGTTTAAAGTTCAGAAGCAGGGCATACAGGTTGTCACTTGAATCATGGAAGGGACTATAATTGCCCGCAGTTACTTCGAACAGGTCACCGGGTTACCAGCAAGGAAAGCTGGGGCTAGAAGGACAGGATGGTGAGAAAAACATGAAGCCAAGACTATATTTCCTGTTCAAGGCTCAAAGTTTAATGGGGGGTCTCCAAATATACATAGGCAGGGGGAAAACCCTTCCGCCAAAGGCTTGAGACTCTTGTAGAACCGCAGAACCATGCCTCCCCAGCCATTGTCTCTCTCTGCAACTGAAAGCTAAAAGCAAGCTCGTTCTTACCAATTTGCTTTTGGTCATGGTGTTTTATTACAACAACAGAAAAGCGACTGAGAGACTTGGTGAGGAAAACGTGCTAAGTGGTGCTGAGTTAATTAGAAATCTAATTGAGAAAAAAAATGCATTTTACTGTAACTTACACCATACACCAGAGGTCAGTTCAAAAGGATTATAGGTCTAAATATGAAAAGCAAGAATAAAAAATATGCAACACAATGCTATTAATGATACTCTGCTATGCTTGCAGACAGGAATCTAACATAACTGTCTCCTGAGAGACTTCATCCAGCAGATGGAGGCAGAAGCAGAGACCCACAGGCGAGCATCAGATAGAGCTTGGGGAGTCTGTGGAAGAGTCAGGAATAGCAGTAAGCAAGCCAGAAGGGTCAAGGACACCACAAGAAGACTTACAGAGTCAACCAAACTGGGACCATGGAGGCTCACAAAGCCTGGGCCATCACCCAGGGAGCATGCAGGGGCTGGACCTAGATCCCCTACATACTGTGGCAAATGTGCAACTTGGTCTTCATGTGGGTCCCCTAACAAGTGGAGTGGGGCTTATCTTGGTCTTTGCTCCCTGCCCTTCCTCCTCCCCCTTCCCCCTTTCCCTTATCTGAACTTCCTGGTTGGGCCTCAGTGGGAGAGGATGTGCCTAGTCCTGATGGGGCTAGATGTCCAGGGTGGGGTGATACCTAAGGAAGGAGTTCCTTTCTCTGAGGAGAAGGGGAGGGGGCAATGGGGGAAGGGACTTGTAAGGGTGGGACTGGAAAGGAAAGCTTGGGGGGGGCAGTGATTGGGATGTAAAGTGAAGAAAAATAAATAAATAAATAAATAAATAAATATAGGAAAAAAATCTAGAAGCCATTTGGAAGCATTTTCATCATCCTGACACTGGCACTGAACTGGTGGAAAATTAAATACCTTGACATAAAGGAAAGACATGATAAATTGATATTTAAAAATTAATTACTTATATTCATAAAAGAATATGGCTTTAGTGGTATACTCCAAGCCCTTTGGAGGTAGAGGCAGGAGGATTTTACAAGTTAAGGTCAGTCTGGTCTACATAATTCTAGTCTAGCCCAGGGTACATAGCAAGACCCTATCTCATAAAAATAAAACAAACAAAAATATCCAGAGGAAAATAAACTAAGAGAAGGGGCAGGGAACCAGAGAGCAAGAGAACTTATGTAAAATATTCTTCCATATCTTTTATAACTCCAGATTACAAAAGAAATCACCTAAAATCCTACGGAGTTGCCCTCCTCCTCAACTTCTTCCAGTCTTACCTTATTTAACCATGGGGGTCCCCAACTTCAATCCAATGGTTGGATGTAAGTATCTGTTTCTGTCTCAGTCGACTGCTTGCTGGGCCTCTCAGAGGGCAGCCATGGTAGGCTCCTGTCTGTAAGCACACCATAGCATCAGTAATAGTGTCAAGTCTTAGAGCCTCCCCTTGAAATGGGTCCCAATTTGGACCTGTCACTGGACCTCCTTTCCCTCAGTCTCTCTCCATTTTTGTCCCTACAGTTCTTTTAGACAGGAACAGTACTGGGTCACAGTTTTTGACTCTGGAATGGCAACCCCATCCTTCCACTTGATGCTGTCTTTCTACTGGAGGTAGATTCTTGAGGCTCCAAAAACTGGGGAGGCCTGGTGGGGTATGCATGTGTGAGGGTGGGGATATCCTCTTGGAGTCAGGGGAGGAAGAATGGGATGAGGAACTGTCAGAGGGTGGACCAGGAGGAGGATAACGACTGAACTGTAAAAATGATTAAAGATAATAATAATAATTATAATAATAATCAATTACAGTCAAATCAATTGATTATCCAAAATCAATTACAGTCAAAAAATTGAATAAAAGCACTGAACAAGAATTTCACAAGAATGTCAACATGTTTTATGAGCATTTGAAAAGAAAAAGAGCTCATATGTACCCCCAGAGTGATGAGGTTTTGTCTATACATCCAGAACGGCTGAGATTGAAACTCCTGTAGAATCAGGGTTTTGTGTGGAGCATTGTACGTGAGACTGGATTGCTATCACTTTGGGTAGCATCTACTAACGATGCATCACACAGCCCAGACATTCATCCCTTGCTAGGTGAGACAAACACGCCAGTCTGTGAGCACCAGGAGTTTCATGACTTAGAGCCTCATGTGTTTAGAGCATCTAGTCACCTGAAAACATAATCAATCCAGAATAGACCTAAAGCGGACAGGATAAATGTTACTATGTTCACAGGGCAGAATGTTTGCACAGACTTGCTATTCAAAGCAAATTGGTGAATATCAAAGTTAAGCATGAGCGAAAGAAGGTAAGTACAGAAGCATATGCATTATATATATGCATTTTATGTATATGTTTTCATCCATGTGACTTCATCCTACATCATGCTGTTAGAAAATAGGAATGGGGATGCTCTGAGGCAGAGGTGGGAGGTGTCACAGTTGGAACTTTGTGAGCAGAAAATGGTCTATTTATTCATCTAGGTAATTATTCAAGAGGAGCTTCTAAAATATAATATGCCAAACTTAGCATTTGTAAAGGCTTTATAATTATATAAGACTGTCCATTAAAGTTTGTTTGGGGGGATGGGTATGAAAATCGAGTCTTACTACATAGCCCCAGCTATCCTCGAACTGTGAAATCTAAACTGATCAGAAACTTATACAGCTCCTCCCACTGTCTAAGGCTCCTGAATGCTGGGATTATGGATTATAAATATGCGCTACCACTCTTGTCTTTAATATTTTCAACGCAGAGAGTCCTCATGAGACTGTAATCTTCACATTTAAGGAAATGAAAGCCAGAAAGGAATTGAGTCTGAAGTTGATAATGAGTTCTGATAAGCACTATAAGAAAGTCGAGTGGTTGGGGAGGTGGTTCAACCAGCAGAAAAGAAACACTTGCTGTCTAAGCATTCGCAAGTATAAGGACCTAAGTTCAAATCTCTACCACCCACATAAAAAGTATGCCTACATGCCTGTAACCCCAGCACTGTAGTGAGCAGACAGGAGGATTACAGTCAGCCTAGGTCCAAGCTAAGTGAAAGACACTGTCTCAAAGGAGGGAGCTAAGGAATAGGATGACTAATGTCCTCTTCTGGTGAATGCGCACACATGTGCACATGAGCACAGACACATACACACACAATCACTCACATGCATACACACACACACACACATACACACACACACACATGAAAATAGGAAGCAAACAAAAATGCTAGCTAATAGACAGTGTTTAGCTGGTGTGATTGGAGATCATACACAAACTGTGATCTTAGTTCCAGAAGCTTTAGCACTAAAAATATCTTCTTGTCTTTGTTCTGTTAAGATACTCTTATAAGGCATGTGCTTTATGCACTGTTGTCAATGAACTTGGCAATAAGATTGTTGATTGCTGGCTGGGGGTGGGGGGTATAGCTCCAGCTCCTGAGCCATAACCTGGATCCCTGACACTTTCTAACACTGAGAAGGATTCTGTGTAAGTGAGAGGTGGGGGGCTTCTGGGTCAGGTCTGTCACTCACTCCTTTATTCCTTTACACTTGGTAAATATTCAGCAGCCAATGTGGAGATGCTGTGTGTCAGCAGTGTTGCCGATAACAACTGTGACACACACTCTTGGGCTACACAATCTGGTATGTAGGTTTCTACCAGGCAGCTCAGCAGTATCCTCAGTGAAGCAAGAGGCATGCTGGTTTGGGCTTTTAATCCTCCCTGTCCTCTGTTTACCAAGATGGTCTTAGGGGAACCTTCTAGAACCCTCCCTCCAGCCACCTGGCAAGGAAACAGTCTTGACTTCAGGACTTAACTCAGAGCATCAACATTGTCCTGTGATATGGTTGAGAGAACACAGGGACGTTAGTGTCTAGAAAAGAATTCTAGTCAATGCTATGAAATTTCCATAATCTAACTTTATGTCATAGTTCCATACCAGCCCTTTATCATCATCGGCCAGAAGAAGTTCTTATTGGTATATTTGTCATTATGAATGTTATGTGCATGATCGTGGGAATTTGTCACCAAGGCAACAGAAGGAGGCACGATGTTTAGGAGAGATGTTACCTATTACAAACCCCAGGACTGATTCTGGAAAGGACATGCTTCAGACCCAGAGCCTCAGTGCCCTCTCCTAATCATGGCATTCAAAGTCATATTGAAAACTGAAGAGATAATGTGTGTGTGTGTGTGTGTGTGTGTGTGTGTGTGTGAGAGAGAGAGAGAGAGAGAGAGAGAGAGAGAGAGAGAGAAAGAGAGAGAAAGAGAGAGAGAATTAATATTCATATTAATCACTGGCATCTGTGCAGTTTGGTCCATTCTGTATATTATTCATGTTAGGTTTTAGTTAATAAAACTTAATCACTGTTTCAACACACGCGCGCGCACACACACACACACACACACACACACACACACACACACATACATACTCCCATTTCCCATAAGACAAGTGGGAGTTCTTTGTCTCAACATATCACGCATATATCCCGGGCCTACTCACAGAGGAGTTCATGGTTCATCAGGGATGAGCCACCATTGACATTTCGATCAAGCTGACCCATGGTATTACGCAAAGAAAAGTGTGTCGTGCCTTACCCTCATCTCCGAGATAATACATTCTAGCTACTGTAATTCCTCCAGCAAAAGTGGGGTGATTTGCTACCCTATGTCAGACAGCACACCTGTTACAGCTCTACCCTAGGGCCCACCCTCCTCTACTGGTAGTGAGACCGCACACAACCTCTAACCTATGTCTACCAATCCAGCTTATGAAAATTGAGATGTTCATTCTAAATGTGCAAGAGCCCGTGTCCAGCAGTGGAATCTTCTCATCTTACCCACCCCACTTTCCTACACGCCATGTTGTATCTTTCTAGAAGGCCACTGTGCTAATAGTCTCGTGATATATATTTGCTTATCTGTTCTTTATACTAGCAAATTTTAGTCAAGGTGACTACCACCAAGACAGCTCAGATCTCAATATGGTGTCTCTTAAGACCCTGTTGGCTTGTCCACAAAGGATCCCCTTATAACTAATGACATTGAGACGAAGCCACCCTGTGGAGGAGCCATGCACACAGACATAATCTGAGGACTTTCATATTGTTAGATAAGTACCTTACCAGTTCCATTGCATTCCTGATAGAACACTCAGATGCGAAGAGAGAGGTGACACAGCCTGTAATTCAAAACTCACAATGAGGCTGTTTCTATTAACACTACCTGGGAGGTTTAATTGTCAAGCCTCAGGAGGTAGCTGGGTCAGAGGAGGTGCTTAGCGTTTCCTAGGGCAACCTGTCTTTCTTCTCACTGACTGAGTCAGGGGTGGCACAATGAGGTCTGAGAAAGGAAGGCACTATGCAAGGAAACAAAAGCAGAAATGTCCCATGGAAGCAAAGAAAACCTTCTATGGGTTTCTGAGAAGAGGCCTGATATGTAGTGTACAGGGGGTCTTAAATGTTAAGGCAGAGTTCCCTGTGCTCAGTGGAACCACAGGGGTCTGACTTCATAACTGTTCCCAGCTTCTGTAGACTCATCTGGTGAAATTCAAGAGAAAGCCAAGACTTGAGCTATATATGGAAATGACTAGAAAGCACTCGGTATTAAATCTGGCTGAGTCTATTACCACAAATGAAAGGCCATGCAAATTCTAAGACTGAGTGAAAGAAATCCTAAGTAGAATTCCAGGGAGATGGCCAAGGTCATTCAGGATGCTGGAGTCCGAGGCTGTCAACAAGTTTTGTAAATACCTGAAACGCTACTGGAGAGTCCAGAGCATAGCGCTTTAATCTAAGCTCACTGAATAATCAAATGGTCTCCACAGAGAAAAAAATTAGTTACACATGCAGAGAAAGATGTTAGTTGAGAATAATGTTGACAAATAATAAGGTTCTGAAAAACTGAGGCTGGTTGCCAGCCTCAAGGAGAAAAGGAAAGACTTTGGTACTGGACCAGCTAGGAGAGCATTTACCCCCAACTGTCCTCTAGGATCTGGCATGGGCTGGATGCCAGTTGCCTACCCCTGGGAAATCAAGCAAGCATTAAAAGCCCCAAAAAAGATGCCCCGAAGCAAGCATTTGGGAGATAACCGAAAGGAAGGCATTAGGCTGAGTTGGAAACATTGAGAACAGAGGGTATGAACACCCTTGAACTTCCAAAGCAGCTCTCAGTAAAGCCCTGGACCGATTGCCAAGACAGGCAGAACACAAGCTCAGGAGAGCTCTGGGCCCCCAGATAGAAAAGACATTGTTTTCTGAGACAGGGTTTCTCTGTGTAGCCCTGAAACTCTGTAGACCAGGCTGACCTCGAACTCAGAAATCCGCCTGCCTCTGCCTCCCAAGTGCTGGGATTAAAGGCGTGCGCCACCACCGCCCGGCCCACTTCCTTTCAATACCAAGAAATTTATATAGGATAAGGTTATTCCCCATATATTTATTGCCAAATGTTGAACTCAATCAGTTATCTAATAATAGAGACATATTTATAGGTGTTTTAAAGTATTTAAATTATTCCATGATTATAAAACTGCTAACAACATGATATGAAATAACAAAATCAGGAAATGAAAATTCTGGAAAATTTATGTGTATGCCAAGATGTTCACAGATAATTGCCTGGAAGTTATATGTTGATTCCAAAGGAAAACATGTAACACACTACACTAGAGAGTCAAGGAGACAGCTCCTTAATCAAGCAGACTCACCTAATGTCACTAATAGTGAGATAATCCAACATCCTCTGTCCCCTGACTTGGCACTGTAAGAGAGTCAAAAAGGGACCTACGGTGATTCTTGCCAAACAAAGTTTAACGTGAATCCAGTCATGAGAAAACAATTGAGCAATTTCTAATTAAGAGGCAATAAGCAGTATGGTTGGCGGGGACTCTTTCATCTGTCAGCGTTATGAAAGACCTGTTTGTTTTGTTTTGTTTTGTTTTTTTAAAGAGATGTTTCTTCACGGAAAGAGATTAGAAAGATATCAGTTGGATACAATACTCGAACTTTGATTGGATTTTAATCAAAGGAATGAAAACAGTAGTATGAGGTGGAGAAGGAGAATGAGTGCGAGCTGTGGATTGTTGGTGTTCAGACACTTGACTCACTCCTCTTAGAAGACACAGGAATGCTGGGGATATGTTGGCATCTTAAGGTCTTTATTTTACTTTCAAACATCTGCTGAGGGTGGAGATGGGAGATGGGGCCTGGAGAAAGCAACGGGCAAACGTGGATTGGTGAAACAGGGGAACAGAAATGGCTCTCCATTGGCATCTTCTCTAAATTACTTTGAAACTTTAAAATAAAATAATACTGAGGATTTTTTTTTCAGGGGACAAATGTATGTGCTACCCAGCTGGATAATCTGAATTTTATTTTTTTAGGATCCACATAGTAGGAGGAGAACACTGACTTTTGCAAGTTGTTTCTCTGACCTCCATACATGAAATGTGACAGGTGCCTGTGTGCACACATGAATGAGTGATTGCACAGATTAGTAAATACGTGCAATAAAAATTCAAAATATCAAGAAAAATTAGGTCACAAGAATATAGTGGAAATATTAGCATGAGCCATTTGTAGTTGTCCTTTATTGGTTACCGTCATAAAACACCAGAAGCTGGGAAAGTGTATATAGAAAAGAGGTTTATTTGGTTTAGAGTCTGTGAGTTCAAGGACACAGTAGCTGTAGTGACTTGGCTCTGGGAGGGCCTAATGGTAAAGGACATTATGGTAGGAGTGTCTACAAGGGAGCAATCTCATGGTAAAATGGAAAGCCAGTGTGAGAAGAGAGATCCTGCTTGTTCAATGTTTTACAATGTCTCACACTTAAGGAAGCAACAGGGGTCCTATGAAAACTACACTCACCCCTTCCTGGGATCCTCTAGCACCTCCAATGACCTCTCTATAGGTGAGTATCTTTCTCCCCATGCCAGTGCCAGGGATCAAATTTTTGCTAGGAAAAAAAAATTAAACATCAATATACAACCATGTGAAATACATGCATGCCTGTTGTTCGTATGTGAATGCACGTGTGTGTGTGTGTGTGTGTGTGTGTGTGTGTGTGTGTGTGTGTGAATGGATGAGCAGTTGTGGTGGCCCAAACTTGCTGTCAGCCATCTTCGCAATGGTTCTTCTTCATTCTCTGAGATGACATCTCTCAGTCAAACGCAGAACTCATCTTACAGCTCGCCTTGCTAGCCAGCTTATTCTGGGGAATCCCTCGTCTCCACGTTCTGAGGCTGAAACTTTAGGAGAGCTTCCAGGTGCACCTGACAGTTACATGGTTTCTGGGGATCCAAACTCTCATCTTCATGCCTCTGTAGCAAGCACTTTGACCCCTGAGCCATCTTCCCAGACTCTTCCACCTTATGTTGTGAGATTCTGTTACTAAACTTGGAGTTCACTATTTGTCTGGATTAGGTAGCCAGCAAGTCCCTGGGATCTCCTGGTCTTGGCTTCCCTGGTGCTGGGATTACAAGCCACTGTGCAGATGGTAGCTTGTCTCCTATATGTGTGCTGGGGATCAAACTTAGAACCTCGTGCTTGTGTGGCGAGTACTTTACTCACCGAGCCTTCTCCTGCCCCAAATATTCACTCTTAGCATTCCTAAAGTAATAGCTCATACTTGTGCTAATAAGAGCTTTAATTTCATTGAATTGTAGAAGAAACCTTATTAGGTTTCTAACATCAAAAATGAGGAGCCCGGGGCACAGACAGGTTAAGTGTCTGGTTAGTATCAAATAGCAATTACAGGAACCAGAACAGAACTGTCTGCCTGACCAAAGTTTGGCTGACAATCCCTCCTCCATTCTGACTCGGTGGCATCATCAGACATCCGGACCCTTTGCAGAAAATGAGTTTTATGCTTGTGTTTATGAATATAAGTGTGTGTCTGTGCGTGTCCATATATCTACTTCCTGCCTCAAAGTATAAATGGATTTTTTTATAAATTAGGAAGAAAATACCTCAATATGGAAATGTGCACTGAACACTATCGACCTAATAGCTAGGAAAATTAACAGGTAATTTTAAACCCCCTGTTACTCAGTCTTATCATTTAAATTCATTACTGTAATTCAGTATCTTATTCAACTCATATATATATAACACATTGACAGTTTTGAAATGAAAATGATCATTTTGAAATCATTTATAAAACTGCCGGAGTATGTCTAGACCCATATTATAATAGTGAACAGAGCATACGGCAGCTTACTGGAGTGCCCCTCTTAGATTTCAGAATGCTTTTAAAGTTATTATGGGGTCTCCATTGGCCTGGGAAAATCATTAACATGGTTGGAGCCAGGGGTGGGTGCCGCAGGACGGAGCGCTCTCTGAGCTTGTGCTAGCTTCACACTCTGGAATGTTTTCTTTTAAGTACATGGCTTGATTCCCACCTTGCCTGTGTCATCATGGAGGGCAGAATGTGTGCGTCTCTTTAGTATGCTGGTGAGTGGGGAATTTGGCTTTTTAGGAAACCAGACGAAAATGGTTTCCATTGATCAGGAAGCTGAATTAAGAGAAGGAGGGTGAGCAAACCCCACCTAAGAGAAAATAAACAGAAAATTATCTTAGCTTCCAGAGCGAGATGCTGCTGGCACTGACTGCCTAGGGGGAGGCAGGGTGGCAGAATGGTTAGAACCATGGACCCAAGTACATGCTCCATGTACGTGAAGATGTCAAGAGGAAGCCCCCCTTTCATATATACCAATAATTTAGAAGACTACAATAAAGCACTGTTTCCCATAGGATAGCTTTATGAATTTAAGTTTAATTCTAAATCATTAATCAACAATAAACTACATTTCCCAGGAAGTTTAATAACAGAATGTAAAAGGATGCAGGATTAGGAGTTGGCTCAAATCAAGGTTGGTGGTCTCTGTGCGAACTTGGCAGCTCGTCTAACCTTGTTCACCCTCCATTTCCTCATCGGAAGAGTAATAAATTTTTGAAAAGATCCCACTTTAATGTCACCTATCTTTGGTATTTGAGGGAAAGAGAGCCCCAGTGATTGATGAAGGTCACATCTCAGGGAACCTCAGGAATATTTTCTTTCTTTCAAAGTTATGAGAGGCCCCGAATCTTCAACTGCACAGTATATCTGGCATTTCATACGATCAAGACTGGTGAAGTCTATGGTTGGCCATTGGATGGCAGTAGACAAAACATGCCAGAAAAAAAGATAAAATGTTCTTCGTATAGTTCTGCCCGAGCTACCAGGGCCTGATATCTCAACTGGCGAAGTACAAGAACTGAGTGCTGAGCCTTTGACAATTGCTACGTCTCCTTGATAGATTCGGTACCTTCAGGACAGTAAAACAGGCAAGCAAGGCAGCAAGCAACAGGCAGACAGAAGGATAACCACAGCAAAGGGTTCCTATCCACTGTAAGCACCAGAGTTCACACTAGACGACTTTGGACAACAGGCAGAGCTTGTTAGTGGTAATTTCTTTTCCTTTACAACCTGTATTAATGGCTTTGTTTACTTCTCTTACCGAGTATCTGACAAGATACTTGTTAACTTTTGGCTTCCGGTTTGAGGGATTGATCCCATCAGGATGGGGAAGGGTGGTGGTAGTAGCCTCTCACAGCTGGTCACATTGTCCTCACAGATAGGAAGCAGAGAGTGCTGAGGAAGGAGGCCTAGGCTATCAGACTTGAAAGGCCGAACCCCAACATGTGACTTCCTGCAACAGGGTTCTACAACCTTCCAAAGCTGCACTATCAGCTGATGACATGACCCTGTGAGAGATATTTCACATTCAAACACCAACCCAGCCCAACACAAGTGCCCCCGTACTGTGTTGCTATTTTGAATATCTTTAGATAGTCTCCCCATAAGACCTGTCCTAGTAAATAGAATCAGTCCACCCCAATATAAACAACATTTCTCATAGGTAGCAGAGAAAGAACTAGATTGAGATTATTGATGAGAGGTTTATGTCATGAGAGGGTTGAATTTAATAATTTGACTTGAGAAAACTTTGTAAGAGAGATTTTTAGAGAAGTTGACCTCTGAGCGATGCAGTAGGCCTCAAAGTGCATTTACATATATCCTCAACATAACAGGTTTAAACATCTCATGTTTAGCATTTCTACAATGGTTCATGGGCCACTAAACCAATGCCCAGCTATATATCCAACACTTCTATGCAATGATATTTATTGATATAAATTGTCACAGAGGTGAAATGGTCCAGAACTGGTGAGCTGTGTCTCTTGGTGTATTAGTTTGGGTTTTACTGCTGTGAACAGACACCAATGACCAATGCAAGTTTTATAAAAGACATTTACTTGGGGCTGGCTTACAGGTTCAGAGGTTCAGTCCATTGTCATCAAGGCAGAAACATGGCAGTATCCAGGAAGGCATGGTGCAGAGGAGCTGAGGGTTCTACATCTTTATCCAAAGGAAGCCAGGAACAGACAGGGCATCTTCAGGCATTTAAGAGGAAGATCTCTAAGCCCAACCCTACAGTGACACACTTCCTCCAACAAGGCCACACCTTCTAATAGTGCCACTCCCTGGGACAAGCATATACAAACCATCATATTCCACTCCCTGGGTCCCCATAGGCTTGTTCAAACATGAGTCTATGGGGGCCATACCTAAACATAGCATAATGCAAAATACATTTAGTCCAACTTCAAAAGTCCCCACAGCCTATAGTTTTCTCAATAGTGTTAAAAGTCCAAAGTTCAAAGTCTCTCCTGAGATTCATCCAATCACTTAACTGTAATCCCAAAAGCAAGACAGGAAACCAGCTGGGCAGTCTCCAAACTCTGCATCTCCATGTCTGATAAAAAAGCAGTCTTCAGATCTTCAACTCCCTTTTCATCTTTGTTGACTGCAACAAGGTTCTTTCTCCTGAGTTGGTTCCACTCCCTGTTAGCAGCTTTCCTGGCAGGCATCCTGTGTCTCTGGCATCTTTAATATCTTGGTGTCCCCAAGTCAACTTCAACTTCACAGCTTCTTGTTCCAATGTCTGAGTTCCACACATGATCTTCTGTGCATCTCCAAAGGGCTGGTGTCACTTCTCCATCTCTGCCCTCTGTAGCACTCTAAGTTCAAGTTGATCCATTCTGCTGTCACTGCTGTTCTTGGGGTCATCCCATGGTACTGGCATCTCCAATATGCTGGGGTCTTCCACTGCAACTAGGCTTTACCAAAGCCTCTCATAGGCTCTCTTCATAGTACCAAGCCTCAACTCCTTTGCATGACCCCTTCAGTCCTGGACTGTCAACTCCAACTGAGGCTGCACTTTCACCAATGGCCTTCCATGGCCTCTCACAGTGCCAAGCCTCAGCTGTTCTTCATGATGCCTTCATGCCTTCAAAGCCACTACTACCTGGGTGACTCTTACACATTACCAAGTACAGCTGCAGCATGAGGTACAACCTTTGCTATATCTGGAATACAGCTTCTTTGTGCTCTCAGAAAACACTTCCCAGAAGATTGCACCTCAGTGATGCTGGTTTCTTCTTAATCACCAATAATTTCCTAGCTCCAGCTAACCAGAATTAACTGTTCCACTAGTCTCCTTCACCTCTTGAATATAAAGCCAGAGACACATGGCCTAAGCTGCTGAGTTCTGCTGTTTGCAGGAGCTGGAACATTGACCCCCTTGTTCTATTACCTTATCACTAGCTTCCTTTATTCCAACTCCTTCATTGCTTAAGCTTGGTTGTCCTGGATCTTGCTCCATAGACTGACTTTGAATTCAGAGATCTGCATGCCTGTCTCCTAAGCACTGGGATTAAAGGTGTGATCCACCAAACCTGGATTTAAGTTTTTCTTCACCTAGAATTTGCTCTGTTCTAGGCTGGCCTTGAAATCAGAGATCTGCTTATCTTTGTCTCCTGGGATTAAAGACTTGTACTACCACGCCTGAACCTAAATTTAGCTGGGAGGAATCTTGCCTCAAAGTCACTACTTCCTTAATTCAGTTTAATATCCTTGAATTCAGCTCCATTTCACTTCCTGGTGTCCCTTTAATGCTCAATATTTTGTATGTTTCCTTTCTCAGCTTGTTATGTTTGTTCAAAATGTTTTTCATCAGACTTAACCAGAGAACAAAGTCTCTGTTGGGCTTTTTTGAGACTTCCTTTGTCAATACAATTAATATACATCTCTTTTCCTTAGCCTTAGGCAGTCTCTTCAGAAAATGAAAAAAACAGCCATGTTCTTCACCAAAACATCACAGAAACAGTCTCTCAACCACATATGAAAGTTCTCCACTGAAACATTTTGGGTCATCAGGCCTACACAGTTCAAATGACCCTCAATACCACTGTCTTCCATATTCCTACTAGACGGGCCCACTAAGCCCCACTTAAAGCATTCCATGACTTTCCAAATCCAAAGTTCCAAAACCCACATTCTTCCAAACAAAAGCATGGTCAGGTCTATCACAGCAATACCCTACTTCTGGTACCAACTTCTGTATTAGTTTGGGTTTTACTGCTGTGAACAGACACCAATGACCAATGCAAGTTTTATAAAAGACATTTACTTGGGGTTGGCTTACAGGTTCAGAGGTTCAGTCCATTGTCATCAAGGCAGAAACATGGCAGTATCCAGGAAGGCATGGTGCAGAGGAGTTGAGGGTTCTACATCTTATCCAAAGGAAGCCAGGAACAGACAGGGCATCTTCAGGCATTTAAGAGAAAGATCTCTAAGCCCAACCCTACAGTGACACACTTCCTCCAACAAGGCCACACCTTCTAATAGTGCCACTCCCTGGGACAAGCATATACAAACCATCACACTTGGTATCTTTCTGTACTTTATGTTGCCAACTAGGAGGCTACGTGGTGTGCAACTGAGATGCTTCATGGAGAGATACAGGAATCAGTATACATTGTCCTTGGATGTTCCTCCTTCCCAATACCCAATATCTCCATGATATTAGCCATACAGTAAACAGGGAAAGGTGGGAGCCTGCTCTGACCTAGCACAATGGCAAATGAAGCATAAGGTAGTAGACTGAGCAGCAGGGAAAGTTCAGACAGCTACTCTGTCTTGGTAACAGCTGGAGCATTTACAAACTGATGGCCTAGAGCTGAGCCATCTTTGATGTGTGTGCACTGCATGCATGGGTGTGTGTACCTGCACAAGCACATGTGTTTGTTTGAATATGATGGGTGATCGAGTCAGGCAGAGACACATGTGTATGGATGCCAGAGACTGATGTTGATATTGAGATTTTGCTCTATTGCTCTATGCCTTATTTTTTCAGACAAGATCTCTCGCTAAATTGGAGTTTACCTATTTGGCTAGAATACCTGGTCAGCAAGCCCTGAAATCCTCCGGTCTCCGCCTCCTCAGTGCTCGCTTTTGTATATTCTGCTGTACCCGGCTGTTCACGTGGATGCTGGGGTTCTGAACTCAGGCCATAATGTTGTCATAACAAACACTTTCCCGACTGAGTGTCCCCATCCTCAGAGCCTTTCTCTTTCAATGAATGCATTGTTTACTTTTCTCATCACTGTGGCGCACTACACAAGAAGAAGCCACTGAAGAGAGGAAGGACTTCCTTAGATTCATTCTGAGGTACAGTCCATCCCAGGGAGGAAGGCGCAGAAGTGGGAAGGGCCCAGAGGTACAGCAGAGGAACTCTGGGAGACTTGCTCACGGGGATCAGGAAGCGGAAGGCAGACAGGAAGTGGATCTGCTCTATAAGCCTCAGTGTCTGCCCTACAGCAACTCAACTTCCTAAAAGTTCTACAAACTAGAGACCATGTGTTCAAACACATGGCTTTTTATTTTTACATCTAAATCATTGTGATGCATATTTTATTCGGTGTATAATGGCTCCTTGGATTCATCTCCACCTTACAGCCTGGGCAGGAGGACATCTCCGTTAGGGTAATCCTTGACCGTGAGAGCTGAGGGCACCGTGACAGGGTAGCCATCTTTGTTGGTGTTCTAGATGGCTGTGTCTGGCATCTTCTCTGCTGTGGCACAGTGTGCTTGGACTTTATTGGGATTGGCCCCTTGTCGAGCATGAAAACTGGTTTCCTTTTTCCTGCCAGAAGAGCTGGCTCTCGCATTCACCATAGTTTATGGGTCTGCTGGATCCAGCTCAAATGCGCCTCAGCAGAGTCTGTCTCCAGGGAGGGAGCAGCCCTTGAGAAAGGGCAGTTAGAGATACTGCTTGTTTCAGATCCATATTGGCATCTGGGACCAGGTAAAGAAGGGGCAGGGATGAGGCCAAAACCCACAGCCCCCATACAACCCAATTATGCAGCTAAGTAGCTTTCCACAAGGCGTTTCACTGGCAAAAGCAGTACTTGCAGGAGGCTTTCTTGAGGCAAAAGCTGGGGGTGGAGGATATAGGTCATTTAGCCTACTTGCCAAGGCTAGAAAGGTAGGTGGTAGGATTGGTGCCATCCAAATTTCTAAGACTACATTTATCTCTTTGGCTCCATTTCATCCCTGCTATCACCCTTAGATAGGAGCAGGATGGGATTAAAGCTCAGAAAAAAATGTTTTGTAGGAGATAACTAGTAACTTATTCAGTCGAGTTTTCTTTACTGATCCCAGCATCATGGATATCATTCACTTTTGCATAGTATGGTAGGCCATATGTGACACTCTCCCAGCTATATCTTGAGGGAATTCCCCACCACCCAGAATAGCTACTGTCACCTGGCAAGGGTACAAAAAGAAGGTGCTGTATAAGGCTGGAGAGATGGCTGGGTTGATAAGACTGCTCTTCCTGAGCTCCTGGGCTTGCTTCCCAGTGTCCACATGGCAGCTCATACTCACCTATCAGTCCAGTCCTGGAGATCTTTTGCTCTCTGCTGGCCTCCACGGGCACTAGACACACACGAAGTACACAGACTTACATTCAGGCAAAACACCCATATGCAATAAATAAATAAATAAACTTTTAAAGAAGGTGCTGTCCATGAGAATTGGATTTCCACTATACATTGAAGCTGTACCTTTCCCTTCCATCTCCTTTTACTGTAAGACATCAATGTGCCTCATCCCTCAGCCACAGGGTTTATGGTATTTGTGTTAAAGAGCCATGAGGGGATAAAGACACGAACCTAGGGATTTAGACATAGTTCAGAAATCCCAAGAAGCAGAAGGAGAAGGAGGCAACTGTCTGATGCAGTTAGTGTCTGAATATTACTCAATTACAGAGGTCTTGTCACAGAAAAACATCTTTTAGTGGGTTTTGCTTTATTTTTGTAGCCATGAAGAGTGAATCAAAGGTCTGGTCCCTGTAAGTCAAGTGTTCTGCCATTGAAACACATCCCAGTCCTTGATGGTTTATAAGCATATGTTTTTATTACTTTAGAATTTGACAGTTTCATACATGTATGTAATATATCTGGTGCTCCTCACCCGTCCACTCTCCTTTATCCCTTTTCCATTCCCACAAATCCCTGCTTCTCCCAATAAGTCTCCATCCAAGTTTCACGTCTTTTTGTTCCGACTGTGGTTTTAATCCCATTTGGTTTAATCACAGACACAAGGAGCCTGACTTGACGCTAACCACTGAACCACAAGAAACTTGCCAGCAGCTACACCATGGAAGATGATGATTTACTCTTCTTTCAGAACCCCCGACTGTCAATAGTTCTCCTGGGAGGAACCTTCCCCATCTATGACTGTTGTTGATGGGCTAAATCCTATGCAGAAACCATAATGGCTGTGAGTTCATGGTTGCCACAACCACATCATACCCATGAGGCACTTTCATAGCCCCTCCCCTGCAATATGATCTCTTGTATTCTTTTGCCCTACTTTCCCATAATGTTCCTTGATTCTTAGAGAGGATTATATGGGTGTACCATATAAGGTGCAACACTCAATAGTCACGTGTTCTCTGCACCTTGGCTGCCCATATGTTCATATTAACTGACACTTGGTGCAAAGAAAGCTTCTCTGACCAAGGCTGAGAGCAATACTACTCCATGGGCATGTATATATGTATACACACACACACACACACACACCACAAATTTGACAATGCAGTTACTTAGCAAAACTAATAGGTTCACCTTTGAGTTTGAGATCCCCAGACATTAGCCTTTGACCTGGTCCACAGAATCAGTCAGGAGCTCTTTCCTATGGAAAGGACCTGAGAGCCAATCAGAAAGCAGTTGGTTACCCCTCTAACAGTTGCACCAGTTGTCATCTTATATTGTAGCATAGAAAGTTCACAGCTATAAAGAGTTATTGCTGATTTTTCTCTCCTAGCTGACTGCATGGCAGCTTTGGAACAATGGAAGTGGCCAGCAGGAAGGATGCTTCCAGGCCAGTTCCAGGCTGATTTCTGTATTTTGTAACCAAGGTATGTGGTGTCTCCAGCAAGAGGGTTTTATCACTTGGTTTTTCAGGGCAAACTAAGAGAAATGGTAATAATTTATACTATTTGGGGAGACTTTTGAATGTTCTGAATAACAACTTAAGAGGCAGTATTCCACCCCTGGCAATGAGATTTTTGTTTAATAATCAATAGATTCTAAACATAATATTCTGTGGCATCTCTTCATTGTTGTTGTTTACTGGAATCTAAGTAAGTGGTTCTTGGAATCATTCAGTTTTCATATTCAATTTAGAAGTGATATGAGAAATCCCTACACAGAAAAGTATATGAGCCCCTTTTCCTGGGAGAAGGCTAAGCATCAGTTGGAAGAATGATATAACCTCTAACATAAAATGTAAAGCTAAAGAAAAGTAGCAACAAGCTTTTGAGTATTTTCTGAGCTAGTTACAATTGCCTGTGTTACTGTGCAGAAAACATGATTATCCTGTCATTAAACATCTTTGTTAATTCATTTTAAGTAATAATTAATGAGCTTCAGAAAACCAGATAGGCTGCCCACAGACCTCTTCTTTCTCTGTTTCCATACATAGATCCAATCCCCCAGTCTTATCCCCAGCCCTGCAGTAAAACACCTGTGGCTGCCTTCCCTGCTCCCATCTCCTGTGCATCCCACAGATTTTTCCCTTCTAAATTCCTCTAATTGTTGATTTGTTCCAGACCCGAACCCCAGGTGGCACTCCTGCTAACCCAAGGGCCTCTATTCCCAGGGCAACAAGCAGTCTGGAGGCAGAGCCACATCTCCCATAGTGCTTCTGAGATTCAATATCTAGTTCATACCTGGCTCCATGGAAGAAAATCTGATCTGGTCTTCCTTTCCCCTTTGACTCTGCCACCAAGGGAATCACAAAGGCCTTCACTTCCAACCTTCCTTTCCCAGTTCATTCCAGTACCCCAGCCTTAAATACCAGGAGGCATTCCCTGTGAACACATCAGCTGAGCAGGTTAGGAAAACAGGCAACACATAACTAGTGCATTCAGCAAAAATCTAGGGAGAAAACAGAATCCAAGAAACAAACACTCACCCAACAAAGTCAAATTAAGAAACCAACACCTAGGCCTATAATTATCCCAAACCCAGAGGCTTAGACACCATCATAAAAACAAATCAATATCAGCCAGGGCAATATGTCTCCACTAGGAGGCCAGATATCCTAGCACAGCAGTGGTAGCTGAAGCACTAGGAAAATACTTACAACCAACCAAATAAATATGATAGAGGTCCTTAAAGAGGATATTAATAAATCCCTTAAAGATTTATCCAGAAAAACACAAACAAACAGTGTGAGGAAATAAATCCCTTAAAGAAAGCCAGGAAAATACAATCAAAAAGTGGAGGAAATGAATAAATCTATTTTTTAAAAAGTCCAAAAATCATAAACACTTGAAGTAAATGGATAAACTGTTCAAGACCTGGAAATGGAAATATAATCAATAAAGAACGCACAAAAGGATAGAATTCTGGAAATGAATATTTTAGTAATTCAAACAGGAGCTCTAGAGGAAAGCTTCACCAATAAAATACAAGAAGCAGAAGTGAGAAAAAAATCAGTCAAAGAAAATATTAAATCTAAAAAACTCTTGACACAAAACACCAAGGAAATCTGGGACGCTGTGAAATGACCAAACCTAAGAATAATAAGAACAGAGAAAGGAGAAGAATCTCATCTTAAATGCCCAGAAAATATTTTCAACAAAAACATAAAGGAAAATATTTCTAGCCCTAAGAAGGAAATGCCTATAAATGTACAAGAAGCATACAAAACACCAGAAAAGAAAGTCCCCTCACCACATAATAGTCAAAACACTAGACATAGAACAAAGAAGGAATATTAAAAGCCACAAAGGGGAAAGACCAAGCAACATGTTCAGGCAGAATTACTCCTGACTTCTCCATAGAGACTCTAAAAGCCAGAAAAGCCTGTATAGATGTGCTGCAGTCTCTAAGAATCCACAGATGCCAGCCCAGACTTCTATACCCAGCACTACTTTCAGTTACCATAGGTATTCTATGATAAAGTCAAGTTTAAATAATACCTAGTTACAAATTCAGAAGGTGCTTCTTGGAAAAACAACAACAAAACCCCTCCAGCCTAAGGAGATTAACTACACCCATGAATACAAGGGAAATAAAAAAAAAATCTCATACCAGGAACATTAAGATAAGACATAAACACACACACACACACACACACACACACACACACACACACACACACACACACCCATCACCACCACCACCAATAACAATAAAATAGAGGAATGAACAATCATTGGTCATTGATATCTCTCAATATCAATGGTCTCAATTATCCAATAAAAAACACAGACAAATAGAACAGATGTGAAAACAAGATTCATCCTTCTTTTGTTTTCAAGAAATATACCTCAGTGTCTTAGTCAGGGTTTCTATTCCTGCGCAAAACATCATGGCCAAGAAGTAAGTTGGGGAGGAAAGGATTTATTTAGATTATATTGCCACATTGATGTTCATCACCAAAGGAAGTCAGGACTGGAACTCACAAAGTAGGAGCTAATGCAGAAGCCATGGAAGAATACTGCTTACTGGCTTGCTTCCCCTGGCTTGCTCAGCTTGCTTGCTTATAGAACCCAGGACTACCAGCCCAGGGATAGTACCACCCAAAATAGGCCCTCCCACCCTTGATCACTAAGTGAGAAAATGCCTTACAGCTGGATCTCCTTTAGGCATTTCCTCAAAGGAGGCTCCTTTCTTTGTGGTAACTCCAGCTTGTGTCAGGTTGGCACACAAAGCCAGCCAGTACACTCAACATCAAGGATAATCATTACCTCAGAGTTGTAGGCATTAATTTATGCATAAAAATCTTATCTATTCCCATTCTATCTCCGAATTAATTACAACAGAGACCTATTAAGTTTATTAACAAGCTGTAAGCCTAGGCTGGACAGGTTCTGAGCTATTCTAACCTCTAAGATTGTTAATACTAGACAAAAACCCCATTACTTGCCAGTCTGGTCTTGCCCTGGCTCTCCCTGGTTCATATGTGCCCTCATGTCTCATCTCTCATCATGACTTCGTGGTGAATCCTCTTGGTCTTTCCGTGTGGTCTCTCTATTTCTTCTCCTTGTGGTTGTTCTCCTACTTTTCTCTCCCTAGAACACTTGGCTGGGATTGGAAGTCCAGACTTCCTATTTAATCCTCTGCCCAACTGTTTGGCTGATCAGCATTTTATCAACCAATCAGAATGTTTACAAAACACTGAGACAGGTGATGCTTCATAAAAATAACAATACCAAAGTCTGGCCTGTAATCAACTCTCTGCAGGTATACAAATTATCATTAAAATAATACAAGGATAATCTTTACAGAGCACACAAAACATCACTCTAACACAGGGTAAAGGGTTTGAAAAAGACATTCCAAGCAAATGGACCTAAGAAGCAAGCTATTGTAGCCATTTTAATATCCAACAAAAATAAGCTTCAAACCAATCAAAACTAATTAAAAGAGATAGGGAAGAATACTACATACTCATCAAAGGAAAAATACACTAAGATGCCATTTCAGCTCTTACCATCTATGTTCCAAATATAAGGCCACCCAGGTTTGCAAAAGAAACATTATTACAGCTTAAATCACATGTTGACCCCCCACACATTGACAGTTTGCAACTTCAATACCCTACTCTTACCAATGGAGAGGTCATCCAAAACAAAACAGAAAAACCAAAAACAGAAACAGGCAAACAAACAAAAATCTAAATAGAGAAATACTAGAGCGAGCACATATTATAAACCAAATGGACCTAATAGATATTTACAGATATTACATTTCACCCAAACACAAAAGAATACACCTTCTTCTCTGCATCTCATGGAATTTATTCCACATTGAACACATATTCAAGACTCAAAGCCAGTCTCAACAGATACAAGAAAATTGAAATAACTACCTGTGTCCTATCAGATCAGTATGAATTAAAACTAGATAACAACAACAACAGAAACAACAGAAATCTTACAGACAGAACAACTCCTACTGAATGAAAATGGGTCAAGACAGAAATAAAGGGAAAAAAAAGAAGACTTTATAGAATTCAGTGAAAAGGAAACTCGTATCAAAACTCATGGACCACAATGAAAACAGTGTTAAGATGAAAGTTTATGGCACTAAGGTTTACAATAAAAAAATTAGAGCTTATAACAGCAACTTAACAACAGATCTGAAAGCTCTAGAATAAAAGAAGACATCAAACTCAAGAGGCAAATAATCAAACTGGGGGCTGGAACCCAAATAATAGGAGCACATAGAACAACGTAAAGAATCAGTGGGAAAAGGAGTTTGTTCTTTGGAAAAACAACACAATAAACAAACCCTTACTCAAACTAACCAAAAGGCAGTGAAAAACTATCCAAATTCACAAAATCAGAAATGAAGAGAGAGACATAACAATACACAGGTCATCCAGAGAATAATAAGGACATACTTTTATAACCCTTGCTCCACCAAATTGTAAAATCTAAAAGAAATAGATACTTTTTTGGATAGGTACCACTTACCAAAGTTAAGTCAAGATCTGGTAAAAAATTTACATAAACCTATAACCCCTAGTGAAATAGAAGCGATCTTTAAAAGACTCCCAACAACAACTAAAAGCCCAGGATCAGATGGGTTTAGTGCAGAATTCTAACAGACTTTCAAAGAAGAGTTAATGCCTTAAATTACTACACAAAATAGAAACAGATGAAATGATGCCCAATTCACTTTATGAGATCATAGTTGCCCTGATACCTAAACCACACAAAGACTCAACCAAAAAATAGAATTTCAGATCAATCTCCCTTATAAACATTGATGTAAAAATACTCAATAAAATAATCACAAACTGAATCCAAAACACATCAAAAACAACACCCACTACAATCAAGTAGACTTCATCCCAGGGATGCAGGGATGGTTCAATATTTGAAAATCCATTGATGAAATCTATCATATAAACAAATTCAAAGAAAAAAATACATGTTCAGCTCATTAGCTGTAGAAGTGACCTTTCACAAAAATTCAACACCCCTTCAGAATAAAAATCTTGGAGATATTAGGGGTACAAAGCATATACCTAAATATAATAAAGGAATTTTATATCAAGCTCACAACGAACATCAAATTGAATGTAAAGAAGCTCAAAGCAATTCCACAAGACAAGGTTGTCCACTCTCTCCATATCTATTCAATATAGTACTTGACCTTAGGTAGAACAATAAGACAATTGAAAGAGATCAAGAGGATATATATTGGAAAGAAAAAAACTCAAGTGTTATTATTTGTGGACAATATGCTAGTATACATAAGTAACCCTGAAAAATTCCACCAGGGAGCTTCTATACCTGATAAATACTTTCAGCAAAGTATTTGGATACAAGATTATCTAAAACAAAACAAAAAAAAAAACCACAGTAGCCCTCCTAGACACAAATGACCAACAGAATGATTAAGAAGTCAGGAAAATAACGCCTGTCACAATAGCCTCAATAATCTAAAATATATTGCAGTAACTCAAACCAGGCAAGTGAAATATTTGTATGATAAAAACTTCAAGTCTTTGAAAGAAGAAATTGAACAAAAATATCAGAATATGGGAAGATGTACATGCCTTGGTAGGATTAACAGAGTAAAAATGGCCATCCTACCAAAAGCAAGCTATAAATTCTATGCAATCTCCATCAAAATTCCAACACATTTTTTACAGACTTCGAAAGGACCATTTTCAACTTCATATGGGAAAACCAAATACCCAAGAGAGCTAAAACAGCCCTGAACAATAAAACAACTGTTGGAAGTCTTACCATTCCTGATTTTTATGTTGTACTATAGAACTATAATAAGAAAACCACACGGCATTGGCATACAAATGAACACATCAATCAATGGAATTTAAGTGGAGACCTAGACATAATTCCACACACGTATGGATGCCTGATTTTTGATAAAAGAATTTAGAAATACATGCTGAAGAAAAGACAGTATCTTCAACAAATGGTGCTGGTCAAACTGAGTGTCTGCATGTAGAAGAATGCAAATAGATTTATATTCACCACCTTACATAAAACTCAAATCAAAGTGCTTTAAAGACCTCAACATAAAGCCAGATACACTGAACCTGACCAAAAAAAAAAATAGGAAATAGTTTTGAATGCATTGGCATAGTAGAGGACTTCCTGAACAGAACACTGATAGCACAGGCACTAAGATCAACAGTTAATAAATGAGACCTCATGAAAAGCAAAAACTTCTGTCAGGCAAAGGACACTGTCAATCGAATTTTAAGTTTCCCCCACCCCCACCCTGGAAGATGATTAGTTGTGCTGATAATTCTCATTGACGAGATTTAGATTATATTTAGAACCACCTAGGAGACACACCTTTTGGTGCATCTGTGTTTCTAGAGAGGTTTAACTGAGAAGGGAAAACTCACTCGGCTTGTAGGAAGCCTCATCTTCTAGGCTGGGCTGAATTTTAAAAGGGAAAGGAACAAAGCAATCTCAACTATTGATCTACTGACCAGCTACCTCACACTCCTGACACCGTGCCTTTCCCACCATGATAGACAGAATCCCTCAAAACATGAGCCAAAATAAATCCTTCCATAACTTGCCTTTTTAAAAGCATTTTTTTCTCAGCAATGAGGAGTAAAACTAATGCAGTCCTCAAGTGAATTGTTGAATGACCGATTGTCTTTTGGTGAATGTATGAGGAACATATCTTTCCAGTAAAGGGTGGGGTGGGAGATATGTGACTCCCTATTCTCTTTGGTATCAGATTTTTTTTTCACGAATAAGCCAACTTGAATAGATATTATTTTGTATTTAAAGTGTCTTCCTCAAGAGCCTTAAATGGTTCACAGATACTGTCTCTCATTAATCCCCATGACAACCCTGTGAGGTAGGTGTCACTGCCATTTTACAAAAGAGGGAGCTCAAAGCACAGTGAGGTGATGTGTTCTGTAGTCTGGAAATCTACAGCGAGTGGCAGCTCCAGCCCTTGTTCTCTCTGGCCTTAGTCCCGTGTCCATCCGAATCCTACCACCTTCTCTGTCAGCTGCCAAGTCTTTCCCTTCCCTTTTGTATACTTGAGATTCTACCCAGGCCTCGCTGCTTCTGCAGTACCACCTTCCTCCTGACTTACCTCACAAGCATCATCTCTCCTGCATTCTTCCCTTCACACCTCGCTGTGTGTGCCCTAAACTACTTGCAGTCTGGCCCGACCTGCCCTTGGAGGTTGGAGGTGAGGAGGTGAGGAGTCAAGACACAGACTCCAGGAGCAGGTCAGAAATACTGCAGCAAGCTCATCTGAATGCTGCTACAAGCTCCTTCAATACCCTCTACCCTTGCCCCATTGGTCCCAAGAAACAGCAGTTCCCAACTGGCTGGCATCTGCGCCAGCAATCCTTGGTCTCTCAGGGAGTCCTCAATTAGGTCCTCCCTGTAGGAAATGCTGTGACCCCTCCAATCCTGCTACAACACGTGGCTCTGGCCAATGAGATACAAGGAGAAATGAACTGGGTCCTTTTCTCTCTAACTCCTCTGCTAATGATGTACGTTCTCCCAGAGAGTAGAGCATGCACCAGTGGGATCCCTGATGATCAGGGTCCCTGCCAACATGATGTGGACATCTATGGGTGTGAGGAGTAGACCATGTATGTTTAAGGCTCAGAGATTTGAAGTTTGTCTTGTTATTTAGGACAATCTGACTACTATGCTTAGTCTTTCAGTCCTCTGGTTCTTTCAGTAAAACTTTCCAGGCTAATCTGAAATCATACATCAGGTTACTCTGTGGTAAAATGCCACCAAGACATCACCATTGCCCACAAATATAGCTGTGATTTGGCTTTCAACGAAATGCAAACTCTCCCTGTCAACTTCCCCTCTCCAGTTTCTCACCATACTTGTGGGCTGGCCAAGTAGGGAAATGTCACTGCTGCCTTCAAGTGATCATGACTTGACTTAGAATGTTACCTTGTTACTCTGATCAGATCAAGATGAAATTCAATGACAAAAACCTTCCTGGCTGGACAAGTGGGTAGTGCTTCTGGCCCTCTGGGATTGCTTAACAAGTTGTAGTTTATCTTCAGTGTCACTACCTATCCTATAATGTAGCCATTCGTGTCTGCAGTTTGCTTCTACTAGAATAATCTATCTTAAGGCAGATACTTCTTCTATTTACCATGGAATCCTCTACAGTCATTAGGTTGATAAATAAATGATTCATGAATTAAATATAACTCTTCAAGGGAGGACCATGGACTCCTCTTTTAAATTCCAAGTGATCACGGTTCAGTAAGTGGCCTCAAACGCCACCTGTGAAATGGGCAGGCATCCTCTGGTGAGCCTCCTTCTTTGTTGGGAGATTTTTGCAAAATAACCAGAGTGAGGCATCACAGTGAGCCTGGCCCCCAGGAAGGTGAACTTAGACTTTATGCCCATGGTATGTTAAGCATCCCTACTCCCAAGAATAAACTAAAACAAGAGGAAACTCTAATGCAATAACAGACCAATTTCAGATCTTTGAATAAAGGAGGAGTAGCTGTGGGTTTCAGAGGGCCCTGGTGCATTGATAAAAACGTTTCTCAAAATAACTATGGGCACTGAAGCCTTGTAGCTACATTGACACAGGGAAAGAAAGGGAAAATAAGATTTAAAGGATGCTAAATGGAAAAGATACCTTAGATTGTAATGAAAGGAAACAATGTAAGGAACCAGACAGGAAAGCCTTCAGCCTTCTGACAGACCATTCCACATATCAAACTCCAGCATGAGAGATATAGGTGGGGATTGGTGGAGGGAGGGAGGAAGAGACAGAGGAAAGGAGGGGTGGAGAGGGGAGGGGGTGTACTCAATGTACTTGGGATTGAATCTTTGTGGTGAAAAACTGATTCATTCTTATAGTCACAAGAGCTTTGAAAAAGACTCTGCACCAGACATTGGGGAAAAAAAAGATGCTGAGAATGCCAGGTGTCTCCCTTCCGTTAAATCAGCATCCAAAGATTGATATTTACAGTGTGATGAGTCAAGACAGCCATACACAAATACATGGGCCCATCTGGGAGAGGTTGGAGGCAGAGACCTCTGCGCTTGCTAGAGCACACCATGAAGGGATAAAGTCCTCACTTGTTGTTGCTTTCCTCTTTTATATGGCCCAGATTAGTGATCCAGTCAGAGGCCCAAAACCAAGATCCGTGCTGTCACGGGACAGACCTCAGTACACTGTTTTATAGCAACAATTCTATTCCCCAGAAGCCAAAAAGACTTCCCAGCAGATGGCAGGAACTCCTCAAGCCTGTTTAAGTTGGTCTGTCAAACTTTCCATGAGTAGAAGGCATGTTTAGGGACTCCTAAAACATTTTTATGTATAGGCATGTGAGTGCAGGTGCCTCTGGAGACCACAAGAGGGCGCCAGATCCCCTGGAACTGGAGTTACAGGCTCCTGTGAGCCATGTGACATGGGTGCTAGGAACTGAGTTTGGGTCCTGTGGGCAAGCAGAACATTCACTTAGCCATATGACAAGTCTTTCCTCAAGCTGCCTGAGAGAAAGTTCTGCAGTAATGGACGTGTTCTACAGCTTGGTGTCCAAAAAGACAGCCAGCAACTGCAGGTGGTACTAGCATTTGAGAAAACTCTAGTTTGTGTGAAGAATTAGGTTTTAATCCCTGTAGCCATGCATTACTTGTAGCTCCCATATAGAGCAGTATAAGCCTTAACCACTGTGACTGCCTTTAGTTATGCCACTAGGCTTGTGACTCTTTCTGTCTATCTAGCCTGCCTCAACATCCTTTGGGATCAATGTTCCAAGTGCCTGAGCCTTTGAGAACCAAGCTAAGCACATGATAAGGTCAGACTATGTGGGTCTACCAGTGTGAATCTGTGGTGTGTAGGTGGATCTACTGGTGTGAATCTGTGGTGTGTAGGTGGGTCTACCAGTGTGAATCTGTGGTGTGTAGGTGGGTCTACCAGTGTGAATCTGTGGTGTGAAGGTGGATCTACTGGTGTGAATCTGTGGTGTGTAGGTGGGTCTACCAGTGTGAATCTGTGGTGTGTAGGTGGGTCTACCAGTGTGAATCTGTGGTGTGAAGGTGGGTCTGCTGGTGTGAATCTGTGGTGTGAAGGTGGGTCTGCTGGTGTGAATCTGTGGAGTGAAGGTGTGAATCTAGGTGTGTAGGTATGAATCTGTGGTGTGAAGGCCATCTTTTCTGGCTTTCAGCATGTGGCAGTACTCTGTCCTAAGACAGCTTGAGTTTTACCATTCAAATGATATATTCCATCTGCTCAAGATAAAAAATCTTAAGATTTCATTATGAACTCTACAGAAAAGGCCATTTCACAGGCATTGAAATGCCCCGTTAGTCCTGGGTCAACTATTACCAACTCTAGCTCTGTTTTCCCAGAACATTCACAATGCTTGTGAGATTTAAATCCAGAAACGGCAGTGAGCATTTTTTGTTTTGTTTTAGCATTTTTATTTGTCTTTGTTTGTAATAAGTTTCACTTCTGTGTTTTTTATCAGAGAGAGAGAGAGAAAGAGAGAGAGAGAGAGAGAGAGAGAGAGAGAGAGAGAGAGAAAGCATAAAGGTGGGTGGTAGGGAAATGGAAAGGATCTTGGAGGAGTTGGGGAGGGAAATGATCAAAATATATGAAAAAATTTAATAAACAAACAAAAATAATCTAAACATTTTGAGTAAATAAATGAGATAAAATCGAATAAAAATATAAGATACTGGTGCTGGAGAGATGGCTCACCAGTTAAGAGCACTTGTTCTTGCAGAGAACCTAGGTTTGATTCCCAGCATCCACATGGTGGCTGGCAGCCATCCATAACTCAAATTCTAGGGGATCTGATGTCCTTTTCTGATCTCCTCAGACACCAGGCATAACCATCATACACAGACATACATGCAGGCAGAACAAACACTCATACATATAAAGTAAATAAGTATATCTTTGAAAATAAAGACTATAACATACACATGATACATCATGTTGCATCAAATCTAGCATGCCATAAATTATGCATCAGGAAAAATACCGCTAATTACATTATAGTGGCATAATGTACTATCAAATTAATGTGAACATTTTTATTACATTGACTCTGTGTGTGTGTGTGTGTGTGTGTGTGTGTGTGTGTGTGTGTGTGTGTGACTGCATATGTATGGCGGCAGAGGGCAAACTACTGGAAATAGTTCTTTTCTTCTACCATGTTGGATCCAGGGGTTGAAGTCGTTGGGCTTGGCAGAAAACACCTTTACCTGTTGAACTATCTCACTGGCCTATACTAAATTTTTATTCAAAGTTTTAAAAAAAGACATTTTGAGTTTATTTAAACATAATATTTTATGGTATCTATCTGCCTATATCAATAAGCAGGATGCCTAAATCTGCTACAGAGAGAGAGTTTCATTTTTTTAAAGTTGTTTTCAACTCAGAGTTATCAACATCTATGTTTTTGTACATAATGTCAACTTCTGTGCCACTGGGAGGATCAAGATGTGAAGTTTCTGGAACAATTTTCTTCTGGGGTCTTCTCTTAAATTGTTGACATCTTTCTGCAATCTTTGAAGATGATGTTTTCTTGCTGGTATATGTGAGATTTGTCCATAGGTCTGTGACATAGCAAAGCTGATTTATCAGGGACATCCCCACATTATGCCCCTTAAACCATCTGCTTACTGCTTTGCAGGAAAGAAAAGCCTTATAGTCACCATGTATCAAACATGTGCTTTCATGTTATCAATTTTCACCAGTGCTGTTGAGTCTCTGTGTCTTGTATAAACACAAGGAATTTTTGTTTCAAGGCCAAGTCATAGCCTGTTCTTTGTAAAGATATTTCACAGGACATTTAGATTCAACAGTTTATCCCCAAAGGATAACAAGTGACAAACTGGACTGGAGGAGGAACTTGGCATAAAACAGTGATAACAAGTCAATGGTTCTGGGTCAGGAAGATACAACTCGTTTTCAGGCATCAGAAGATGTCAGTGTAGGAGATGCCATCTTAAAACTGATGAACTAAGGTCTTTGGATTCCTGTGATGGCTCTTAACCAAGCTTCTCTATCTTGTTTAACATAGACAGAAAATTCCTCTGTCATGAATTCTCTAAAACAAAGACAGTAATAGCAAATCTCCCCTGTTTTTCAAAGTAATGTTCTGTGATATGAAATGATTTGTCAAGTTTAGGAGATGAAGTAGCTGAATTTAGCTTAGACAAATCTAAGTATAATCTGGGCTTCTTCCTTTCCTCTTTTAAAAACAGCTTCTTACCTTTGTCATCAAATGCCTATGATTTTCCAAAAGAGGTAGGAAGGCTACAGTTCTAACTTGGTTATGCTCAGTGTCGGGGGAGGGGGAGAATTAGTTACTGTTCTGATTGTTATGACCCTGGATCCATAAGAGGAAGTAACAAGGAAGAAAGTTTGTGGAAGGCCTGGTGGTGAGAAGCTTTGGAGCTGTGGTGGCAGGAGCAGGGTGTAGCTACATACAGTGAGTCCAGGCTGCTGCTCAGCTCACTTTTGCTTCTTATTCATCCAGGGGTGAGTCCAGCCCACGTATGCTCTTTGGTTGGTGGTTCAGCCTCTGGGAGCCCACAAGGGTCCAAGTTACTTGACTCTATTGGTCTTCTTGTGAAGTCTATCCCCTCTGGATCCCTTAACTCTTCCCCCAATTCTTCCACAAGACTCGCCAAGCTCCACTTAATGTTTGGCTGAAGGTCTCTGCATCTGTTTCAGTCAGCTGCTGGGTGGAGCCTCTCAGAGGACAGTTATGCTAGGCTCCTGTCTGTAAGCATAACAGAGTATCGTTAATAGTGTCAGGGATTGGTACTTGTCCTTGGGGTGGGTCTCAAGTTGGGCCGGTCATTAGTTGGCCATTCCCTCAGTCTCTGCTCCATCTTTGGCCCTGCACTTCTTGAAGGCAGGAATAGTTCTACCTCAAGACCTAGCTATATCACTCCTGGGCATGTACACCCAAAAGATGCTTCACCATACCACAAGGATTATCGCTCCACTATGATCATAGCAGCTTTATTTGTAAAAGCCAGAAACTGGAAACAACTCATAAGTCCCTGAACTGAAAAATGGATACAGAAAATATGGTTCATTTACACAATGGAATACTTCTCAGTTATTAAAAACAAATACATCATGAAACTTGAAGGCAAATGTATGGAACTAGAAAATATCATCCTGAGTGAGGTAACCCAGACCCAGAAAGACATGCATGGGATGTACTTACTGATAAATGGATATTAGACATAAAGTAGAGGATACCCACATTACAATCCACAGACCTAAAGAAGCTAAATAATGAGGAGGGCCCAAGGGAAGATGCTTGAATCTCAGCCAGAAGGGGAAATAAATAGCCCTTTAGTTTCAAGACAGGGTCTTATTCTAGCCTTGGATGTATGGCAATCCTCTTGCCTCAGCTTCCTAAAAAGTTAGGATGACAAGCATGAGCCCTTAAACCCTGATGTTTGTTGTGACTTGTTGAGTCTTGTTGAGATTCACTTCTCACTCAGGTAAAACAATCTCCTCATATTTAACTTGTTCTTTTCCTCTGTCTCCATTTCCCCCAAAACAAATCCCACTCCTCCTCACCTCTTGGTAGGATACCCTGGCATTTCAAGCCTGGAGTGAGTGGACCCATGAGAGTGAACACTATAGCAATGACCTTCATGTCCCGCCTCTTCCTGCAGGCCTTTGATGGCTAGAGACACTGCTTCCAGGAGGAGGCGAAGGGAAGCAGTGTTGCCCACGTGCTAACGTCCTACCCAGAGGTACCTGGCCTCCCAAGAGCAGAGAGTAGCTTCCCTCATCTCTGAGGTTGCTGGTCTGGACTTAGGCTAGGGTTCATGCGGTTTTAATGACAGCCCATTGTCAGCTGCTTCTCATGCAGGTCAGCTTGCTGAGTCAAAGCTGGGTAAAGGCATTGACCTTGAGAGATGGGCAATGGGGTACTGCGATCAAGGAAGTGGGAAGCTCAAGGAAGCAGTGGGACTAGTAGATCAGTGTCTTTCAAAAGGAAAGAAAAGCAAGTTTAAAAAAAAAATCTAAAAATAGGTCTTTTGTCACTACTGGGTAAATAGCTGAGGAGTCTCAGTCAGAGACCACAGAGAAATTTGTCCATGCGCATTTATTCTGCAGAATCCACAATAGCTAGGAAATGGAACCTGCCCTGATGCCTATCAAGACACGAATGAATAAGGAAAATGGATTTTATTCAGCTGTAAAGAAAAATGAAATTGGGCCAAGGAGATGGCTCAGAAGGTAAAAGTGATCACTACATGAGCCAGACCATCTGAGTCTGGATCCCTGGAACCCATACAGAAAGTTGAATGCAGTTGTAATCTCAGTGCTCCTGTGGCCAGAAGGATGTCAGAGACAGGAGAATCTTCCAGAGCCACTGGGCCAGCTATCCTGGAGTAAAAAATAAAGTGGCAGGAAGATCAGGAGCTCAAAACAAGGTAATATAAGAACTGGCTCATGGAAGCTCTCCTCTGATTTCTACGAGTACATAATTGCACACCAACACATACTACATGTGCCCCCTCTCATACACATATGCATGCACACACACATGCATGCACATATGCACACACACATACACCCACATGCATGCACACACATGGACACATATACATGCACACACATATATATGCACACACACATACACATGTATGCACACACACGGCACACACACACAAACACACAGGACAAGAAAACAGAAAAGGGTATTTAAGAGCAAGAAGAGAACCAAAACATGGAGAAAGATGGGGAAGACAAGAGGGAGGAGCAAAGTGCAGTGACATCATGACATTAAAGCATATCTCACACCTAGACCCTTTTTGGTCTTCCTGCTTCCTGTGTGCCACCAAGTGGGTAACGTGCCCAGCCACAGACTCCTGCCACCATGAAGCTCTCTCTGCCTTACCTCAGGATCATGGATTGAAATTCCCCAAACCATGGGTCACAATAGACCTTTCCTCTGTTAAGATGCTTTCTAGGGTGGTTTGTCACAGTTATAAAATACCAACAATCGCTTTCTGCCAGGAGCCTCTGGGCTGAACAGAGCGTATAGGAAGTAGCTGAGCTGGAAGAAAGCCCCCTGCATCCTGACAGTGATTAATTCTAACTGTTAACTTGGCTGGATCTAGAGTCACCTAGGAGATTGCTGAGGTGCCTTGATATTTACCTATGTGATACCAAATAACTAGTTGTCCCAGAAAGTCAGCACCTTAAATCATTATTGATGATCTCATATTGGCCCTGGGAGTTAGGATGCTAGGAGTGGTTAGCTAGTGCCAGGCTGCAGTCGCTTCAGAGCTGAGCTTGAGCTGGGGAATCTGCTTCCAGGCTGCTTCTGCCTGTTGGTCTGCTTCAGGCCCTTACCAACTGGTAGCTGCAGGCTTCTGTTCTTCATCAAGATGATGACTCTACAGCCAGGCCCAGTGTCCTCATGCCATGTGCCATGGCATCTGGCTTGCCACACCTTACAATTGAGTGTGTGATATATGTGTATGTATGTATAGACATATATGTGTGTGTATACATATATATATCTATCATAAAGCCACACACATAATATATATGTATATATATTATATACATATATGAGACAGAGACAGAAACAGAATGAGAGCAATCAAAGTAAAAACAATCTATCTGAGCAGTAACAACACATTTGTTTTTCATTACAGAGACCAATCCTAGTATAAAAAGGGAGCAATTACATAAATGTGTGGATATTAGAACATAAGGCTCTTCAGAAGCCACAGAGGATGCCATGCCCTAATGGGATATTTCCTAAATGTTGTGAACCATGAGTAGAAGACAGATCACCAATGGTCCAGAGGCTGGAGACCTAGCCAGGTCCCCTGCTTGTTCATACCGCCTGCTTGTTCATACCGGAAGGATCCAAATTTCTGCATTCCCCCCCCCCAGAGCCACAGCAGGTAACTGCACAGGGCTAGGAAAACAGTGCTCATTTCTATTTGGTCAGACTACCTGGAATCAGACATTTCTTATTCTCCTATGAAGTGTGCAACCTGGAGCAAGTTACTCAAGTGTTCTGTTCCTTAGATATAGGTTTTTTTCAAATAAAGTGAAACTAAAGTGTACTTCTCAGGATTACTGTATAATTTTAGTAAGATTAATGCATATAAAATGGGCAGCCCAGTATGAGTGCTCCGTAAATTATAGCTATTATGATCATTGTTGATGTATATTATGTTTTAGGACTCAGAGCAGACTGAAGGGGAATTGTGGGCAGTAGTAACCGTAAACAATCAAATTCCTCCTTATCTTGTCCTAGGTGGGTTGGTTTTTTGTTTGTTTGTTTGTTTTGTTTTGTTTTTTCCTTACTGTGAAAAATGCTTGAGAAAAACAGCCTAAAGCAGAGGATTTCGTTGACTGTTTTGGGGGGCTGAGTTTGTGACAGCTTGTGTGGTGAAGTAAAGCTGTTCCCTTTATGGCTGCTGTGGTTTGAATGGGAAATGTCCTGCACAGGATCACGTGCTCGAACACTTGGCCTACAGCTGGTGGTGGCAAATTGGAAGGCTGTGAAATCTTTGAGGAGAGAGAGCCCCATTAGAGGAAGTGGGTGACTACCCCTCGTCAGGCTTGACGTTCTATAACCTGGTCCCACATCCTGTCCTGTCTGGTCACTGTTCCTGATTGTGGACAACTTGTGAACAGATATCTCACACGCTTATCGACTGCACACCAAAACTTCTCAAACTGTAAACCAAAAGCAAGCCCTTCATTCCTTAAGTCACTTCTTTTCAAGCATATTGTCACAGCCCAGAGAGAAGTAACTGACATGGTGACCAATCAGGAAGCAGAGCGAGGAGTCGTGGCACGCAGTGACCAATCAGGAAGCAAAGAGGGGAGTCATGACAGTGCTTAGCTGGGTCTTTCTTTCTCCGTATCTATCCCATCTGGGTCCCCAGCTTATGCTGGGGATGATACTGTCAGCATGCATCGTGGTTCCTCCCTCTTAATTAATTCTCTCTAGAATCCCATCATGGGTACGCCCAGAAGTGTGGCTCATCCATCTCCTAGTTGACCCTAAATCGAGCCAAGTGAACAAATTGGGCGAATTTGTTTCTCCAGTGTCTCTAAGTTCTGGAAGGCTATATATTTTAGGTAATGGTCCTCCAACTGTGCATTCTCCTCTCCTTCTCCCATGCATATAACATTAATATACACTTTGAGGGTCTTTTCTAATTAGTCTTTTTTTTTGTCCAGTTGACACGCAAGAGTCATTTGGAAAGAGGCAATCAAAATTGAGGTAATTCCCCCGCCAGATTTGCCTATAGACAAGTCTGTGAGGTATATTTACTAGTGATGTGGGTGGGCCTATCCTTGGAGGCCGGTGATATCCCTAGACTGGTGATCCTGAGTTATATAAAAAGTCCATGTAGAGGAAGCCAGAAAGCAGTGTTCGGCCATGGCTTCTGCTTTGGTTTTTGCTTCTGCCCTGACTTCCCTCAGTCATACCTGAGGGCGTAAGCTGGAGCAAACCCTTTCCTCCTCACATTGCTTTTGTTTATGATGTTTCTTCACAGCAGTAGAAACCCTAAGTAAGACATGGTCAAAGCCAGATAGCCTGCAGACAAACATGTGTGTCTGCTGTTGTGAGGCTCAGATGTCTTACGGCACAGAAATCTCAAATTAAGGTCTTTCAACTCAGTAGCATTAGTAGCAGAGGAAAGACGAAATAAACTTTAAAGCTAATGAAGTCAATAAAAATTTTGAATTAACAAAGTAAAACTTTCTAATTGAAGTCATTACTTTTAATATCCCTCTGTTGCCTTTGGAACGGTGGTCACATCTGCCAAATTCCAACTGGGTCAGCCCGAATGTTTTAGTTGTCCTCTCTGAGTTGGCATCAGGCTTGTGTCTCAGCATTCAGACGCCCCTAGGAATGTGCTAGATGGTGCTGGTTCGGGCTTCCTGATTGGTGTTCTAAACCAAAGGTACCAAACACTGGCCTGGAGATGCTATCTTCTCTATTGGCTCACTTAGAACTTGAAAGTGGAAAGACCATAGACTAAGACGAGAACCTGGACTCCAGGTTTGATGTGAAGAAAGGAAGCATAACTCAACTCAGAGCACTTGATTGACGTCCCGAAAGCACCAGAGTCAAAAACAAATTTAAAAACAAAGGTAACTCTACAGGGTTTCAAATAGCAGCGGTGGTCAGGAACAGTTCCTCTTACTTTCTCTCTGTTGGTTGACTATCCTACATTGGAAGAGTCAGTGAAAGGTTTTGCTGTAGTTAGAAAGCAGTCCCTTCTGTCACACTTTAGTTGAGGCTCTGTCAACACTTCAGGGCCAGTAAGTACTCAGTCACTTCTTGGTAAACTGTGAGAACAGAGAACCTGAGGACTATGATACCTGATGTGTACAGATCAAGGCAGTGCCTGCTGGTGATAGCTCCAACATCTCGTCATCCTCCCAACACCTTGTAACTCCTCAGAGAAAACAGCAGCTAGAACCAGGAGGTGTAGGAGAGGCGGCTCAGGCAATTAATGGCCAAAAGATTCAACGTGCAGCCTAAGGAATTCTGAAAATAAACAGAATTCTTTCATAACCAGTTGTCTGCATGACTTTTCCTTCTCCCAGCTACGGTCCCTGCTGCCTGACACAGAGACATTCATAATGATGGTGGAAAATTGCCAAGCTCAGCACACTTCTTCAAACAAATAATGAAATTCCAGTAAAGACTGCTCGAGTTTGTGGGAACAATAATGAAGACAATAACATTTTGTATGCCTAATGTGTTCCTTCTCCCCATTTATTATTTAATATGTGAACTTTGTACATTTGCATATGCCTATAGGAGGATAGGCACGGTGTATATTAAGGACATAAAATAACTCCATGAATTATGGGTGGCTGTTTAATTTTCAAACAAATATTCTTCTCCTATTTAAAAACTTTAATTTCAAGATAACACAGTTGCTTCCAATCAATCTTAGCAATTTTTTTCCCAATAGCGTTTTACCAGAAAAAAATTCATCTATTAATACTTCGCATGCAACTAAGGAGCCATGAGCCTCTTCCTCTGAGGGTACAATTTCCCACCCAGAAAGCTAAAGCATGAAGGAACTGGAGTCTTAAAGGGGGAATAAAAATAATACTTTGTCATTAAGGATCAGGCCAAATTTCTCTACTCAATTTCTCTGAGGTCAGGAGCTCATGAACTAGAGCACGCTAGCTAGGGTTTATTTGAAATAGTAGAAATAGAAAATTCTGTGGCACTAGGATTCCTGCAGCCAGAGTGAGTCAGGAACACAGCAAAGGAGAAACATTTGATTTGGACTCTGGTCTTGAGCCACCACGCCATCCTAATCTCTTTCAGCCTCTTTGACATCAAGTGCTCCCCACCTAAGATATCACAGCCTCAGTCAACCTTTTTCTCCTGGGCTCCTGGAGGAGAAAGATTGCTCTTGTGCAAAGCAGAGCCCCTGCTTTATTAAGGATGCATAAGAAAATGAAACCAGGTTCCTACAGTGACTGAGAGACTTCCCTTGACTGGTTACATCTCTGTCACAATGGGCTCACTGGAAGGCTTTGATTTTTTTTTTCTACGAAAGTCAAGAGAGTTGTGTGTATGGGGGCAGCAGGAGTGAAGAGAGAAGGGCTTTCGTGGAGGAGATTCACTGAGGCAGGTGCTAGAGTGGAAATCCAGAGATGACCTGCTTCATGAAGTTGTGAAGCAGACAATTTCAACACAATGTGCTCACAAGTGATGCTGAGTTGTGGGAGTGGATGTACCTGGGGAGAGCACCATGGGGCTCCTATCACCATGGAGACTTCAGAGGGGAGTTCCTGGTGGTGGGTGGTTGAACTCTTCTTGTTTAGTGTGTTCAAGGCTTTGAGTTTGTTTCTTAGCATTGCAAAAAAAAAATTAAGTAAAAAAAAAAAAGAAAGAGTAGTTTTTTAAATTAATAAAATTCTAAAAGATATATGGAGAGAAAAAGAAGTCTAGAAACACCACCACAACTGTGAACTAGTGCAGGGATAAGAATAGGTATATAAGTATCTCGGAGGTAGGACATAGGAGACTTTTTGGCGTATACCAGGACATATCTGGTTCATATGACAGATCTATTTTACACTGCTGTCCATGAAGGCTGTGCCAGTTTATACCCCCAGCAGCAGTGTGTAATGGTTCCTATTTCCCCACATGCCCACCAGCACCTGTCACTTCTTGTCTCAATGGGAGCATGTCTGACCAGAGTGAGATGCACTCTCAGTGTAGCTTAGATTTGCATTTCCCTGGTGGCTGAGGATGCCAAAGACAGGGTAGACTGAGGAAGTGTATAGTAGAACTCACGCTACATGAAAGGAGAAGGGGTCACTCGGGTTGAGGGATGGGACAAGAGTGGAGTTTGGGAAGAGGATCAACAAGAACTATGCATGAGACTGTCATCATGAAATGCCATGCTATATGTTTTTTTTAACCAAGGAAAAATAAAAGAAAATGACAGCATTCAAGGGAAGAAACTACAGGTGTGTGGTGGGGTGTGCTGGCTCCTCATTGTCATAAGAAATGTTGGGAAAGGAGAATGGAGGGGTAGGGAGTGAACTCATGCCTCTTCATGTTCAAGTGGGCATTGCCTAGTATGTTAAAGTAGCTACGTTTTGTTCGCTGGTAGTGTTGGAGCCACTGCTGGATTTTAGTCAAGAGCAAAGGGGTCTACCTTGCATTTCAGACAGATGGCTTCACTAGCAGTGAACAGGAAATGGACAGGAGAGATGGAAGGGAAAAAACTAGGATGGTGCTGGTGGGAAGACAACCAAGCATTCTGGAGACAGTTATCAATGGGGTTTGCTTAGTTAGCTGCTGCGTGGGAGGTTAGGCCTCTATAAGGGATGTCTGGTCCTTGATGAAGATTCCACCTTGCTGGAAATAATCTTGGATTTGACATAAAGGAAGCTGTCCAGACCTTCTACATCAGAAGATTCCAGGCTGGAATCCACCAATCAGCTAAGGCCTCCAACCTAGAAAACCACAGGCATAGAACATACTGCAGGGGGTTGCCTCAGAGCCCTGGTAAGTCACAGCTGATGACTTTATCCTTTGCTGAGTTAGGGAACTCTCCCAAAGGATGTTGGTGTTGGTGGATACCAGGAATTTAAGAAAGAGAGAAAACCAAAATCATACAATAAGAAAACAAAAAGGGAATACAAGGGAACCAAGAAGATGAAGAGAGGCTCACTGAGTTGACAGAGAGGAAAGTTTCAAAAGTTGACTTGCTTTTCCTGGGGTAATGACAGGAAAGAGGTTCCAGTCTAGATTGTGATTTAGCAATTTGTTTCTGAATCATTAAGATGTCAGGGATTTCTCAACTAGCCCCCTGTGTCATTTCCTGTATTTGACATCAACGCTGAGCAGAGACAATCTGAGAAGATCTGAATACTTCCCACCCAGGCTTGGCCAGGAAGAATAGTGGAAACACAGATCCCAGATTCACACATTCCAGGGCCCATATCCTCTTTTGTTGTAAGATTAGCATTTTCCTCAGGCAGCAGTGAGGAGGTACTTTGGAGCTCATACCAAGACACAACCAAGAGACCAGAAAAGTTGCTTTCACAAGTATAAGACTTGAAGTTATTCACACCTAAGATTGTTATGGTGACAGGCACACAGCACAATGTTACCCTAGTGAGTTCTTAGGAGACCTTAGGGAATAATGAAGACCAAGGGACAAGGTCAAAGGGCATGTTTTAGGGTGGTTTGAACAGGAATAATCCCTATAGGCTTATTTGGTTTAATGCTTTGTCTACAGTTGGTGGAACTATTTAGGAAGGACTGGGAAGTGTGCATATTCACTGGGGCCAGGACTGAAGTTTCAAGTGCTATTGATTCCCAATATGCTCTCTGCCTCCTTCTGGAGTTTCAAAATGTGACCTCTCAGCTATGGCTCCATGTATCTGCCATTTGCTACCTCTACTCCTCAAATAAGGACTCTAATCCCCTGAGGATATAGGCCTTAAACAGTTTCTTCTACAAGTTGCCCTGCTCATGGTGTCTTATCATAGCAACAGAAAAGTAAGACATGTTACTTCCGCTATTTGCTATGGTACCATGGACAAAATGAGCAAGGAGAGTGCAGGCAGTGGGGATAGGGTTGGGGACATGGGACAGTGGCTAAAGGATTCTACTGTAAAAAAAACTTCTGCCTGGATCCACTGCTACATGCCAGAAAAAGAGGTAAAACAGCCCAACCATTCCTATGAAATGGAGTTGCTTGCCCAGAATGTTCACATCAAAATCAGAAGATTTAGCGCGCCAAGAGGGAAGGCCACTTGCTTGGGAATGACAGATGCAGGGAAGCTTTTGTTTAATATGGTGTCTGAAGACAAAAATCAGCTCAGGGTAGACACATATTTTAAGTGCTGTCCCCTATCGCAAATCCATCATCACTTAGATGTGCTGCTCCTTGACCAGCCTTTCAGCAGTGAGAATGGGGCATGCTGACGGAGCCACATGTTCCCTGCCAGCACTTCCAAGACCTTGGCTTCACAGCACTGCATACCAACCAACTGGTCCTCTCTCAGTTCCAAGTCATTCTATATATTACTGCCAGATTGATTTCCTAAGTGGGTCCCATGGCAGTCTTCTGCTTGGAATTCACAATGACTCCCTGTTGCCTGTACAACTGAAAACCAACTTTTCAACTTGGCCTAGGTATCCGGGATCCTCGACATTTTATGCCTGTCTCTCCCTCAAAGCTATAATGGGGGCATTGTGACACCTGGGAAGAATAGCACATTCTCTCATTAGCATCCATTGAAAATTTAGCAGTGGGTACATTTGACAGATGGATGGAAAAGAGGCTCCTGTGGACAGGGGAGGAACATTTTTTTAAAATTAAACCTTCATTCGTCTGAGCTGTTTTATGATAGGAATTTCAATCTGGCTCATATTAATGGACAGGAGGGTGTGGGAAGTGAGGGGCCCTCATGAGGTCAATGAGTAGCCATTCTTTAACACAAGGACTCTGTACTTAGAGTAACACATGGTGGGCCTTGGAATGGGCTCAGTGTCCCCTGAAGCAAATCATGTGGAGCCCAGTGGCTCCTTGTAGGAAGATGAACTAGAAAGTCTCTGTTAGAGCAATGTCTCTGTGAAGGGGTGAGGGAGATACAACCCCTTTCAATTTCAACTACACTCCTGCTTAATTGGCCTTCTTCTGGGGTCTTCCATTGCAAACAGGCTTCAAGTTACTTTTTTTAATTCTTCCTCTTAAATAATAAATTGATAATGCCAAGAAGTTGTCAACTGTTTTCTTGGGAATCATCAAACGCAAACGCATAGCCTCCTGTTCCCTGGGGGAAGAACAGGCGGAGTGTGTTCTGAGTAGCAGAGTGTGTTTTGGCTTTCTGTTCCTAGCAGGGTGCTTTGTGATCTTGGCAGAATCACTTTGGTTGCTGGTGCTTCAGTGTTACCACATGTAAACTGGAGATGAATCATGGCAGTCCGTGTTTCATAAGAGTCCTATGTAAATTAAGATAATATGTGAAAGATACTTGGCACGGTGTCATGGACCTTGTAGAGGGTCTACGTTGGGGTTGCTGCTGGTGGGAAGTTTGCTTCTGAAACCAGAGACTCTGGGATACGACCTAAGGTTCACTTTGTGACCTCAGCCAGTGCATTCACTTTCTGTCTAGGCTTCTGATCCTTCAAGTGGAAAGTGGAAATAGGTAGAGAATCTTTTCCCTGAAGACTGAAGTGGAGGGAGTACGTCCACTCCATTAGCACTATAGCACACGGACTCTTGATCACTAACTATTGTTTACTTACTTCCGTCCTCTACCTGTCTCTACTGCCTGCCTCTACCCTACTCCAACCCAAGTGAATCTTTCCATGTTAATAGCATTTTTTTTTAAAGGTTAGGAATCCTCAAGTCTTCCTTCCTGAAAACTAATTCTGTTTCATAACTTGCCAGTGGATTGTAGGTTTGTGAACCCCAGTTGCTTATTTCCCATTGATGATACTCTCAGTACCACAGCTCTCGGTCTCCAGTACGAGTATGCATTTTTAAAATCTCTGTGATGGTTAACTTTGATTGTCTACTTGGTGAGATTTAGAATTAGCATGGAAGCACACCCCATGGAGAGCAGCCCAATTTTGAGTTTTGGCAACAGTATGGAAATTAAGGAGAACGTGGTGTGAACATCAGGATCTCTCTCTTCACAGCTTCCCAACTATGAATAATAGGACCAGACACCAGGTACAGGTGTACCTGATGCTCCACACAGAGCCTTCCCTGACCAATCGGCTGATTGGTCCTTTGAACTGTGAGTCAAAATAAGTCCCTCCTTCCGGAAGTCGCTTTTGTCAGACATTTCACCGGCTCAGCAAAGAAAGCGATGGAGGAACTGAGCCTCTCATTCTTATCTTAGTGATGAGTATTTTAGTTAGAGAATCAATGGACCAGACTAATGTGAATCAAAAGGCAAGAACTCTAGGAAGTGGGTTAGGATTGCTGAGAACTGGTAGAATAACCTTTCCAGGGCAGAGCGCCCCAACTGGCCATCCAATACCATATGGTCAACCTTGAAAACATGCACACGAGTTGTATCATACAGACTGGGCAGGTTGTTATTAGGAATGTAGATGCATATACATGTAACAACAATTAATAGACAAAGGTTATGAGTTTGAAAGAGAGTATGCTGGGACGTTATAGGGAGGAGAGAGAATGGCATAATTATATTATAATCTCAAAAAATTTTAAAAGATGGAAAAAAAAAGAGCGAATTGGAGACTCAAAAATTGCTCGGTGGTTAAAAGCACTAGATGCTCTTGCAGCAGACCTGGGTTCATTTCTGAGAACCCAGCTGTTATCCCAGCTCTCTGAGATCCAATGCATTTCTGGTTTCTACAGGCATCCTAGGCGTGTGTGTGTGTGTGTGTGTGTGTGTGTGTGTGTGTGTGTGTGTGTGTGTGTGTGAATATATTGGATATATATATATATATACAAAATACTCACATGCACAAAATAAAAATAAACAACTTTTAAAGTGTTAGCAAACAGAAGAGCCAGTGAGGACAGAGCAGACATGCTAGGCCGCTCATCAAAATTCCCCAAAGTCTTCTTTCTGCTGAGGAAGTGATCCGAGAGCCTTGATAAACACTCCAGAACGATTCTGGAAGAAGCTTGTATTTATGCAACCCTCGAAATCATTCTGAAGTGTGCTTGGCTTCAACTCGGTTGCCTGCCGTGACGTTCACAGTGGAGCCCTGCTCAGGCATTCTCCGGTTGGGGAGCAGAGAGTACCACTTGGGAGGCATTAGGCACTGAGTCTTCAGCTATGATCTTTAAGACTGCTTGGGTTGCAGAGGGCAGGGAAAAATGACTGGATGAAGAGTGTCCCAGCCACTGGAGCAGAGACATTCAGATCTTAAAAAAAAAATAATAAAGAATGTAGAGGCAGATTTCAAAGTCACTGTGCTTCAGGCTAAGGACTGTGAATATTATTCTGCAGGCTGTGGAAATTATATGGAGATCTGGTGCAGGGGAGCAATAGCAATGGCGGAATCTCAAGAGGAAAGATGATGGTGTGTAGGATGGATGACATCAGGGAGATAAAGAAGGCACGGACTATCACTCGAAGGCAGCAAGCACAGGGGCTGGGGGGGAAATGGCTTTGTTAGTCAAGTGCTTGCTGCATAGGCAAGAAGACCTGACTTCTACTCCCAGAGTTCACATTAAAAGGTCAGCTGTGGTGGTGTGCGCTCTTAATCCACAAACTGGGGATGCAGAGACAGGGCAGTTCCCTGTGGCTCAAGGCCAGCCAGGCTAGCCTAATGTAAGACCCAGATCGCAGAGGAAAAACCTTGCCTCAAACACCCAAAATAAAGGAAAGTTGAGGCGGATGACTCCTGAGGAATGACATGCAGTGTTGACTTCTGACTTCCACACTGGGTACACACACGTCCCCTATCCCACATAAATGCCACTGGCACACTCTGGATAAGGACACTCAGAGCTGAAGGGAGGCTATGTGATAGCATAGAGAGTCAGGAGTAGTGAGTATATCAACAAAGTTCACAGTCGGAGAGATATTACCTAATGCCCTCAGTTATGTAGCTCCACGCCCATTAGTTTATCTTCCCTTCAGCCAAACTTATACAAGCCACGGAATGTGTCAGTTATGGGGCACCAGTTGCCGTGAGCAGTGGATGATCCGGAAGGATCAGATAGCATTCAGTTACTCCTGATGATAAACGCAAAACATAAATGCGTTAGCCTTAAGTCTTACACAAAGGATCAAAAGGAAACGGTAGCCGTCGACTGCCTCACAGACTGCACAGCAGTTAAGGGGAGAGCTGATGGCCGGAAATCACCCTGTGTAGAGGAGCAGCGAGAGCAAAGGTGGCCGTGGGCTTAACAAACCGCAGGAAGAGATGGGAAGCAGGTACAACCGGAGCATGCGAGCTAGGCAGAGACTGGCCATGGGCGAGACTCTGGGGAGATCTAGAACCAGATCAGCAAGGACCTTGAAAGTCAGGCGAAGGATAGAGCACATGTGCTACTCCAAATGAGAGCAGGGTGGGGTGCATTTGGAGATATAGACTGCTTTATGCAGAACAAATTGTAGGCAAGACAAAAGAGGGAAGCTAACCTGGTTGAAGGTATGGGGTATATAGCTTACAGACTCTGGGGTGTGTGTTGACGACCTGGTATGCATTTGATGGTAGAAATGGCAGGACTGGATACTTTAATGGTGAACAATAAAGAGAGATAAGCAATCCTTATTCCTTCTTAACCTGAGGATCTAAACACGATATATTAAGATGGAGGCATTTCCAAACTAGCAAGGTCATTGGGGTAAGTCACTGAAGTTCGATTCCTATCATGCTTAATTTACATAATTATTAAAATTTCTAATAGAGAAGTATGGGCCAGACAGAGGACTCCACATTAGGAATACATACTCCTCTTGCAAAGGACCCAAGATTATTTTCCAGCACCCATGTCAGATGGTGCCCAACGTCTAAGGAATCTGGTGCTGTCTTCTGGTGTTTGTAGACATTGCACTCATGTGCATGTGCATATAGTGCATGCACACATGTTCTCTCTCTCTCTCTCTCTCTCTCTGTGTGTGTGTGTGTGTGTATGCACATACATATACAATATATAATTTTAAAATAAGACAAATCTTTAAAAAGCAATAACTTTATGTCGGAGAAGAGGCTTAGGAGAGAGATTTCCCTGGGGGAGCTTCTGAGGGCTTATAAGGTAAGAGAAGATGAGTCTCCTAGTACAGAGAAAGGTGTGTTCTGGATGCAGCTGCAAGCAGAGACAGTGTGTGAACAAGGAGGGTAGACAGTGCAGGGAAACTGGAGTTGCTGTCTGAGTGCTTTATTACTCATTTTTATTTGTTATACATATTTAATGTGAAATTTACCATTTTAAAAGTACATTTCAGTGACAAAGCATGCACTCATATTATGTCAACCACTCCCATAGTTACATTCATTTTGTTACACTGAACCCCTTAGCATCCCGCCTCCCCACACCCTACAGGCCTGCCTTTATACTTTCTGTCCTTTGACCTTTTGGCTACTATAAGAGTCTCAAATAAGCAGAACCAACAATGTTCATCTTTCTGTGACTGACTTATTTTCCTTAGCACAATGCCTTCCAGGTCCACCTATGTTCTAACATATTGTGCAATTTCCTTCCTTTAAAAATTGAATAAATTTGCACTGTGTGCACCTGTCAAGCAGGTTAAGTGTTCTTACTTCAGCTGTCATGAATAATGATGCTACAACCAGGAATACAAACAGCACTTTAGACTGTGCTCTCAGTTCTCATGGCTGTGTATACTCACCAACTCTCTATTTACTATTTTAAGGCTGTGCAGCAATATTTTCCACAGTGGCAACTGTATGTTCCCTTTCCAACGATAGTGTACAAAGGTTCCAACATCCATTTTTATCCACACTTCTTATTCTCTGGCAGTCATCTTGATGGGTTCGAGGTGCTGTTTCCCCAGTCACTAGCAATGCTGAATATTTTTTCATGTTCTCTTTGGTCACCTTTAAATCTTCTTTAGAGAAATATCTATTCAAGACTTTTAGCTAGTTTTTATAATTTTTTTTCCTGCTGTTGTTGCTGCTGTATTTAAGAGTTCCCTGTATAGTCTGAGTATTGGTCTCATTTTTTTTTTTGATATGTGGTTTTCAAATATTTTCTCCCATTCTTTGCCTTTTTTATTCACCAATACAACTACCTTATGTTTTTCTGTGAGGATTTTTATTCAATGAGTTTTTATTTTTAATTTAATATTTAGTAAAAATAAGGTTATTTCTATATAAGGTATTCTAATCACAGTTTTATTTCCTCATCTCCTTCCAGATCTTCCTCACCTCTCCATCCTTCTAACTCCACATTTCTTCGTCTCTCTCTTTATAATACAAACAGGCCAATAAACAATCAAACAAGGATAAAACTGTAGAGGAATTTTAATCCAGCAACATGGCTGCTTGGCTGGAATACAGACACACCCTTAGCACACACCTTTAATCCCAAACAATGTTGGTAAGGTTAGTTTATAGAAGGAAGAAGCAATGTTTGAAAGTCATATCTAATTGAAAGGCAGACAAAGTGATGACTCAAAGAAAGATTTGACAGAATGAGTCAGAGATAGGATATGCCCAAACTCTCACAAGAACAGACAAGAGAAAGAGAGCAGAGAGAGGGGGAAGGGGAGATGGAGAGGCAGAGACAGAGACAGAGACAGAGACAGACAGGGGGGAGGCAGTTTTACTGAGATTGTTTTAAAGAGATACATTGAAGAAAGAACAAGTTGGACAAAGGTGAAGACTGAAGGAGCTAGAGAATGAGAATGAGCCAGAAGATTAGAATAGGTTGTCTGAGTTAGTTTGATGCCAAGCAGAACAATTCAGTGATCAGCTGAGAAAAGCCAGTTTGAATCAGTCAGCTTGGGGAGGAGTTTTGAGCCAGAACAGCTGAGCTGAACCAGCCAGTCAGAAAGAACTAGAAAGTATGAGCATATACAACAGTAAGCCTCTAAGATGACAATTACATCAGGCGAATCAATTGCTTTTACATGAAACAAAATAACAATTAAAAAAGAAAGAAAAAACAAGAAAGAGTGTAAGAAATGCATACACACATACACGAATACAAATATAACTTGTAAAAAATTCAAAATTGGAAACCATAGTATACAAGCAAACATAAAACAATGTAGACAAAAAATATTCAAAATATTCATTTCGACATTTGTCAAAATCTTCAAAACCACTTTGTCTTTAGTTTTTTGAAAAATTTTATTGGATATTTTTTTATTTACATTTCAAACGTTATCCTCTTTCCTGGTTTGTGTTGGTCATTGACGACTGATTGGGGAGCTTGCCCTTAAATGTGATTTGTATACATAGTGAGACTCCATTGGAGAAACTATTTTTTCTTTCTAAGCAGTTATTAATTGAACATAGTTTCTTGCTTGAGGATGAGAGCTCAGGTCTACTTCCCCTCTAAGTACTGGGCCCTGTCTAGTTCGAACCTCTGTAGGCCCAGTGCATTCTGCCACAGTCTCTGTGAGTTCATATGTACATCACTTCGCTTATGTCTGGATATTTTATTGGTGTTCTCCATCCCTTCTAGCTCTTACAACCTTTCCAAATTCTCTTCTGCAGGGTTTCCTCAGCTCCAAGGGAAGGGATTTGGTGCGGACATCCCATTTAGGGCTGAGTATTACAAGGTCTCAATGCATTTTTAGAAGAGCAATTTCAGGTTCACAGCAAAAGTAAGTTACAAAGATTTCCTTGTACATTCTCTGTTCCCACAAACACACATCTTCTTCAAGCACTGTCTTGACGCATTTGAAAATCATTTTTATGAAGCTTAATTCTCTATTTTTCATTTTGATACTCATGTCTTTATCTTCCAGAAACCACTGACAAATTCCATGTTATGAGCTTTACACACACACACACACACACACACACACACACACACACACACACACGCCCATCACCTTCTGGTCTCCAACGTATCTGATGATAATCTGGTGATAAACTTATTAAGCATCCTTTGTGTGTGACACGCTGCTTCCCTGATGCTGTTTATTTTTTAATTGAATATAATCATTTAGAATATAATCATTTATATTTCAAGTGGTAAAATTTTCCCAGTTTCCCCCTCCCCAAAACCCCCCAACCCCTCCTCCCACTCCCTGCCTCCAAGTATATGCCCCTTCACCCAACCAACTCCCACCTCCCCCCCCCCAATTTCCCCTTGTTGGGGCATCTATTTAGCCTTCACCTGACCAAGGACCACACCTCAACCCAGAGACTGCTCTACCTGGGGATTCACCCTATAAACAGTCACCAAACCCCAACATTACTATGGACGACAAGAAGCACATATCAAAAGGAGCATGCCATGGTTGTCTTCGGAGGGGCCCTGACAGAGCCTTATACATACAGAGGCAGATGCTAGTAACCAACCATTGGTCTGGGAGTGGGGTCCCCAATGGAGGAGTTGGAGGGCGGTCCGGAGGAACTGAATGGGTTTACAGCCCCACGGGAAGACAAATGATGTTGACCACCTAGACACTCCAGGACTCCCAGGGACTAAACCAGCAACCAAGGGGTACACATGGTTCCAGCCAAAAATGTGGCAGAGGAATGCCTTGTCGGACATCAGTTGGAGGTGTGGTCCGATGCTGGTTTTAATGCTTTCTCTTTGGTTTTGGCTTTTAGCAGTATGCTTCATTGTGTTCTCTCAAAGTTCACTGTGTCTGGAGTTCACTAAGCTTCTTAAATATTTACATTCGTGCACTTTCTCCAATGTGGAGTACAGCCACCTTTTTCCTTCAGATATTCCCTCTATCCCTGTTGTCCTCGCTTCTTCATTTGGAATGTGTGTGTAATGTGTGCACACCAACTGGTCCACTCAGTGGTGCCCCATAGTTCCTTGTGGTATTCTGATTTCTTTGAATGTTTCTTTCTGCTCCTCTCAAAACAAACAAACAAACAAACAAACTTGTATATTCTCATCTTCAGTCTTATTTATTTATTTCTTATGTGCACTAAGCCCCACTTTCAGATTCCTCTAATGATTCTATGAGTTTTCTTGGGGTGTCCTTGACCCTTCTGGTTCCTATAATCCTTTCTCCTCTTATTCATCAGGATTTACCTAGTTCTGCTTAATGTTTGGCTGTGGGTCTCTGCATCTGTTTCCATCAGTTGCTGGATAGAGCATCTCTGAGTCTCTGATGGTGATTGTTCCTCTCTACAAGTACAGCAGAATTCCATTTAATTTTTTTCCTGGGTATGTTTGGTTCTATCCTAGGTCTCTGGGCCATCTGGCCTCTGGTTTCTGGTCCTCCAGGTAGTGTCAGACATGGGTTCCCTCTCATGTCGTAGGCCACTCCCACAATTTCTATATCACCTTTATCCCAGCACATATTATAAGAGGGACAAATTTTAGGCGGAAGGTTTTGTGGCTGGGCTGGTGCCCCAATTTCCCCACTGGAAGTCTTGCCTGGTTATAGGAGATGATTAGTTCATATCCCCCATTGCTGGGGACCTCATTGCTAAGGTAACCTTCATTGCTTGCTAGGAGTTTCCATTGCACTAGGTTTCTACCTTGTTCCTGAATTGCACCTCCCACCTCAATTTCAGGAGTCTCTCCCAATACTCTCTCCCTCCATCTTCTCCCCACATAGCCCCTCCTGTTTCCATCCCTACCTGCCCCAGTTCACCAGCAATAGCTATTTTATTTATCCTTCCCAGATAGATTCATGCATTCCCCTGCTTAAGCCTTCCTTGTTATGTAGCTTCTCTGGGTTTGTGGATGTAGAATGATTAGCTATACTTTACAGCTGCTATCCACCCTACTGATAAGTGAGCACATACCACCTTTCTCTTTCTGGGTCTGGGTTACCTCACTCAAGATGATTTTTCTAGTTCCATCCATTTACCTAAAAATTCATACTTTTTTTTAAAACAGCTGAGTAATATTCCATTGTGTAAGTGTACCACATTTTCTTTATCCATTCTTCTGCTGAAGGGCATCTAGGTTGTTTCCAGTTTCTGGGTATTATGAATCAGGGGCTCACTGAGACTAAACCAATCATCAGGGAGACTACGTGGGTCTAACCTAGGCCTTCTGCATACATGTTATAGTTGTGAGGTTAGGTGTTTTGTGGGATTCCTAACAGAGGAAGCATGGCTGTTTCTGATGCTTTTGCCTGCTTTGGGACCTTTTCCCTTCTATTGGGTTGCCTCATCCAGCCTTAATATGAGGGGAGGTGCTTAGATTTATTGCAACCTGATGTGCCATGTTTGGTTGACCTGCCCTTTCCTGAAGGGAAACAGAGGAGGACTGGATCTGAGAGAGAGGTGGGGAGGGATTTGGAGGAGAAACTGTAGTCAGGATGTAATATGTGAGATAATGAATTAATAAAAAAACTAAAAAAATAAATATTGGAATATTAACATTAATTTAACATAATCTGATTTATAAATAAGTAATATGTGATAGAAAATTTCCTCTAGTGAATTTATGTGTTATTGTCTTTTTGTAGTTGAATAACTTATTTATCTATCTCATTGTTGGTATTTTTATCCTATTGTGAATCATTTTCTTTGCTGCTTCTGCTTTCTTTTTGTTCTCTGAACATGTTTCACACAGCTGTTCTGATATTATCTAATACGTCTGCAATCAGAGTTTTGGGTTTGGGGGATGGTTTCTGTTGATGTATTTTTGCATTTTTCCCCCTTTGGGCCATATTTTCCAGTGGATTTGTGTGCCTTTGTGAGTTTGTTTCTAGTTGTTAAAATCCATCATTTGAATCTAATAATGTGTGAACTCCAGAAATCACTTCTCTCTCTCCCATCGGTTTCTGGGTTTTATTTTCTTGTTATTATAGGCTGCCTCTACAAGGACCAGTGTGGGGTGTGACCCACCTAAAGTCATAGAGTCTGAGCCTGTGCTTTTCCTCTGTCCTGAGTGTTCATATTCTGAACCTCACCTCTCCCCTGCTCCATACTTGAATGTCTTAGTCTTTAATGGTTGACCTGGGCCATAAAATGGGAGAAAGGAACCAATGATAGTTCCTTAAATCTCCAGGAAACTACCTTAGTCAGATGGAGAGGGACTTGCAACAATGAGAGTGGGTCCAGTAAAATGATCAAAGATCTCACAGATCACTGTGAAAAACAGGGTCAATTAAAAAAATTGTATGCAGCAAGGTCAGAAGAAGGCACCAGGCCCCCTGGTACTGGAGTTATAAGTGGTTAGAAGCTGTTCTGTGCACTGAAAATCAACCTCAGGTGCTAGGAAAAAGAAGTTGGTGTCCTTAACATCCAAGGCACCTCTCTAAGACAGAGCAGGAGTGAATTTTGTTCACCCTTGTTCCTTCAACCCGTGTATAGGTACTTCTGGAAAATGTATGTAGCCACTCATCTTGGGGTGAAAAAAAGTAGGTGGGTAGTTTCTACTTCATTCATTTTTTTAAATGTAATTAAAACTGAGGAAACTCAACAGCAAGGAACCATCTAAGCCTTTCCTTGGATGTTGCACCCAAGGATGACACATTCCACAAGAGTTTTATTGGAAAAATTCTGCAAGGACAATTGTTGTCTAGGCCATAAGCCGTGTCTTCATGCGGTGGATTCTTAGTCATTTTCTGCTAACTGGTCTTGTTTCTAAATCAAGTATGATACAAGGTCATTAATGAAGGGAAAGAAGAAATAGCCACAGAAAATGAAGTTATGGAAAAGAAGTAGCTCTCATTGGTGATAAGACTAAGGGCATAAAACACTATCCCCATTCTTACCTCTTAGAGTCATCATGGAAGGTTATGCTTCTGTGACGACCTCTGTGGACTTCCATGGCTGCACCTTTGACTGCATCCTCTCATTACCCATAATCCTCAAGTCTTCTCTCATGTATGCAATACTTTCCTAAAGCTATTTCACAAAAGGACCTCCTTTCTTTCTTCTCTTCCCACATTCTGATGTCTTTATTCAGAAGTTATTATCTGGACTCCCTTATGACCATATTTATAATCCTCTCTATAAAATATATTATGGTTTGCCCTTTCATGAGACATTCCTGCTTGTGTCTCAGCCCACTTAGCTAAATTTTAAGTGCTCAAGGGCAAGAGTCACAGCCTGACAACCATCTTGGGATAGTCCTTCTGACAACAGAAGCAGGAAAAAATAAAGAATCTAATTTCTTAAATAGAGGAACTGTGTAGCAAAAGCTCAATAAATGTCTACTGGATACATAGGACTGAATATATTAGGATATCAATCCAGAGCTCTCATTGGCCTCAGGCTCATATATCTATGACCCAGTGTTCAAGTATTCCAGAAAATCTGTTCTTTCCTTATTATGAGATTAAAGTTCAATAACAGTGCTGATCTTCTTTAGATATTTATCTGATAGTGGAACATATATTAGGTATTATACATCATCATTAATATAGAGATATAACATTAAAGTATAAGAATAATATAAACCCCACGTAATGCTTGCTCTAGGAAGACACTTGTTCTTGTCATGTTTTAATGCATTAAATCACTGAAGGTCTTTTGTGTTTATTAGAAGAGTTATTAATGCCATGGGCAGACAGATAGATAAACAATTACATGGCAGAGACTCTTAGGAAGTCCCAATGTCATAAACAAGTATGGTGGGGAAGAGGGTGGGCAGGGGTCTCTGAAAGGAACTGAAGACCCACCCACCAGACAAGATAGGAATTGTTTCTCACAGGGTCTCACAAAAGCCTGCAGCCAAACTGTCTGTTTCTGGGTCAACAGCAGGCCCCAGGGAAGGAGCTGTAGTAGAGGGATGTAGTCACTGGTGACTTACCTGGAGTCTCTTAGTTGGGGTGGACAATAGCTGTAGTTCTAGAAAAGGTCAAAGTTGCTGAGGGCATCATTGCTGGGGCAGTGGTCTGGACTGCATCCTAGCAGACACTCGGTAAGTATTATTTCCACTTTGGAGAATAGAAAACTAAATAGAGAAGTTAGATAATGGCCCAAAATCACATAGTCAATTCATACTCAACAATTTCCAAATGTAATAAATTCTCTTAAATCAGTATTCCCTAAAATTTCCTGTGACATATAATAAGAAATACTCCACAGACAAACATGTGCTTATGCATCTGGATTAGATCTTTCACAAGCACTTAACCTGTAGTATTTCCTATTTGATGTGACTTTGATTTCAGCACAAATGCCCATTGGATTACCCAACACTGATTTCACAGCTTACCAGTGAGATTCACAGGCTGCTAAGTGCAGCCCTGGCCAAGGAATGCGTGATCTACGTTTCTCCTGTTCTCCCAAGTCACCAGTTTAGGTAACAGTCATTTAAAAAAGAAGTATCCTAATAATAGGCCTTGGAGCTGGTGTTTAATTACACAGTGTTGAACTTAAGTTAAATGACATATTCCCTCATGAGTTACAAGTAACCTAACTACAGAATCGCTGAAGGATTAGTTAAGACAGTTGTAATTGAAAAAGAAATATAATTAAGTTCAGAGAAGTCAGCTGTCTCTGGGGCAAATCCCTCTTCTAGCCAAGCATTTCCTCTCGTGTATACCCCACTGGCTAAGCATCTTTCTGACAGGTGGAAACTGAAGTTAGCGTGTGCCATTCAAGCCCTCACAAGGTTACTAATTTACCAGCGTAGTTACTTAGACAAAATTTGTTGGATGTGAAAACCAAGAAGCATTCTTAGTTTCCATGATGAGCCCTGTCTTCAGTGTGAAATCAGGGTCATTTTTGCCCTAAAGGAAAATTGTCCCAGCTGTACAGGGAGACAAAGAGTGAAGCTGTTCACAGTGGCTAAGGGAAATGGGTCAGGAGAAGGAAGGCAGATGCATGATAAGGATGTTCTAGGGGGTAAGGGGCTGGAAATGGCAGGCATGGGAAGAAGGGAGAAAAAGAAAGCAAAAGGATGTGCTCATGGTGTGACAGGGCTCATGCTGCTGATGTAGGATCAAAGGCTCCTGAGCAGAGAAACAGGACAGAGGCTGATGATGCACTCAGTGCTTAGGTGGCAAGGAACCACGAAGCCTTTCTTTCACCCATTGAATGGCATGGGAAGTATTTCAGAAGGCACCCCCTGCTTAGGAGGCAGGGTGAAATGCGACAGTAGGGAGTCCAATAGGAGACGAGAGGTGTGTAGGGAGTAGAAAGAACAGGAGCTAGTCATGGCCATGTGGACAGTGGTACCCTGTGCTACGATAGGATCCAGGCAGATGCCAGTGAAGTTTGCCAAGATGAACTCAAGGAAAGTGAGGAGAGAGGGAAGAAAAACTAGTAGGTTGTTTACATTCCTAGTTGTTGGCATTTAGTCTAGGCTCCGTCCCCACAGTTAACTGGCAATAGCCAGGTGTGCCTGACTCACTATAAAAGGGGTTACTTGCCCCCTCCTCTCTCTTGCTCTCTCTTCTTGCTTCTGTTCCTCCTTTCTCCCCATTCCCCTCCTCACTCTTTCTCCAAGTGCTGATGGCCGGCCTTCTTTCCTCCATTCTCTCCTCCTCCTCCTCCTCCTCTTCTTTTTCTTCTTCTTCTTCTTCTTCTTCTTCTTCTTCTTCTTCTTCTTCTTTTCTCTCTCCCTCCCTCCTCCTCCTCCTCCTCCTCCTCCTCCTCCTCCTCTCTCTCTCTCTCTCTCCCTCTCCCTCTCCCTCCCTCCTCCTCCTCCTCCTTCTTCTTCTTCTCTCTCTCTCTCTCCCCCCCTCTTGTGTGTGTGTGTGTGTCTGTCTGTCTGTCTGTCTGTCTGTCTCTACTACCCCCTCAACTCCCCACCCCATGTACTGAGTAAACTCTATTCTATACTATACTGTCTTGTCTTGTGGCTGGTCCCTTAGGGGGAACGGATGCCTCAGCAAGGGTCCACAGAGGCACCCCTTTCCCCCGACACCTGACTGCACATTCACCAAACATATGCCTTCACACCCTTATATTTTTATAAAACATAGCACTAGTACGTTCCGTTGGTTATCACCAAGCAATGTTTGGGTGTAGCAGGGATGAATCTGGAGCGACAGCTCAGGCCTGGTTACTGGTATAGATCTGCAATCAGAAGCTCCAGTGACAGTTCAATCAGTGTAAACAAAGGGGGCTTAATGGCTCAGAGTGCCTTTTAGAGATTACCAATTCTCAACAGTCCCTAGAAGTGACGTGACATGGTCATTTACTTAGTGTTTCCTCATCTCTAGGATGGATTAGCAATGCTGCTCTCTGCCCCAAATGGGAGGAGGGCTGTCTGAAATAAGAGGGTGGCTTCACGCCTTTGTGTTGATTTGACCACTGTTGTTATGAAGACAAGTAGGAAAAGGCAGAGGGACAGAAACTGGAGGAACAGGGATAGAACATGTAGCGGATTGGAACCGGAAATGCAGCAGAAGAGGCAGGAAATACATAAGAGGTGACTGATACAGCAGGAGGCCACTGGAAACTCAGGACAGCAGGGCAGACCAGTGACTACAGAAAGGAAGCAGCAGAAAGGGGGGGCTGATGGAGCAGTTCAGCATCATGATTGAGGGGAAACCCTCATGACAGTCTCACTTACTCAACTAATATTGATTGAACATCCACTCTCTCCTGAACATTTGTCCAAGTCCTAGGGGATAAATCAGTGAAGAAAACAAGATAAATATCCCCCACTCATAAGACGAACGTCACAGATGACATTGGATTGAGTTCTGAATCTGCTATTTCTTTCTTGTGTGGCCTGGAGAAGTTATTTAATCAAAGCAAGTTTTAGTTTACCAGTCCATCAACTGTTGTGATAACGGTCTGTGTGTCACTGGATAGCTGGAAGCCACAGAAACATAATGTGAATCACTTGGCTCAGTGGACGCACCTAATTATCCTCAATAAACGTTAACTACACTAAGTAGACTGTGGGCTACTTTTTCCAGAGACATGCATATGGTGGTAATTAAAAGAGATCTGATTACAATTAAAACTGGGTCTATGATTGGTGGGGCGCATTTCTCAACATGGGAGAGGCCTGGAGTGTGTGAGTGTGTGTGTGTGTGTGTGTGTGTGTGTGTGTGTGTATGTGTGTGTGTGTGTGTGTGTGAATACGAATGTGTGTGCACACGCACATGTGTAAAAAACAAGGAGAAACAGGCTGAGTATGTGAACGTGGGGCAGAGCAGAGTATCTATGGGTTGGCATAGGGTGGCGCTGCTGGACATACTCATCTCACCCAGAGGAGGGTCAGTCAGGCAAGGCAGTAGCCTGACCTTAACCTCCATACTCTTTTATTATATTTTCTATACAATCTGTTTCTGGATCACACTGATCACCTACTCAGGGAAGAAGTCATGAGTGGGCAACTCCACTACAAGGACAACCGCTCTCCAAAAAGTCAAGGCAAAAAAGGTTTTATATCATTGAGGTAAC